>CM024590.1:27189101-27604441 GCA_014182565.1 Eucalyptus marginata
CGAGCCTTGAGCACGCGATCTCGCCGCTTCGAGATTTCTGCATGCAAAAGCATAGAGCGGCGAAGATAGATGACGGCGATGGTTCTCCGGCCATTGAAGATGACGGAAAGCAAACCGAGAGGATTTTCGATTGGTAGGTAGCGGACGTCGAGTTCTCGCTTCTTTGACGGATGTCTGTACGAACGCCTCTCTTTAAATCCGTAACTCCGGTGGCGTGCGGCGGAAAGCGATCGCCGGCGAATGGGGGTGACCGTAGACGGCGGATTTCAGCGTTGATCGGTGTCCTCGAAGCTCATTTTGGGTTCGATCTCTCCCCTCTTGTGCTCTATCTTTTATGAATTTAATTATTTTCATGGGCTTGCTGGGCTGCTGAAGTCCAAGTGATGCGGATGCGCCGCGCTCATGTTCTTTTGATCAAATGGGCGTGATTGAAGCCTTTTTATTTTTATTTTTTTAATAAATTTTTTGGTTATTTTTATTGTTTTGTTATCGTTTTAAATGCAAATTGGCAAAAATTCAGGTCTCAATAGTGAGGAATGATGAGGAATTGAGCAAGTTCCTAGGTTGTGTGACCATTGCTAATCGAGGAGTGTTGCCTTACATTCACCAAACTCTTTTGCCGAAGAAGATGGGCAAAGGGAAAGGAGGGAAAAGAAAGGAAAGAAAAAGAAAAAAATTAATAAATGATTTAAAAAATATCCACACTAGTGCTAGCCTTATCATGCAAGACAATCAGTATCTATATTAACAATTTTTGACTTAAATTGATCGAATGAAGCTTGTTTGGATGGGTTTAGGTTTTGGAACTTGTTGGAAATGTTGCGAGAGACATCAAGAAGAACAAGATTGTCTCGAGGCACATCCAACTTGCAATGAGGAGCGATAAGGAAGTGATCCTAGGTGCTGTGACCATTGCTAATGGAGGAGTGTTGCCCTACACTCACCAAACTCTATCGCTAAGATGGACAAAGGGAAGGGAGAAAAAAAAATATTAAATTTATACAAAATTTAAAAAAATATTTGAAAATTTGAAAATGTCAACGTTATTCTCAGCCGTGCCACGTAAGGTGATCAAAGTTCACATTATCAATTTCCAACTTAAAGTGGCCAAATGAAGCTTGTTTGGATGGGTTTAGGTGTTGGAATTTGCTAGAAATGCTGCAAGAGATAACAAGAAGAGCAGGATTGTCCTGAGGCACATCCAATTGTAGTGAGGAACGATGAGGATTTGAGCAAGCCCCTAGGATCTGTGACCATTGCTAATGGAGGAGTGTTGCCCTACATTCACTAAACTCCATTGCCAGAGAAGATGAGCAAAGGGAAGGGAGATAAAAAGGAAAAGAAAAATTAATAAAAATTTTGCAAATTTCTTTAAAATTAAAATATATATATTTACGTTAATGTCAGTTACGCCATGTAAGATGGCCAGCATTCATGTTAGCAATTTCCGACCTAAATTGACTAGATAGATTCAATTAGTATTAATATGAAAAAGTTCAAAACTAGATTAGTACAATTAAAAGATTTATGATTGAATTTAAGACTTTTTTTGGGTACTTTTCCTAAATTCTACCCATGTGCATAAAATCTACGTATTTGATCGCACTCACTGCATGATGAAATATGGTACTCTCTCGCGCGAGATTTTTATGAGTTTTTAACTGAAATAACTTCCCTTGTTTACTGTTTGGATTTATTATGTAAAATATGAAGCATTTTCCTTATAGGCTTTGTTTTTTTGAAAGAAATATTTTATTGGAAATTGGTTTCCCCTTTTTCCAGTGTTGTGGAAAATAAGCCAATTAAAAAAAGGACTTTTCAGTTAACCAGAAAATTGAATTCAATCATAAAAAAACTTTCTAATTTAAAAAGTAAAAATCATTTTCCAACTTCACAGTTTCATGCATCATGCTCAATTTCTTACCACACGGATGAACCGCGATCTGCTTTCAAATCGAAGATAAAGTCTACATTTTTTTTTTTTTTTATGGATTAAATTGAGAAAAGCTTGCACGGGGGACCGTACAGTGAATTGTTGGTGACCTCGAACTTTTTGCTCCTGTATTTGACGTCACGTCCGTCGAAGTTCAATTCCAAGGCCGGAGTGATCTGCGTCTTCCTCCACCTGCGTCTTCCAGAGAGTGACGCCGCCCTCGAAGACGAGAGCCGCCATGTCCGATGCCATGAGCCGTCGTCGGAGCTTGGGGCTCGGGGAGGACGAAGCAGGATCTAGTTGAGCGAGAACTCGTCGTCGGTGATCGGAGTTTGCATTTGAAGCGCGGGAAAGGTGGCGGCGAGTAGGTTTCGACTTGGAGGACTTGGGACACGAAGACAGGGATGTCCACGAAACGAATTCCTATTCAGGAGAATTAAGGTAAAGACGTCTGTTCTTTGACAAGCGTCAGTGGTCGCTCGAAGAAAACATTTTGGTTGGTGGTGATTGAACGAGGGGAATTGTCCATAAGGTAACATCACAATTATTGGTACGGCCCTTGCCACGTAAAAGGGGAACCTTTTGCATGTTCTGGGTTCTCAACTTCTTTCGCGCAGTCCCTTTTTCTCCTTTTTCTTTCTATTTTTCTCTTCTTTTTAGAAAAAGAAAAAAAAAAGTTACAAATTATCCATGTTAGCTCCGCCTATACCATTTACGACTGCTGGTGTTGACTAGACCCGAATGACTAAATTGGAAAATTCTTTAAAAAATTAGAACTAAATTGATATAACAAAAAATTTAGAATTAAATTGATCAAATTGAAATTGTTACAATTGAAGTACAATACATTTAGGAGTTTTATGGTAATTCGCCCATTAGGAAAAGCACCTATAGTTCCATTTTACTTTAAAAGTCCAAGCCTCGAGTAAACCCACCGGTCCATGGATCGTGAGACTTAGCTCGACCAGCTACGGCTCTCTTCCTAATTCGTATATTTACTTCCTCTCATCTATTTTCTAACATTTAAAGTTCAATAATAAATGGAATCTAAAGATTGGGAGATGATAGAGTATAATTGAAAATGCTTTCTCTAGGTTATTAATCCTTTTTTTTTTCAAGTTTAAGTTCAATAATAGATGAAACTTTCATATAATTTCTCTTTATTTATTTTCTAACCTTTGAATCAAATAAAAGATAAAAATTGACAGATGAAAAATTATTCCACTAAAAATTTATTAATTGAATGTGTATCAAGTGGCAAAACTATGCCATCTGCCATGTCTCGTGGCAATCAAAGAGATAAAATGAAATGTCACGTAATTATCATTAGAGCGAATATTCTCTTACCTTATGCTCTAATTATATATGATAAATCAGTCGACCACTAAGATCTTAGAGTTAAAAGAGAGAAGTATCTTGCACTCCATCTCATCTCTTCTAGTTTGACCCCTTCTAAACATCCCATTTATTTTCTTCCGGTCCTACTTTTTAGGCCAAACCAAAGGTAAGAGTCCAATTCAATGTTGGCTTTCCTTCAAATGTTGTATGCTACAATTTCTTTGATTGGGGTCTTACTCTTTTAGTTGTCTCTATTTGTTGTGGTTATTTGCCATTCCTTTATTTTTGACATATAACTAAATTGTAGTTGTGGTGACTAATATCAAAGAAAGACCCGTGTCGAGAGGCTTGTGATTCTGGAGATACCACATAATTGAATCCATTAAGAGCCAACTACAGGCTCGACACTTGCTTCGGCCCGCCTAGGCCCTATTGAAATATTTTGATATCTATACATAATTAAGAGAAGAGATTGATTTGAAAAAGAAGTGATTATTGGATCTGAAAAGAAGTGATTGTTGACATGAAACGAAGTGGTACTTGATCATAAAAAGTGATGATAGTTCCGATAAGCTACCTATTCCTTGGAGATGTGTGGATTGTTTATTTGTAAATAGGACCAAATCATACATTGTCTTAACAACTTTCTTTTCTTTATTACTCTCTCTAATTCACAACATTTTCTCTTCTTATCTTTTTTTCTAACACAAGTTTGACGATACATTCAAGGTGAAATGTCAAAAGAAAAGTTGGCAATTGTTGAACTCGCTTATCTGTAATTTTTGTGTATATCCTAGAGGTGTATTAGTTTTTAACTCGGTAGCAAATATATTGGAGGCAAATAATATCTAAGTACATTGATTGTCATCATGCATCAATAAACTATAAACTACTGATCGTTATTCATCAGCAATCAAATTTCCCGACAAGCCCGCCTATAAAAAAGTTCAATTTTCATATGCAATCAATTAGTTCCAAATCTGAGTCAGGGAATCCACTTATAAGTAAAAAGGGCCATGGCAACCATGCGCGTGCGCTAAAAGTGGAAAGGGGAGACTCCGAAAGAGTCCTCCACTCTCAATGTCTTCCATATCAAATCAAATCAGATATTAACTTACAAAGGTCATTGAGGGTGTCGAGTCCAGACTCTGGAACAAATTTTCCAACTGAAGATAAGATAGGGAGTCACTCCCACCTTTTTTAATAATAGAAAAAGAAAAGACTCCCCAACTTTTAGTAGTGACCCGTGACTTCACCCCTCTCCTCGTCAAAACGTAAATCATATCCCTCCATCAAAAGTGCATCGAAGCTTAAATGTTTATTGATTTCACACAAAAGTCTCGGGTAATTCTCTTTAGCCAGCCTTCTTGGATTCTCTCTTTAGCTAGACAATTAACTCATCGGTTCATCGCAAATCAAGGGATTAGTTACGTGTTAACTCATCATGAATGCACGGGGAGGTACATGGTCAAAATGAAATCTTTCACATCGGTTTTAAAAGGTTACGACGTAGCCAATACCTCAGTCCCAAGACGTTATACAGACTTATCCGAGATCTCATGTCTCTTGAAACGTGGTCGGGCAGATTCTCCCCTTCTCACAAACGCATGAAGTGGACTTTACATGGTACTTGCAAGACTCAGAGAAATTGAGAAGAAAGGTATGGATAAGATAATAGGTTCTATGAACAATCAAACCGGCCACTAGATCCCCATTAAATATTCCTCCACAGTCGCAGATCTCTCCCTTTCCTCTCTCTCTCTCTCTCTCTCTCTCTCTCTCTCTCTCGTCGTTTCAAGTAGAAGACAGTGTTGGAGATTGGGGCCCCTGCCCTTCCATGATGCTTCACCTTCAAGACCACTATCCGGAGGTTCCTCCATGTTTTTGGTGGGGGCCGAAAAGAAGAAAGTTCTTTTTGGGGGCCAAAAAGGAAATAAAAGAGAAAAAGTTGAAGTGCCAATCGCACGTTGTGCAACACATGTTGCTAATCATTTTGCTTCTTTCCAAGTTTTGAGCATCCAAGAGGTGATTGAAGGAAGCAAAGGGTTTTGGACAGTTTAGGGTTTTTGCAGCTTTGAAGTAGACTGCCACTACAGTGATAAGTAATGGGGACATGAACTTGACAGAAAGGATGTTGAGTTTTCTGCCTGATGTTCTTCCTTTTGTTGCAAGAAGGATAAGGGTCTCCAATCACTGCCGATTTCTTTGTTGGATATCTACACGAAGCGAGCAATTTTGATGTCGATAAATCACATAACCCATCATCCCATTTAGGTATCAGTTAACACAACATATTTCATAAAGCCATAAAAGAAAAGAGAGAGGGAATGACTAAAGGACTAACAAAGCGGGTTTTGCCACATATTTGAAAAAATAAATAGGTTAAAAGGAATTTTATAGTTGAAACACGTATGTATGTCGTAATTTATTAGATCAAGCCGATCATGCAATATATTACTAAACATTGGGAAGCTCACATTAGACCTCATTAAATGTACACTAAGTCATTTACTTGTATATTTTGATTTTGTTCTTTTTCCTCTTACCCTTTATGAAATGGAATCTTCTGACTTCCCAATTAGTTACCATCAATGCTAGGAAATTGTTTAATATGCTTATTCTATCTTGTTAACAATAGAATAGTCTATACAAAGCTAGAAAGCTTTAAAGGCAAAAATTGAATTGGACTAGTACTGATCAGTTCCGCTCCAATGGATTTTCTAGGGCCAAGAAAAAGGACTAACACCTTTAGACTAGCGAAGCTTATTTGATGGAAGACTACCTCCACTGAATCAGATTCCCCTTCATATAATACCACTAGCTAAGATTGTCTCAGAGATTTGGGCACTGTATGCTCTCCAGCTGTTTTGCTGAGCATTGCAGCAAAGAGATATTGCTCATGCTTGAGCATTCGATTTAAGATGGTATCGGAGTCAGAAGTAACATGTGAGATCCTTGGAATCGTTTTCTTTCCATCCATTTATAAAGTCTCTCTCAATACATTGAGGTTCTCAAATATTTTAGCCTACACAAAGTGAATTCACATGATTCTTTATTTTTGTCATTTCAACATCTGCCGTATGATGTCGTTCCTCTCTCAGCATATCTCTCTATATAATAATGGAAACTCAAAAGGAATTTTGATCTTAAATTGTTAATATTATAATGTACAAAACTCACCTGTGTCATTAAGAGGAAAAATTACTTTATGAATCTTAAATGTTTGATACCGAGTGTAGTTGAGCTCAAACATTTCAAAAAATGAAATTAAGTCCTATGTATTCTGAAATCTATGAAATCAAGTCCTAATCTTGTCACTGGTAGTTTCCATGGGCAAGAAAAACCCCTATACTTTTCACATAATTGTTGTCAAAATCATGCTAAATTTGATGAAAGTTCCGAGTTTCCGGCGATGCGATGCTACCAACAGTAAGGCTAGGACTTAACTGCACATATTTCAAAAAATTTAGGATTTAATTTTAAACATTTTGGATTCAATTGCATTTTGCACAAAAGTCTTAAGAGTTTTAGCGTAATCTTTTCTTAAGATGAATCATGATCATATGCAAACAATTCATTAAATCTTTAACACTTTAAAGATTAAATCTGAATGTCTTTATTCTCATAACAGTTTATCTTTTCTCAAAAGACAATTTTTCTTTGGGTTAATACCATGAAAAACCCTAAATCGGTACACCTGTGATAAATTTACTCTAAACTATTTTTTTGACCACCAAAAATCCTAAACTAGTACACTTTTGACAAATTTACTCCAAACTAGTACACTTATAATAAATTTACCCTCTGTTAGTTTTCGTTAAATTTTATTATCAAATTATTAATTTAAATGACACGTAATAGTTGATTGATATACCAATTTGGGATTTTACGCTCCGTTTGTTATAGTTTACAATTTTTGTGATTTTTTTTGTGGTATTAATCCAATTTAGCGAAGGGTATATTTGTCACAAATTTACCAGTTTATAGTTTTTTGCGGTCGAATAAATTAGTTTGGTATAAATTTATCATAAATGTACCAATTTAGGGTTTTTTATGGTCAGTCAGGATAAATTTGTCACAGGTATACCGGTTTAGAGTTTTTCATGGTAAAAAAAAATAGTTTTTGGTAAATTTATCACAGGTGTACTAATTTGGGATTTTTCAGGGTATTAACCATTTTTCTTACGCCAATTTTTGAAATTTCCAATAATACTTCAAGTTTTGGCTAAAAAGTAAAAATGGTATATTTTACTTATACTTAAACAAACAAGCTCGACAATAATAATGTTTTAACTCGACAAACTTATCTTTTTTTCTCCTTTAAATTGGGAGGGGGGGGGGGGTGCTTTCTCTGCCTTGGCTCAATGTAATAAGAAGAGATCCTATAAAAATCATATCGAATGACAAGCGTTTGCGAGCTTCCCATCACATTGATCGGATCGATCTACAGTGTCGTACTCCTTATCTTCATCGTCGGCCAAACGACAGCCCCTCGTGTATTGCCTGGCAACATCACTCAATTTTGCTCCGCTACATGCAATGACACCAGCGCCATGAAAGCGAGATGGTGTGGGAGGGTGCCGTCCCATCAGCGTTATCCATGAATGAATGGCGGGATTTACAGGCAAGGGTTTAGGACAAATGATCAGTCCTGTCGGCCTCGACTTCCCATTGAAGAAGAGACTTTCGAAATTGAAGGAATCAACTGCACAGTACAGTGGACTTTTTTGGAATTGTACAAACTTCTAAATTGTTTCGATACGATCTTTCATTTCTTGGTAGGATTATTTTGCTAAAGCTAACTTTTTAACATAAGTTGAAGAAGCTCTGAAGAGACTAAACCATAGAGATGAATCGTCTCCTTCTTTAATCTCAATCTCTATTTTGTTGCAAAATCATGACTCACCTCCATTGCAATTCTAATTCTCGCCACATCCAATTTACATCTCCACCAAACCCTATCAATTAATCCTCTCTCTCTCTTCACCATCACGCCCTTAGCCGCACCTTCCTACCCCAATCTCAACGGCCTTACCATGGCCATTGAGATCTTGCCTCTGTTTCGGCTCTTGCTTGCGAACATGGAGGAGCCCACACCTCTAGACCTTGAAGGACATCTTTCCTGACCTAGGGAGAGCTCGAGGCCGACACTAAGCGGAGAGAGAGGGGAGAGAGAGAAGGGGAGGAGACAAAAAGTCTGCGAGTACCAACTGACGCTAAATTTCAGTGAAACCGTATGGCTAATGTGCCATTATTCCCTGGAAGACGAAATCTCCAATCTAACGTGGTTTTTAACAGTTGAGAGGCATCATTCTGAATGACATCAACTTTACAAAAAGGAAATTGTCCTCCCCAGCATTTTCCATTTCTCTTTCCCCTTATCTAATGACCCAACCAGTCCAAGCAATTATTAGCATACAGAGAAGAAGAGCCCTCAACTTAGCACTATAAATAGCACTCTCAACCCCTTCCAGAACACTTGCCCACCCGCCCCCAAAAATGCCCATTTCCCCCTCAGAATTGCCTGTAAACTCCTCTGTGTCCTCTTCCTAAACCACACTCATGAACCACAACCTCTTGGACGCGCTCAACGTCCGAGTCGTCGGGGATGGCGACCGGATCCTCGTCCTCGCTCATGGCTTCGGGACTGACCAGTCCGCGTGGCAGCGCGTCCTGCCCTACTTCCTCTCGCACTATCGCATCATCCTCTATGATCTCGTGTGCGCCGGCAGCGTGAATCCGGGTTACTTCAATTTCCGGCGGTACTCCACGCTCGACGGCTACGTTGACGACTTGCTCTCCATTCTCGACACCCTATGCATTGACCGTTGCGCGTATGTCGGGCACTCAGTGTCGGCAATGATTGGAATCCTAGCCGCCATCCGCCGCCCGCGCCTCTTCACCAAGCTTGTCCTCATCGGAGCCTCTCCAAGGTATGCACAATCGGGACTCGAGTAGACTCGAATCAACTGGCTGTGGAATATAAGTGAAATGATTTACGCTTCTATTGATAATGGTAGGAGAATAAATGATATCAGAGCACGATGCCATATGTGAGAATTTGCAAGTCCTCGTTTACTGAGCTATTTTTTTTACATTTTCTCGCCTCAATTTAAGATTTTCATGCGTAAATAAGGACAAGTACTAAATTAGTTCAATGTCAAAGTGGATTTTTCGACTTCTACGCCAAGCACTAAGAACGTGTGTTATTAGGTTCTTGAACGATGAAGATTACAATTGCGGGTTCGAGCAAGAGCAGATCGAGCAAGTTTTCACGGCGATGCAGTCGAATTACGAGGCGTGGGTGACCGGTCATGCGCCCTTAGCTGTGGGTTCCGATGTTCCGACCGCCGTCCGCGAGTTCAGCCGGACCTTGTTCAACATGAGGCCCGACATATCTCTCTTCGTGCTGCGCACGGTGTTCAATAGCGACCTAAGGGGTGTGCTGGGCCTCGTGACGGTGCCCTGTTGCGTAATTCAGACCGCTCACGACGTTCTGCTGCCGGCGTCGGCGGCAACCTACCTGATGAACCACTTGGGCGGTCCGGCCACGATGGAGGTGGTGGACACGGAGGGCCACTTGCCGCATCTCACTGCACCAGGACGATTGGCTCAGGTGCTCCGGCAAGTGCTTTCGGGGTGATGATCGGTGTAGGCGTCGCCATAAGACCTGTTGCGGTTTGAGATGACTGTTGTGAAGAGACATAAATTTTTTTTTTTAGAGAGCTAGGGTTTTGATTGAAGGGAAACGGGATCGACCCGAGAAGAAAAACGCCGATCTTTCAATTCGTGGACTCGAGAAGGGGAAAACTTTTTGACTTCGGTGGAACTGATGATGAAGGGATATGTAACAGGAACATGGGTCCAAGATCATGAACAAAACCCTCTTTTCCCCTTGAATTTGCAATGTGATCAGTTGTGTTAAATCATCAAAAATTGCACGATCAATACTCTTGTAGGAAAAGATTGGTTTCATTTGGATTTCGGATAAAAAGAAGAAGAAGAGGAGGAAACGAGAGACGAAATTCAAGCGTCTACGTTCCAATTCGAGATAAAATGTCCTGCAAATCATTGAACGATATTAATCTTATCAAGACTATTTAAAAAAGAAAAAAGAAAAAGCACCAAAAAAAATCTAAACTTATATTGCATTGATACTAATTCAGTCATAAACCTCTTAGTTAGACCAATTTACTTCTAAATTTTTCACAATAGTACGAATTTATTCAATATTTAGGCTGCAAATTGTTAATGTGAATGACAGTCATCCTATATGATATAGCTGACATGGCATGGACATTTTTAAACAATATTTTAATAATTTTTTTTGTTTTCTTTCTTTCTTTTCCCCTTCATTTTGGCCAGCAAGGGTCATCAGAAACCCTCGCCAACCATTGGACAGCTGCAATGGCCTTGCTCAGGGCCATTGCAACCCTACCACTTTGCCCTCGCTAGCAAGCAGAAAGCAAAATCGGGAAAAAAAGAACTAAAAAAAAAAAATTTAAAAAAAAAAGAACGAAAATCCCAATTTTTTTTTTAAAAATTCAATATTATTAAACTATAATTAAAAGTATTCTCATCAATCCCAATGCCTACATCAGAACCTGCGCTTTCTTGCTAACTTAATTCACTCATAACCACAACTTCACAATTTTTTTAAATTTAACAACGGATTCAAAATTCTTGCAAAATAAAAATAATTAGATTGTTATACAATCTTGAATTTTATTCGAAGGCAAGAGATTCAAGAGAATCTCTCTCTAAAGGGCCATTAAAGGTTCATTGATATCGATTGGTTCCTAATCATAAATGAAAATCAATTTTATTTGATAATTTTGAGTTACATTAGGTGCCATTGATGACACCCATATTCATGCTTCCGCATTCTTTTGTCGAACCTACGCAGGATGAGCTTGCAAACGATTAAAAGTTTAGAATTAAATTGATGTTAATATTATTTTATATTTATGTCCTATGTTGTTTTAGGACTTTATTAATACTATCCTATTAAAAAAAATCTGTATAGACTCTTACAACCCCTCTGGATGTCTTGGGAGAGAATTGGAGAATCCACAGCCTGCAAATCTCACCCTTCATCTTTCACTCTCTTTGTACATTGACCGCAAATGATTGCTCTGTCAACATCAACAAGCATGCACGTTGGAAAAGACCCCCCTCATTGCCCGTGGTTTAGTGCGGACAATCCCCAATTTCCTATCCGATCGGGATGTTACTGCTCCTTCACATCCCCTCGCATTACGGGAAAATCCAGTAATCACCTTTTTCGTGTCAAGCAAACAGATTGGGCCAGTATATCATAGGCGGTTTAAATACCAATCTTACATGACATTATGAAATGATGCCAAAAAGTTAACGGATCTCCCAATTAAATCAGTATGAGTGAATGAAATCATCAAAGAAATAAATAAATAAATGATAGAAAATACTAGAGATTTAGTATTAGTGCTTACTTCACGGAGAGCCAGCCGTAAATAATTCACTAATTGATCATACCCTCATGGTTTTCAGCAAGAAAACACCTTGATTGGACAAAAATTTGTCGCATGTTCCTATTCCTTTGCACGGCTAAAACGAGTGCTCCACCTTTTTTGTTCTTTTTTGTGTGGCTGAAACAAGTCTATTGTGCAACACCTTTTTATGGATTCCCACCACACGGTCAACCTTGCATTTGATTCGCTCCCACGGTCAACCTTGGATATTGATTTGCGCTCTGTTCATCTTCCAAATAATAATTTGGACAAAAAAATTAAATTTTTCGACATTTGATGCACGAAAAATAAATTAGTCAAGACAAAAATCATTAAAAAACAACCTTCAAAATGAGAGAAAATGAATTTCTTTTTCTCTTGTCAAAAAAATAATCATTATCCTTCTTTCTCCTAACTTTGCACTCTCGTACATTTCAACCATCACTCGCATTCACTCTTTCCCCCAATCTTCTCATGACCTCCACTCAGATCATCATCCAAGCTTCTTAGGATGCAACAGCCTTATCCCACGTCTCAAAATCTCCAATGAAACATAGCAAATTTCAATATCGATCTTCAACTCAACCCATCGTTGATTTATAATGGAACCTTCGTAGCAAAGTTCAACCTTCAAATCAAGCCCAAAACTTGCATTTTGAAAAATAGCACATAAATTACCATCCAACCTTCCTTCGAAGTTTTCATTGGGAACTGTTGTCTTCTTTGCATAAAAAGAGAAACACGGAGACAACACAACAGGTAAGGAAAGTCACTATCCTTGGTAGCTATGGGAGTTCGTCGAAAGAGATCTCTCACTTGATGTCAATAATTTGTTAAAATATGTTTCGAGTTTGAATCATTGAACAAACTCGATCCGAATTGAATTGCGGATCAAGTTAAATACCCAAAAAAGAATCCAAGGCCAAGTTTAGTAATTAATTTTCCTAATATCTTTTGGGGTCTTCGACTCTTGAGGTGGGAAAGTTCAGCATGAACTTTGAATCTGACATTGACTAGGTCATGTAAGATATAAAATGTGCAACCCCAAGACCTCCATAACCAGAACAAGAGCACAAATGATTGAGTAGAAAGATTAACGCACCTGTTTGGAATCCATCGTTCTTAATGCAGAAACCGAAAAACGATAATCCACGCGCAAGTCCTTCTCCTCTATTATCCTCTGTATCACCGGCTCAATGAAACGGCCTCCTCACCCTTTAGCGCTAGGTAAATGCTCCTTATGTGAGGATATTTTTGAGAATTAGGGTTAGAGGAGAGACTTGAGCACTATTTATAGAGTTTCCAACCAAGCCCTCTCATTACGGGCCAAGCTCAACTCGGCCCACACCAGCTAGCCTCATATTAGACTAATTAAGAAATATTCTATCTCACCTTAGATCAACCCCGTGAAACGGTAAATTACAATATCAATTAATGTAGCTCACATTAGGAAAACTCTTACATTCTCCCACTTTGGCTATATTAATTGAAATTGTACTGTATGTGAGCACATTGGTCTAGAGATAATTCTTAATAGTCAATCTCATCCCATAAAGTCTCAAACACCGAATCATGGCGATAACTGTATGTATACACACAGAGCATTCCACGGTCACGAGTGTTTTCAACTTTATTGATATGGATTCAATATGGTAGTATGGCAAATGGATAACATCTCTCATAAAGAGATCCTATTTGTCAGTCACCATTCTCTTACCTTAAGCGTCACAAAAAACTCGTACCACTAGAGAATGTCTTTATGATTTCAATGAACCCATCTATACCTTGTCTTTACGGTTAACCTTTCTTTATGTATAACAAGACATATACACAAGACTAATAACCGGATGCCCCTAGCCTTCACTCAAGGTTTATACAATTCCTTGAGACTTTTATCAATATATATTCAACATAGTAACAACACATTCAAAAATATTTTATTGAATGCAAAAGTTGATATATATCAAACCGTTACTAAGTGTAATGAAAACAAAAGTAAACTTTATTAGAGTAAAGCCAAAATAGCTCTCACTAGTTCCTACTAGCTCCCACTAAACAATATCATCTCATGATGCTCTTAAGCTCCTATTAATGACATGTTGTTCGAGAACAGAAGAGCAAAGTCCTTTAGTTAGTGGATCTACAACTATATCATCTGTGGAAATATGTTATATTATAACATCACCTTTTTATACCGTTTCTTTATGGACAAAAATTTGACTGCCATATATTTAGACCCATTAAGACCTCTATTATTAATAAATAATACTGCAAATTTATTGTCTCAATACAACCGTACGGGTCAATCCATAAAGTTGAAACCGGTCAACTCCTTAATGAGGTCTTGGAGCCTAATAGCCCAAGTAACAGCCTAAAAGAATGTTACAAACTCTGCTTATATTATACAAGATGACATAAAGCTTTATTTACTGCACTTCCTGCTAACATAAATATGTATTATGTTATTGATCTCATGTCATCCTAACAGCCATCAAAGTTTACATCTAAATACTCTACTAACTGCAAGACTTGAACATGTATGTAAATAAGCATGTAGCGCAAATCAACATATAGCTACAAGACACAAGGTACACCATTTAAGTAGATTTTTTCAATATCTAAATAAGGACGATGTAATAGATTCGGTCCATCACACTTAATGACAAGAGCAATTCCTGGCTTGCAATGATGTATATTGAATATTTCCAGCAAATGTCCTCTGAGATAAATCATATATATGGCGAGAACAATCCTTACGGACCTCAGTGCAAAGGACAAAAGATGCTTATGGGTCACTACTTGTAAGCAAAATATCATGTACATAGAGTATGAGAAAAATAAATTTCCTCCCACTAACCTTGCAGGATATATATACTGAATTACTTTGTTCCCAACTAAACGAAAAGACAACACTATAAAACTTTAATAATATTATCTGGAAACTTGCTTAAGACCATGAATAAGACTTTTCAATCTACACACAAGTTTACTTGAATTATTTGCTGCAAAATCCTCCGGTTGCATTATATAGATTTTGTTATTAACGTGTCCATTTGAAAAGACGGTATCTATTTGGTATAACTCCATATCAAAAAGAGCTATTAATGCCATGTTCACTTTGAAAGAATATATATATATATATATATATATATATATATATATATATATATATATATATATATTTCTTCATTGTCCACCCTTCTTTTAGAATGAAAACTTTGACTACTAGTTTAGCTTTAAACTCCACAATCTTTCTTTGAAATCATTTTAGTTTTGTACGCCTATTTGCAACTAATGAACTTGTGATCTTTAGGCAAGTCATTAAGTTTCCAAACACTATGATGTTTCATAGATTGCATATCGCCTTTTTATGGCATCTAATCACATACTTGATTGAGGATAAGAAACAACATTATATAAGTCGCTAAATCAACCATGCAGTAGATATTGCAGTCATGCTCTCACAGATAGACTATATAATCTGATGATGCAACCGATCGTCTTTCCCTAACAGATCTCTTGAGTAAAGTTACAACCACTTCATTCTGCACTTGAGAAGTTTGAGAAATTTCATCATAAACTATATCAAGAATAATACTTTGAATCTCAACGGGTTTAGTCTATGGCATAGGAGATTCCACAATTGTCTGTGATTGCATAATTCTTGTACCTTCATTAAGACCATAAAATCGATACCCCTTTAAACAATCTAGGTAAGATACAAAATAATTCCAAGTGGATCTAAATTCTAACGCACTTAATATTAGATTATATGACCTTACTTCTGCATGACACCTCTAAATTTTAATATGATTCAAGTTAAAATTTATGTCTAGTCCATAACTCAAAAGAAGTTTAGGGAACAACTTTGGTAAGAAACACGTTTTTGTATGTGAAAAGAGTTGCTTTCAAAATATCAACCTATAGAAGACCGGATAAATTAGTCTTACTTATCATACTCATCAACATGTTGATTATGGTGCAATTATGCCTTTCGGCCAAATCATTTTGTCAAAATTTTCAAGCATAGTAAATTACGTTACCACCCTAGAATTTACCTAGTATTTGACAAATGACCCTTTAAGCTATTTAGCATTGCCATACTTGCCAAAATACTTACCGCCACTATTAGACCTGACAACCTTTAAGACTAATTCTAACTTTTCTTAATTAAGTACAGAAGAATAGTCATCAATGACTTTGTTGAAATAAAATTTCTGCATAGGATTCACTAAGATTAACTTAAATGACCTCTAACATGTCAGAACTACAGACTATTGTTTTATTCTTTATCTCGATCATTTTACTTCCACAATAATCTATAGAAGTCTTTAGATAATTGTTAAGAGTAGACAGAATATTAACATTGTCAACTTTTCTACTCTTTCTTTAGACATGTGTGAGATTATTCCTTAGATATAAAACTTTTGGAAACAACATTTTCAACCGTATACGAGATGTATATATCATTATGTTAAAAAGTCCTTGCAGATGTGTCCTAATTTCAGTAGTAGACAAGACATAATTTCAAGCCACTAAGGCTCCCATCATTTCTTTTAGGAGTGCAGTCAGTTGGTAAACCATTTTTCAAATGTTCCTAAATGAAATGTTTCATGAATAACAAGCAAATCCGATTGCTCTTTTACCAAATAGAAAATCCTATTTCCACTACTTAAAATTTGAACCAGTAAAAATCTCAATAATAATGGAGTTATTAATTACAGAAAATGTGACTGAAAAACAAGCAATGTATACAATTAGCATCATGTGAGCACTATGTAACTTGACGTACAAGTACACATCTAGAGAGTTACATGCAAAATCATATAATCACCTTTGGGCGGAATACATGACATGCAATTATACACTTCCCACATGATAACGGTTATGATAATATATTCTAATCTTCGTGAATCCATCACTTTTGGGCATATGAACCAGAAGGATCAGTCACTCCTCTACCACATTATCATGTATCGCTCCATGAACTAATACACAATCACCTCATTTGGGAGTATGACCACGCATTAGACTAGGAGACATCCCAATCATTATACGAGACCGATATTTCTCAAACCCAATCAAGTGTGCCACTTTGGCGGTCACTACTCAATTGAATCCTTGAAATTCTATCATACCAGGGATATAAACTTTATTTCTCACATATACCATATACATGTGATTTTAACTTTAGTGATAGGGGCAATATATCGCTAAAATCACATATCATGCTAATTACACTGCTTTATTCATCTAGGAATATCAACCATACATATATATAAAGGACTTGAAAGATAGACTCCAATGAGATCACCGATCACAGTAACATAAGAAACTTCTCATAACATAGAAGAAAGTGTCTCTTGTGCACCCAGATTACAGATTACCAGAATAACATAAAGAAGAATTCTTTTCCAGAGGATCTCTCACAAGTTAACATTAATAGCAATACAGAGTACACCAGATTGACAAGCCTCACAACTGATTTATTAGCCAATTTTAAGTAACAAATTATCATTGCATCAATCGGTGGCTTATTATTGAATCAAACCACAGAACCAAATATCTAAACTACAATAGTAGATACTATTGCTCTACGTAAATGTCGTCATACTTCTTAACCATCAACAAAAATGTTCAACTTAATAGACATTAACAAGTAACCAAATGAGTTTAGGTACATTACCAAGAATTTAACTGACATGCATTACCCACATTCAGCAGATGTGTTAAGTAATACAATCAGTTTGGTCACGAGTTCTTAAGACGTCTATCATCCAAAGGATGATCGGCGACTGGCCAAACGAGGGCTAGTGACCTTGTCAGAGCATGTTGACCCTCGCCGAGGCCGCGCCTCGTCGGCCGAGCCTCACTGGCAGCTAGGCGAGGCTCGGCCGAGCCTTGGCGAGCTCGTCGGACCTCACCGGACTGGTTGCTGGCGACCGACAGCAGTGGGCGGCGACGGCGATTGAAGAAGAGAAGAGAGGGAAAAAGAACAAGAAGAAAAAAGAGAAAAGAGAAAAAATGGGTTAGCTTGATTCTAAAATCGTTCCCGGGAACAAAGATAACTTTTTTTTACTCTTTGATTCTATTCCAAGTCTACTTCTGGAAACAAAAAAAAATAGAAATTTGTTTGGGGAATAAAAATTTTATCAAACGAATTTTTGTTCCAAATCTACTCCCGGGAATAAAAGAATAGAAATTGTTACTATTTGGCAAGTTGCCAAATAGAGCCTAAGTCACTGAATTAATATGATTGGATTTTATCCTATATTTGCCAACACGGTGTTGTACGTGTACATAACTTGTCATTCAAGATAAATAAATAAAAAGGTATATCAACCCTTAATTTACCTAAAAAGTAAGTTGATCACTAAGCTTGTGAATGATAATCATACCATTTCTATTTCTATTTCCGGACAAGTTTCTGAACAAAAATATACGTTTGATAACAATACAAAATTTGTGTTCCTGGAATAAAAATTCATTTGATGACAACACATAATTTCTCCCTCTCGAATAGCAGCAGGCGATGTCGGGGCAAACAACAGTGGTGGCAATCAACTACTGCTAGTAGTGAGAGCGAGTAATGAAAAGAGTTTTCATTTCATTTTTATTTCAGAAATAAAAAAAGTAAAAAATTGTAATTTCTAATTTCTGTTACAAATCCATTTTTGCAGTGAAACTTTATTTCAGAAATAGAAAATGAAATTGCACTATCAAACGAATTCTTGTTTTCGAAACAGAAAAATTGAAGAATAGAGAAAAAATGGTTACCATACACGCCCTAATTAAGTACCTAAAAGTATATTGATCATTGATTTTTTTTCTTTTGGTCGGAAGATTGATCATTGACGAAGTATCTATTATTGAGTATTTTCTTTTAATTTGTGGAAAAAAATGGGACTTAAATTTTTATTTTGAATTTCAAATGAAACACCTTTTTTTTTTCCATCGAGCAAAATGAAATAACTAAATAAATGAATAATAAATAAAGGAAACCTGCGACAGCAAATATCATTTCCGGTTCTCGATTTCCTGCTCCGCTTGCTTGGTCCGTGGGAAACAGCCTGAAATTTTCTAAGGGTTTTAGCTAAACCCTACGCACTCCCTCCCTCCCTCCTTCTCTGTTTCTCTCTCTCTCTCTCTCTCTCTCTCTTCTTCGACCTTCGTCATCTCCAATCGCCGAGAAGATTCTTCCGGCTTCTCCGCCGTCTCCGATCGGGAAAAGCATGAGCGGCAAAGGACCCTCCCTCTTCTCCGATTTCGGAAAGAAGGCGAAAGGTACCTCTCTCTCTCTCTCTCTCTCTGCGCGTGCGCGCTTCTGGTTTTTGAGGTTTTGACTCGATCCTTCGTTCGCAGACTTGCTCGCGAAGGACTACAGCTCCGATCAGAAGTTCACTCTCGCCAGCGACAGCGAGACCGGACTGGTAATCGATGCCGCTTCGCTTTCCCTTGATTCCATGCGCTTCGGTCTTGTGCTCGGACGCTTCGTGTTTGCTTCGCGTTTTGGTTTTGTTATCTTCGAGTTTTTCCTGATTTCATTTGTTTCGGTTCGTGTCCGTTCGCGATTGACGCCGAACTCGCGCAATGTCCCAGTTTCGTTTTGCGAATAGCCTTGTGCGCTCTCGACTCTGCTCTTCCCGTGTTTTAGCTGCTCGCTGAATGTATCTCGATCAAGGGCGGCGAAGCTAGTCAGAGAGGATTTAGCAGTGTTTTTTCTTTTTGTTGCTTGAGTTAGGAGCTCATGTCTGTTACAGCAAGTTGAGAATGTCTGCAATTTTGTCGCAATGAGCAAGATTTACTGCTGGGGCGTGTGGAAAACTTTGTCGAATCTGCCATTTGCATCAAAGTCTTAATTAGAGAGATGGAAGAATGTAATAGCCTTGTAGTCAATTTTTCCTGCACTGGCAATGGCTCTTTATTCTCTTTTGTGAGAAGAATGGGATGGGGAAAAAAACTAGTATTAATTAAGGCAAAGAGGGGAAAGTTTCTGTACAGAAAGAAGTCTTGATTATAAAGATGGAAAAATGGAATAGTCTTGAATTTAATTTGCCTGCATTGGCAATGGCTCTTTCTTCTCTTTTTTGAGAAGAATGGCATGGAGAAAAAAAAAACTAGTATTAATTAAGACAGAGGGGAAGGCTTCTATACAGAGGGAAAGGGGCAAAGAATATATTGCTGCTGAAGTTTGCTGTGATGTTTTATCGTTGGTATGAAGAATTGGGGTCAATGCTGCTTTGCTGTCTTCCCAGAATGAGTGATGGTAAAATTAATACATGAAAATATGAAGCAATTTTGCATCTAAATCCATACCTAGGCAAGTAAAAATTGATGCTTCTGCTTGGCTATTGTCCACGCTTTTTTTCCTCAAAGATGTAAGCAGGATTGACACATAGCTTCTTGAATACTTTCACTAGAAAGAATGAATTTTCGATGTTCTTTGTTGCGTCATCAGCTGCATACAATAGACAATTAGTCAAGTCAAATGGTAAAAGAATGAACAGCTTATTATGATTGCACTTATTTCGAGGCATTGTGTGGTTGAGCTAGTGTTCAATCTGTGCATGATTTATTGAAAAAGAATCATTCGATTTTATTCTTTTCATTTTCCATCCTTTCCAAGCAACTCCTTCCACTTTCTTTCTCTTTTTTTAACAGTGTAAGAGTTAGGATGCTGAGAACAGCATAGGGCTACACTTATCTCATATGGCAGGCGTCTAATGTGTTTCCTTGACCTAATTGATTTATGGTTCTTCCATGGTGACCATGAATTCGTTCTTGTTTTGCATTGTGTTGGAGGCATCTGCTTTTGCTTTACTGATCAGCTCTTTGCCTTGATATTTTGTTTTCTCTTTTTACTATTGCTTTCTTTGTGAAATTATACAGTTGGGTGGTTCATCTCTTTTTCCTGAGTTGTGAGAGTGATGTAAATATTAACTTAATTTCTTTAGGCCCTTAGCTCGACTGTGGGGAAGAACGGAGCTCTGTCCTCTGGGAATGTGACAGCACAATACAAGCGAGATAACGCCGTGCTTGATGTCAAAGTTGACACAGAATCAAATGTAGTTCCTCATCTTTTGCTTCTCAAAGTTTGGGTTGAATGTCGTCTTCTTTTCTAATAAAAAATTCACTAGTGCAGCAGATCTCAACCACCCTCATCATCACAGACATCTTGCCATCAACAAGAGCTATTGCTTCCTTAAAGCTACCTGATTATGACGCTGGCAAGGTACCAACTCTGCTAAACATGAGCTTCCCCAGTTATTGCTACAAGGAGAGAATTTCTGACATTCTATTGCTGTTTCTTTAGTTGGAGGCACAATATTTTCATGAACATGCAACTTTCAGCATGGCCGTTACAGCATCTCAGTCCCCTGTTGTTGATGTATCTGCGACAATTGGCACGCCAAGCATTGCTTTTGGGGCAGAGACAAGTTACACAACAGATTCTCATAAATTTGTGAAGTATAATGCTGGGGTCAGCATGACAAAGCCTATTTCCAATGCATCTGTTATCTTGTGAGTATCTCTAGTATTGGCATCTTAACCATAGCTTGATGGCGAAAACTTTGTGTGCTTGAGATTGTTAGTTTAGCTCCGATAATGTTGAAGAATGGCTTATTGATTTTGATATAACTTGAAGTCAAATTCCGCGAATATCAATTAAACACAAGAATAATTAAAGAGATTATTTAAAAAAAAATAATTTGGACACCCTCCAAAGGTGAAAAGAAGTTTTAATCGCAGGAGAGATTAACTTTCTATTGAAATTTTATTGATGGGTGATATATCATGGCCTCCATATGGTTCCTTTAAGCCGTGCCAGATACCTTTTGACTAAGAATAACATAGCCTCTTCTTTATATAGGGCTGATAAAGGTGACTCGCTGAGGTTTTCTTATATGCACCACCTAGATCAGCTGAACAGGGGAGCTGTTGTGGGTGAAATTAGTAGGAAGTTCTCCACGAATGAGAACACCCTCACTGTTGGATGTTCCTACTTGGTTGACCCCAACACAATCGTGAAGGCAAAACTCAACAATCATGGCAATCTTGGGGCTCTTCTACGGCATGAGCTCAAACCGAAGTCCTACTTAACTATTTCTGGAGCTTTCGACACCAAGGCCTTGGATAAATATCCCAAATTCGGGTTGGCACTTTCTCTTAAGCCTTGAGAGGTCCTCTGTGAATGATTACGATACTGATGCTGCGGCAGATAGAACACATACATCTCTTGATATTGTTGTTGGTGATACCAGACTGCAACTTCTGCTATGGGTTTTCTCCTTCTTTATTCCAGTTGTTAGCGACTAGGTTAAGTGAATTGATTTTTGCCGGTGATTTTCCAGGCCTGTGGTAATGTAGCTCCATTGACATATTGAAATTCCCCTTTCCTACAAGTTTGAGAGGGTTCTGATTGAAAGAGCCAGAAATTCATACTTCTCTCTTCCTCTCAATCTGATGGTCCGTGTTATTTATGAGTTTACTCAATATTATATCTGCAAGGGGTTTGCACATTTTATATAAAACAAATAAAATGCATTTCCAAGTCTACACACCAAATCCTGCACCAGTCCTTTCTTCTTTGTATCATTTTTTGTTAGCTGATATATATGGGAAATGAGACCGAATTGAGGGTTATGGCCTATGTCCGGCAAGGAGAGGCCCGGTGCTGATGGAAATTCCGAAACTTTTACAAATCCCTTCTGTTTCTTGCTTCCCAGGTTTTTGCGCACTTTCCTTTGGAGCATGATTCAGCACTTACGATCCACAAGCGACGATTTGCAGTTTGACAAAGAATGCAGGTGATTTATGTTGAAGGCTGTCGTTTTGGAAGTCAGATTTAGACCTTGGAAGCTTTGAAATTGTGAATCGACTGGTGCAATGGGTCTGCACATCTTATGCAACAGCACGAAATGCACTTTCGACACTATAATTTTAAATGCGGTATCCAACAAAAACTTTTGATTAATGAAGAAAACGGCCTAGTGACTGAGTTTTTATCGGCAAAGACCAGACCTAATCATGAGCAAGGTCGGCTGCCTGCGCACGCAGTCTTCCCCATTTTGGTGGGTTTGGCCTAATGGTATCATAGTTATTAAGTCCAGCCTAATCTGAGAAATAATGCGTATCTTTCCTTTTCGTCAGCATCGGGCGGGGAGAGTAAGTTAGGCTCAACCTTACCACCCGACACGGGCTCGGCCCTAATCCACTGATCACCACTAGGAGAAGATGCACCCTAAAGGATGCGACTTTGCACTATAACGCAATCGCTCAAGTTTTTTATCTTTGCAAAGTGAATTACCGTGTCACAGAAATCTCCTCTATTGCTAATCTTAATGCTCAAAGCACCCTTTTCGCTCGGCATCTTTCCCTGAAGCATGAATGTAATAACCGCATTTGGACAACAGCAGAAACTTCCTATGTTTTTCAGTTGAGTACCATCCCGACCTTGGCAAATCCGAACTGGACCAATAGAATCCAGAGCACTATTCTGGCCATGAAAGCCAAATGCCATCACCTTAAAGTCACCATCATCCGCTCAACATCTTTGGTGAACGACCTAAGAATTCGATTCCCCGAATCATTTCTTCGAGGATCCAAGAGGTTCCTTTCTTTTCTTTTTTGCATGTTGAGGAATTCCTAAGCATTCGTCGACCACAAGACTTTCCCATCTAACTCCTTTCTCTTCTTTGAATTGACCGGTTGGCGAGTGCTCCAAAGATCAATTTATAGTCCAATCTGAAACTAAGACTGAGAAATTCTTGCCTAAACCTGAATCCTAGTAGATGGGGTCAATCATGTCCGTGGATCATGTGGATTTAAATCAATGAGCGTGAATGCGCATGGTTCATAGACTATGATCCTTGATCTATGCAGAACTGATCAAAAACATTATGAAGCAGCTCTTGTTGAACTCGTTCAGCTCAACAACCACAATGGAAAACACTGGTGGAAAACAAATTTCTTCCCCATGAATGGTTGGATAGATGACTCTAGATTTTGATTGGAGTTACTATTCTTGTTGAAATGCACGCATAATTCCAACAATGCATGTTGAAGATATTGTCACTGATACTAATTGATCTCGATCGATCTTGATTGTGAGAAATTTATTTTGGATTATTATGTATATTTGTCTTTTCTTATACATTTGGACCTCTTGTATTATAAATAGGGTTGTAATTATATATTAAAAGATTAAGAAAGCAATATGCAATTTTTCCAAATCCTAATAACTTTCTACTTTTCTGACATGATATCAAAGCCTCCTGCCTAGGCCTAGCTTCCGCAATGCTAACGTCTTGATTCTCTTTAGGGAGGTATCATGTGAAAGAATCAAGATTCAAATTATGGCATCTCTAAGGGTGATGAACAATCTCTCAACAATCAAAGAGGAGACGATGTCCCTATAGAACACCAAATAAATCCATAAGAGAATGAGGGTCAATAGCCCTATACAACCCAATTCGGGGCTCCAACCTAGACATTTTTTCAGGTCCATACACTCAGTGGGTACCTGAGCCAGCCCAGCCAACCGAGGAGGCCTAACTCAGAACCCTAGTCCCGTGGAGCTTGGAAAGAACGGTGGGTTAGAAGAAAGCCCACCACATCCGCCACATGTTGCCAAGCCTGGCCCTACTTATGGGTCAAGTTGATCCTTTCTAGGTCATAGTGGGCTGGGTCCACCGGGTTTTAGAGGCAATCCCTACCCAACCTATGGACTTGGAATTTTCCCTTTCGTAGGTCTCACTAACGATGACAATCGGCCGGAACCTGGAGACCCGTTGTACATATTCACCGCCGACGGACCCAAACTACGCCTCATCTCACAAAAACTTCCGAGATCGGAAAACTACTCCTTATGGTCTCATGAGCTCTAGCAAGCGCTTATGACCAAGGATAAAGAAGGACTTTTGGACAATACAGTCCAGATTCCGTCCGACAACCAACTTGCACAACAATGGAGGAATTGCAATCAACTTGTTGAATGTAGATAGGAAATTACCTCACGCCGAAGGTCGCTGCTGGAATACCCCCGACCAAAGGCGCGAAATTTTTTTGGGAAAACCTACGAGAGATGTATGGAAAATTAGATAGGGCTAAGATTTTCTCATTGAATCAAGCCCTATTCGGAGCTCAAGTAAGGGAATTTGTCAATCTCAGTCATCTTCAACTAATGTTATGCCTTATGGAATGAACTTGAAATGGTGAAAGAGAAACTAGAGGGACCAAAGACAACTTTGGCTCAATACTGAGCCATGAAAGATGGGGAGAAAGTGGCAAGGTTCCTACTCATCCTAAATGAGTCATACTTACCATTTGGAACCAGATTTTGGCCATGGACCCTGTTCCTCTACTCGACCACATATATCAACTTGCGCTTCAAGAAGAATCCTAGAGAATGGCATCATCCAAGTATGTGAAGATGGATGACCGCGTTGTTCTTGTGGCCAAAGCTTTGCCATAGCAATGAACGGCAATGTCAAGGTTTGGCCATGGAGGACAACCGAGAAACCCAAGCACGACGCTAGGGTTACAAGAAGAAGAAGATGCCATTTACTTCTCTCTAATGGACAACCAAGATACATTTACACAACAAGACGGCTTGGGATACACACAAGAAATGAACAAGCGACATCTAATCTTGGGATCGAACAATGCATGCTCTTTAGTGAGATGGGATGACTCACCTTTTGTCCTTGCCACGCCCTGACCTGATAGTCCACATCAGGCTACGTTAACACCCACCTGGAAGTGATCGAACGGCCAAAATCTTGCCACATCATCAAACAAAGCTAATCCCAACAAAAGGAAAGGTAAACTTTTTTATTCTTGCAAAAAACCTTACCACATTAAAGAAAATTATTGAAAATTGCATGGAAGGTTGGGAGAAAATAAGGATCAAGACCTTTCAGTTGTAGCAAATTATCAACAATGATCAGCTCCAACAAATCATGAGCGCTTTAAATCATATGGGAATTCAAGAAAAGACGGCTAGTTATGTAGGTATTTCCTATTTTTGATGAGAAATATTTTGAACAAAGCACCTATTATTGATTCAGGTGCTAGTGATCACATAGTCTATGATGAACATTTCTTTTCAAAAATAGACAATTCATCACCTCATACCTCCGTTTGTCTTCCAAATGGTAGTGATACTTCGATTGCTAAAATTGGGGATGTTGAGCATAGCCCTTCCACCATACTAAAAATGACCTATTCATTCCTGATTTCAAATTTAATCTCATTTCCGTGTCTAAAATTTGTGAAGACAACTCCTGTCGGGTCATTTTTTATTCTGACGTCTGTCTCTTTTAGGTTCCTTCGATTGGGACACTAATGGGCTCAAGTAGAAATTACCAAGGGCTCTATTTTGGACAACATTTCCAAAGAACTTTCCTTTCAATAAAAGCATCTTGTGTAATGCCAGTTATAATAAATCTCATCAACGGCTAGGCCGTAGTGCCACTTTTCCTCATCCCTAGTGCCCTATATGCCCATTAGCTAAGCAATGTCAATGCCCTTTCCACAAAGCACATCACATGCTAATCAAGCCTTCTCACTTTTGCACATGGACATCTAGGGCCCATATCACACTCCACATCATGATGGGTCACGCTTCTTTCTCACAATTATGAATTATCACACTAGAGCAACTTGGGTTTTTCTTATTCAATCCAAGGCCCAAGTATTTTCTCATCTAAAGAATTTTCTTATTATGATTAAAAATCAACTTAACAAATTCATGCAACGTACACACTGATAATGCCTATGAATTTTTTTAATCATGAATGCTCGCATTCTTCATGAAATTTTTTGTTCCATACTCCTCAATATAATGGGATTGTATAAAGAAAACACCATTATTGGTTAGAAGTTGCTCGAGCCCTTAAGTATCAAGCCTCAATTCTAGAAATGTTCTAGGGAGACTGTGTGGTCACAATGGCCTACCTAATGAATTGAATGCCATCTTGTATTCTAAATGGAAGGACTCCTTTCAAGTTATTATATGAGAAACATCTAGACATTCGTCGCCTTCGTGTTTTTGGATGTTTACGCTATATATCTACCATGGGTCATTAGGACAAATTGGGTCCTCGTGCCCTCCGGTATGTATTTATGGGATATCCTACCCTTCAAAAGGAATATTTGGTTCTTGATCCATCCACTAGAAGATTCTTCGTCAATAGAGTTGTCATCTTTCATGAAGATACTTTCCCTTTCTAGGATAAGGTATCTTCATATCAACAAGATAATCTTGCTACATCTCATTGTCCTCTTTTGAACAAAGATGATCCTCCACAGGCACCGATGGTTATACTTCTGCAGGTTATATCACCTATACCACCTTTTGATGTCAATACACGAGTTACACCAAATACAAATAATTGAGCATCCAGTCATCCCTCATCAACACTATCTGAGAGACCTGAATCTGCGAAATTTCATATTCCAGCGAGCAATCCTTCTATTGGTTCACAAGTTGATGTTCTCTCTGTACTAGTTAACCCTCAGCGATCAAGACACACAATTCGACCACCAACATGGACAGCGGACTACATTTGTTCCTCCTTGAAGAAAATTGGTACATGATATCCTATTTCTTCTCATGTTAGTTTCGCTCATCTCTCCCCTGAACATAGATGCTGCATTAGTAGAATTTCTAAGCACCAAGGACCCTCATCTTATGAGGAAGCTACCAAGGATCCTCATTGGCAACAAGCTATGGATGATGAATTAGAAGGTCTCATGGAAAAAAAACTTGGGATATTGTTTGTTTACCTCCCTATCACAAACTCATAGGCTGCAAATGGGTATACAAAATGAAATACAAAGCAGATGAGTCCATTGAACGTTATAAAGCTAGATTAGTTGCGAAAGGATTCATGCAAAGGGAAGGATTTGATTATATGTAAACTTTCTCTCCCATTACCAAAGAAGTCATAGTGCGGTCTTTTCTTTCCATTACCGCTATTCGCGATAGGTCTCTCCATCAAATGGACATCCATAATGCTTTTCTTCATGGCAATCTCGAAGAAGAAATTTATATAAATATTCCATCGGGATTTCACAGACAAAGGGAGGATAGTGTGTGTCGTCTTCGTGAATCTTTATATGAGCTCAAATAGTCTTCTCATCAATGGTATGCCAAATTCACTGATGCACTTGCAACTACAAAGTTCCAGCAATCCAGGCATGACTATGCTTTATTTACATGGAAACAAGGTACATCGTCAATCCACTTATTTATATATGTTGATAGTATACTCATTATGGGAAATGATGCATCTACCATTGAGAGATTTAAGAAGTATTTGTATTCTACATTTCATATTAAGGATTTGGGATCTCCCAAATACTTCATTGGGATAGAAATTGCACGGTCAAATAAAGGGATCTATCTTAGCCAACGGAAATTAGTGTTAGAAATTATATCGGAAGCAAGGATCCTTTGCTTAAAGATCCTTCTACTTATTAGGTTTACAACAGTTGAATATGATAAAGGATTGTCACCCATAAATAAGGATCCTTTGCTTAAAGATCCTTCTACTTATGAAAGACTCATTGGAAAACTTATTTATTTGACCATGACCCGACCAAAATATTTGGTATGCGATACAAATTCTTAGCCACTTTGTACACACTTCGAAACAGTCACATGAATGCAATATTGAAGGTCATAAAATACTTGAAAGGGTGTCTAGGATTGGGAATATTGCTATCTCGAGACAACAATTTGGAGATAACAGCATACTGTGACACAAATTATGCTACTTGTTCCATGAGCAGAAAATCGATCACAAGTTTCTATGTAAAACTAGGAGATTCTCTACTTTCATGGAAGACGAAGAAACAATCGATCCTTTCTTTATCATTCACCGAGGCAAAATATCAAGCAATAGCGAAGACTAATTATGAGATAGTCTAGATAAGCCGCCTTCTTCAAGGCCTTGGCGTATGGGTAAAATAACCCACTATCTTATTTTGTCATAATGATGATACACTTAAACTTGTAATGAACTCAGTGTTCCATGAAAGGACAAAGCGCATAGAAGTTTATTATCACTTCATTTTAGACAAGATTTAGATTGGATGATCAGAACAAGAGGAATAAGAACGACATAGCAACCCACATACATTTTTACCAAGGTTTTATGTTGAATGTAACATTCATATCTACTAAGGAAGCTAGGCATCCTTGATTTATATAGACCATCAAGCTTGAGAGGAAGTGTTGAAGATATTGTTGCTAATATCAATTGATCTCAATTGATCTTGATCATGGGGAATATTTTTTGGATATTATGTATATCTTTTTGGGATATTATATATATATATATATATATATATATATATATATATTTCTTTCCTCATGCATTTAGACTTCTTGTATTATAAATAGGGTTGTAATTACATATTAAAAGATTAAGAAAGCAGTATATAATTTTCCCAAATCCGGATAGCTTTGTACTTTTCTGACAATGCACTCCGTAAAACCTTTTGTAATTTTAAGAAAGAATATTAGCAAAGAAATGGGTGCACATAAGGAATATTTCTCAAGGGAAAACCTTTTTTTCATTTGGAAAGCAACGCACGATAAGCCTAAAAACCCTTGCTAGTGAGACCTCATAAAATATGACGTTGATTGTTTTGAGTTATGATTTAAATCAAATTGCCGGAGCTAACCTTAGTTGATTGAGATGCCAAGAAATTTTGGTTCAGAAACTAGAGGTCATCATTTAAAATCTCAATAATTATATATGCAAATGGCTCTAAACTACAATCGTCAGCCAATCGAGGCTTTGCTTTGCACACATCTCTCGGTAATCTCTTATATATATATATATATATATATATATATATATATATATATATATATATATATATATATATATATATATATATATATATTTCTTTCCTCATGCATTTAGACTTCTTTTTTATAAATAGGGTTCTAATTACATATTAAAAGATTAAGAAAGCAATATATAATTTTCCCAAATCCCGATAGCTTTGTACTTTTCTAACAATGCACTCCATAAAACCTTTTGTAATTTTAAGAAAGAATATTAGCAAAGAAATGGGTGCACATAAGGAATATTTCTCAAGGGAAAACCTTTTTTTTTTTTCATTTGGAAAGCAACGCACGATAAGCCTAAAAACCCTTGCTAGTGAGACCTCATAAAATATGACGTTGATCGTTTTGAGTTATGATTTAAATCAAATTGCCGGAGCTAACCTCAGTCGATTGAGACGCCAAGAAATTTTGGTTCAAAAACTAGAGGTCATCATTTCAAATCTCAATAATTATATATGCAAATGGCTCTAAACTACAATCGTCAGCCAATCGAGGCTCTGCTTGGCACACATCTCTCGATAATCTCTTGGCACCCCAAAAAAAAAAAAAAAAAAAGGTCATCAAAATTCTTGAGGAAAACCAGTGTGATTATGCCACGTGTCCCTCCTCATCTTTCTACGTTATTTTCTTTCACGCCTTCTTTTATGTTGTTGACTTTTCATGTGGACCTTTCGGTAGCTAGCTTCCCCCATTTTTTTTTTTTTTTTTTGTGGCGAACTTATTTATTGATGATGTGATTCCCGTTTACAGTAAAGAGAAGGGTGCCCAGAAATAATTACATTGTACCATTTACAATTTACGCATGCAGGTCTTAACTTGGCGAAATCTGAAAAACATGCCTAACAAAAAGAAAAAAAAAAAAAAAACTGAAAAGCATGTCAAAAGTCAATTCATGACGTAACCTAATAAAGAATATTATCTGGCACAAAATTGAATAAAAAATCACTTTTTATGTTCACTCCCAAATTATTGAAAAAAAAATTAAATTCCAAAAACTCATGGAAAAATGCTAAATGACTTTTCCAGATTTTAATATTTGCATATTTGAAGGGCCCGTTTTTATATGTCACTTATGAAAAATATATATTACTCTCTATGTATGAACATTTACATATTGTGAAAATTTCGGATATCTCTGGATTAAACAAGTTAAAAATGCACGAGTCGCAATATTTTCATTAAGTAAAAGTTAAAATGTAAAAGCTGATTGATATATCCAATAGAATCAATGCAACAAGATAAAAAGCTATAAAAAAAACAAAAATGGTAAAATCAATTCGAATGAAATCTTTTGTTTCAAAGAGTGTTCTCGCTATAAAGTCAAAAAGCAATCTCTTTCAAACTCGAACAGGCTACTAACAGAGCATTCCCGCTTGCAATTTAGCAAGCAACGGCAAGATAAAGACACGTGCTTCACATCCCAAGATCGCGTGCATGCCAGCAACCAATCTTCGTAATTCATCCAAGAAAAAAAAAATAACACGAGGCCATGACGGACAGCTAAGTTTTTTTTTTTTTTTTTTGGTCGAAGATAGCTAAGTTGACTATGAATGTTATTCAATGCCCACTGTTTTGGAAACAAATTTTTTTTTTTTTGGGATGGAGGGGACCTACAAATACCCCGACAATCCAATCCTTAAGAAAAAAAAAAGCAACCATTGAATCATAAAAGATATACAAATAATTTAAAATAATTATCACGTACCGCATTTTGTGACGAATTGATCTCTCCAATGAATGACATGGATAATTCATGAACTTTGACTAAATGTTTAATGTGGTTCATGAATTTTTAATTTATTCAATGTGATCCATAAACTTTAGCATAATATACAATGTGGTTCAATTTGTTTGACATAATCCCTAAATTTTTTTGTACATGTTCAATTTAGTCCTTGAATTATATAAAAACGATTAATGTAATCCTTAAAGTTGAATTAAATGAATGACAACATTAAATATTTTCATATGATTTGGGAACTAAGTTGAATAACTTTAGAGACCACATTGAATAAATTGAAAGTTCAAGGATTACATTGTACATTTGACTAAATTTATGGACCATATTACTTATTGAGTTAAAGTTGAGAGGTTATTTATGTCATTATCCCTTTTCTTTTCAATATACAACCGCTTGGATTTTGCAATTTTTTTCGATCCAGAGTTAACAAATAATGATGTCACGGCAGCTCCTTTTTGACTTTATATTAGAGGGGGTGTTCTTGAGCACCGCGGGGTTGATTCAAGGTCGAATTTAGTGTTAGAAAAGAGTCAAAGGCCCAAAAAATGGTCGAATGACAAAGCGATGAGATTAGTCAAAAAAGCAACAACGTGAGCAATGATTTGTGGTAACTAAATCCATCCAATCTCACCTTTAATCATGTCAAAAAAGCCAAATTTAGCCTCAGCACGCCATCGATTTCGCCTCATTGTTTGGAGAATGTCTTCGCACGATATAATCATGGCCAGAACTATCCAGGATGCTGCTTCCTTCTTGAATCCAATAATTAAAAAGTGGTCAAGTACCTTTAGTTTTCTTATAGCCGAAGAATCTCTTTAAGTATCAGTTTTACTTTCCACTTTTTCACTTCCCTTTTCGAATTTTACGGCTCGTGCATTTTGGCCTTTATTGATAAAAATTACACGAAACTTTTCCAAATACATAACACCGATATAGAAAACATGATATCTTTTTTTCCATATTACCAGCTCTTATTAAACTTGTTCAGTTCAATAACCACAATAACAAACATTGGTGGAAGACAAATTTCTTCCCCTTGAATGGTTGGATAGATGACTTGTGGTTTTGATAGGAGTTATTATTCTTGTTGAAAAGCATTTGTTATTCCAACGATGCACTCCATAAAACCTTTTGTAATTTTAAGAAAGAATATTAGCAAAGAAAGGGGTACACATAAGGAATTGGCTTTATACTTCTCAAGGGAAAATCTTTTTTCATTTGGAAAACGGTGCATGATAAGCCTAAAAAACTTGCTAATGAGACATCATAAAATATGACATTAACGGTTGTGAGTTATTATTTAACTCAAATTGCCCAAATTAACCTCAGTCAATTGGAACGTCAAAAATTTTCAGCTAAGAAGCTAAAGGCCATTCCTTCAAATCCCAATAATTATATGTAAATAGCTCTGAATTACAACTGTTAGCTAATTGATGCACACTCTTTTATTATCCTTGGCCCAAAAAGAAAATAAAAAATCAAAAAAATAAAAAAAAATCAAAATCAAAATCAAAATCAAAATTCTCGAGGAAAACTAGCGTGATTATGCCACGTGTCCCGCCTCATCTTTCCACTTTATGTTCTTTCATGCCCCATTTTAGGTTGTTAACTTTTCACGTGGACCTTTCGGTAGCTTGCTTCCCACATTCTCCCTAGTGTGAACTTATTTCTTGATGGATGTGATTCCCGTTTACAGGGAAAGAGAAAGGTGCCCAGAAATAATTACACTGGACCATTTACAATTTACGTACACAGGTCTTAACTCCGTGAAAAGCAAGCCGACAGTCAATTTTATGACGTCACCTGATAAAGAATAGAAACTTTTGTTTGTGTTCTTTTTTTTTTTTGTTCTTAATCTCGTTTTTGTCTAACAAAAAAAACAGCAAACGCGTTTGTATGCGTTTTTGTTAAATCGTTCTTTTGTTCGGGAACAAAAAAAGAATGTAAATAAGCAAAAAAAAGTTGTTTTTTGTTTAACAAAAACACAAAAACACTTCTCTCGTCTCTTTTCTTTTCTTTTCTTTTTTTCTTCTTTTCTTCTTCTTTCTTCTTTTCTTCTTCTTCTTGCTTTGGCCGGTCGCCGGCCTCGGCCATGGCCGGCGGCCGCCGACGAGGGCCGGCGGCCTCGCCCGGCCCACGGCGAGGCTCGCCGGCCCCGGCGAGGCCGAGCCTCGCCGTGGTTGGGCGAGGCTCGGCCTCGCCTTGGCTCGGGCGAGCTCGGGCTCGCCAGATCCGGCGAGCTCGGCCTCGCCGGTGGCCGGGCGAGCTCGGCCTCGCCGGACTGGGCGAGCCCGAGCTCGCGAGCCTCTGGCGGCTGGGCGAGCTCGGGCTCGCCCAGATCCCGGCGAGGCCTCGCCCACCGGCGAGGCTCGGCCTCGCCCGGCCACCGCCACCGAGTCGGCGTCGCCGGGGGTGGCCCGGCGAGGCCGAGCCTCGCCCGGTGGCGGGCGAGCTCGGCCTCGCCGGATCGGGCGAGCCCGAGCTCGCCCGACCAAGGCGAGGCCGAGCCTCGCAACCACGGCGAGGCTCGGCCTCGCCGGGGCTCGGGCGAGCCTCGCCGTGGCCGGGCGAGGCCGCCGGCCCTCGTCGGCCGGTCGCCGCCATGGCCGAGGCCGGGCGACCCACAAAGCAAGAAAAAAATAAGAAAGAAAAAAATGAAAAATAAAAAAACTATTAAAAAATTAAAAGAAATAAAAAAGAATATAAATTTACAAACAAGTTTTGTTCTTTTTTATTTCGGGAACAAATTTACCAAACGCGCCTTTTTGTTCAAAAATTGTTAAGAGAAATAATTTTTTCTATTTACGTTCCTGAACAAAAAAAGCAATGTAAACAAAAACAAACTAGGATTATCTGGCACGAAATTGAATAAAAAACACTTTTTGTGTTTGCTCCTAAATTATGAGAAAAAACTAGATTCCAAAATCTCGGGAACTGCTAAATGACTTTTTCGTATATTAAAATTTGTTTATTTCGATACCCATTTGTTCAGTGTTATTCAATTTTAAAATGAAAAAAAAAAAAGATATCTCTATATATCGGATATCTCCCCATTAAATAAGTTAAAGTGTGCAAATTGCAACATTTTGATTAAGTAAAAGTTAAAATGTAAAAGCTTTATCAATATATCCAATAGAATCGATGCAACAAGACAAAAAGCTATATTAAAAAAAAAAAAGGGTAAAGTCAGTTCGAGCGAGATCTATTGTTTTAAAAGGAGTGTTCTCACCATAAAGTCAAAAAGCAACCTCTTTCGAACTGAACAGCCGCTAACAAAAGCATTCCCGCTCGCAATTCAGCAAATCGATGGCAAGATAAAGACACGTGCTTCTTCGCATCACAAGATCGCGTGCATGCCAGCAACCGACCTTCGTAATTCATCCAAGAAAAACGAAAAAGCACGAGGCCATGACAGACAGCTAAGGTTTTTTTTGGTCGAAGACAGCTAAGTTGACTCTTTATGTTATCCAATGCCTATCGTTTTAGAAACAGTTTTTTTTTTTTTTCCTGAGATTTTTTTGGGGCTGACAAATCCAACCCTGAAAATCCAAAAAAAAAAAAAATTGACGGTCGAATCATAAAAGACAAATGCCGATTGCTCATAAAAAAACCTTTGAAAATAATTATCAAATATCACATTTTGTGATGACGACAATGTCACAAAATGCACTATCATACAACATTTTTAGAAGTATGAATTGATCTCTCTAGTGAATGACATAAATAGTTCATAAATTTAAACTCAATGTATAACGTGTGCTTGAACTTTTAATTTATTCAATATGATCTATGAATTTTTAAATTAATGTGTAATGTTCCATGAATTTTTTGTAGATGTTTAGTTTATTCCCCGGACTTGAATTAAATGAATGATAATATTGAATATTTTCATATGGTTCAATGATTAAGTTGAACGGGAGTCAAAAATTCATAAATCACATTAAAATTCAAGGTCACATTGCATGTTAGTTTAAAATTCAAGGTCACATGCATATTGGTCTAAAGTTCAGAGACCATATTAAATAAATTAAAAGTTCAGGAATCACATTCAGGATCACATTGCTTATTGAATTAAAGTTTATGGACTAGTTTTGTTAATATCGATTTTTTTTTTTATCTTTTCAAAATGTATATCGACTTGGATTTTGCATTTTTTTATCCAGAGTTAATGAATGATGACGTCACCGCAGTACCTTTTTGACTTTGTAGTGGCGGGGTGTTCTTGAGCACCGTGCGGATAATCCAAGATCGAATAAGTGTTGCAAAAGAGTCAAAAGCCCAAAAAAGGGGTCGAATGAAAAAAGCGATGAGATTTTCCACCAGAAAAATAAAAAAGCGATGAGATAGTCAAAAAAGCAACAACACAAGCAATGATTTGTGGTAACTAAATCCCATCCAATCCCACCTTTAATCATGTCAAAAAAAGCCAAATTTAGCTTCAGTACACCATCAATTTCGCCTCATTGTTTGGAGAATGTCTTCACGCGATATAATCATGGCCAGAACTATAGAGGATGTTGCTTCATTCTCGAATCCAATAATTAAAAAACGGTCAAGTACTTTGTAGTTTTCTTATAGCCGAAGGATCTCTTTTAAGTATCAGTCTTCCTTTCCATTTTTTTACTTTCCTTTTCAAATTTTACGGCTCATGCATTTGGGCCTTTGTTAATAAAAATTACATGAAACTTTTCGAAACATATAACACTGACATATAGAACTTGCCTATGACTTCTTCTTTCTTTTTTCCATATTAATCATAAGGTCAATACATAACATTTCGCTTATATCGAAAATAAGAATGACCATTCGCTTCCATCATTTATGTTTTTTAATTAACATAGTTGAGAGAAATTGTGCATCAGTAGGATTTCGAAATGGATGAGGCACTTGAATATTGGGAATTTGAAAAAAAAAAAACCTATAATGAGATGCAATTGACATACATATATACATACACACACATATACACCTGCAATTTTTTTTAAGGAAATAGGAAGATGATTGATTAGGTTAATATTGAATTTTATTTGTTAATGCTTTTTTAGCATTTGAAAACTCACTTTTATGCAATGGCTATTTTGAAGGATAATATATTAGGGAAAATACTATAAGTAGTCCTTGAACTTTGGCTCAATGTGCAATTTGGTCTATGAACACGTGTAATATGATTTCTGAATTTTTAATTTGTTTAATATGATCATTGAACTTTTTTACCCTAAACTTTTGGTACATGTTTAATATAGTATCTCAATTATATGATAATGTTTAATGTATTATCTAGTCTTGAATTAGTGGAAAGATTATGTTGAATAAATTCATATAGTTAATGGATTGTATTGAATATATATCTAAAGTTTAAGGACTATTTTGAACAAATTAAAAGTTTATGGATTACATTGCATGTTGAGTTAAAATTCAAGACTACAATGAACAAATTAAAAGTTTAGAAATCAAATTACATAGTGAGCTAAAGTTCAGGAATTGCCCGTTTCATTATCTCAATATATTATTGGCATTTTAAGGTGTTTAGAGTTTTCTATAGTTTTAATTGTCAGATATTATCTTTTATTCAACGCAACCAATGGTACGAAAAGTCAACTCTAACATAAGAAACGTCGAGTTCATTGGGGGCGAAGGCTTAGGTGATACCTGCCCATTTTGAAAACATTTGGCACGTGGACAAGCTGGTCCTTCACTCCTATATTCTTATAGACATGAAAATGATTACATTTTCTTTGCAAATAGGTTGTACCATGGCAAAAAAAGAGAAATTCCTTTTAAGTTTATACATAGTTTAAAAAGAATTTACGTAGTCAAGGTTATATAAGTAAAATGCGAACTTTAAATTAGTTAAAATAATTCTATAACATATATCCATTCAAGTTTTAATGCAAAAAGTTTTTTTTTGTGATATTAATGAGACAAAAGTTTGTAAAAACTCGCACAAAAATGGCCTTGGTACACGAGCTCCCAAACATGAGACCCCGTTTATTTGGAAACAAGGGGGAAATCGAGTAAATCCACTCGCAAGTGAGTTCGGTACAATTCAACGATTATTCGAGATTGACGCGCTTATTTTCTAGTGAGTTCAAGCTACTCAAATATCTTCTTGCGATGAATTCGAGCTTGTCGGTGTTTAGCTCAATAAACTCAAGAATCTACTCAAGTTTTTATTGGTTGTAATGATAGATACAAAAATTTACACTCAAGCTCAAGCCTGACTTCATTTATAAGTAGATCGGAGTTTTTTCTTTTTTTCGGTTGGCCCCATTCTACGCTGCGAAACAAAATCCCGACTTCATTTATAAGTAGATCAGAGTTGAGTTGAGCCAATAAATGTCAAGTTTTTACTCGATCAAGCTCGGGCGGCAAACTTAACACCTAATCCACCTCAAGTAGAATTTCAACAGCTGTGTAAGTCAGTCGAATTGAGCCTTGCCTTGACATCGACGAGAGATGGAATATGATTCAAAGATCGAATCTTCGGACCAACAAATTGTACGCAATCGAAATTACTCCCCATTATTAAGCATATTATTAAGAGAAAAAAACTACTAAAACCCAAAACTATGCTCAATATAACACATTTACCATAAACTTTTTCTCATCATACCAAAAATTCAAATTTATACGTATATGACATATTTACATTCTATCAAAGTTTTGTCAACGGCATAAATTAAAAATTTAATCACATGGACACCAAAAAGCAAATGGTATTGACCGGACACTCATGTGGTGTAAGTGGAATACAAATGACGTCATTCTAACCGAAAAATTATAAGACAAAATCTTAACGGAGAGCAAATGTATCGAGGTTTAGTGTAAATATTTCACATTTGATATATTTTTGGGTTTTCGATATAAACAATGTTCAATATAAATATATCATAACAGGTATAATTTGAGGTTTTCGGTACCTTTTTTCTTTAGCTATCAAAACAAATATCATCATAGATTGTTAAACTACTCTCTGGTAAAAAAAAAAAAAAAAACTACTCTGGTAAATTGGAGCATAGAAAGAAAAAGGAGAGAGAGAGAGAATCTGTTTCTCTCTCCTCCAATTTCAAAGGTGCAACCCCTCTCTGCAACAACCAGCTCATGCCTTCAGAGTTCAGCCTTCCCCCTATCACCATCGTATAGACCCCATCCCTCTCTCTCTCTCTCTCTCTATCTCACTCTCTCAGAGTCAAATTTGCATAGCAAGACAACGAAACGTCATCCCCCAAATCACCATCACCCCCGCTTCACCCCGCTCCCGCTCCCGCTCCTCGTAAATCCAGTCCCCGCTTTTTTGTCTTCCTCGTCGTCGTCGTCGCTGCCTTCCACGTCCACACCACAATCTCCCTCGGACGCGTCGCCGTCGGAGCCGTCCCATTCCCATCTTCACCGACGGCGACGCCTGCGGGGTCCCCGCTTTGGGATTAGCGGTTCCCCACCCTCTCTGTGTGAGTCCTCCGATGGCCTCGTCTCGCTGTTTTCACGCTTGGCTTTTTTCGCCTTGTCTCTTCGCGTTCGTCCTTGCCGCTGTAATTTTCTGTCGCCGAGACAATTCGAATATGGAAAAAAAAGGGTGGTGCCCGCGTCGCCTTCGATTTTCACCTTTTCGGTTTTTCTTGTTTTTGGGCTTTTGAATTTGTTCCGGTCTGCTTTGCTTCGGGGGATCTGAGTTTCTCCGCTTTTCCTGACGGAATGTGCGTTTCGATCATGGGTTTAAGTTTTTTGCTTAGTTGCGAAAGGCGCTTTACTGCTTTTCTGGCGGCATTTTACTGCTGCTTGCTATTGCTTTTTTGCGGTCGTTATGTTGAACAATCCGCGAATGCGATGCCGTGGATTGCATTTGGGCTGATTCTGGAGATGTTCTTGCTTACAATTTGCATTGTTGACAGTGTTCTGTCCCGCTTCCGCTGAAGGTTTCGACCATGAGAGAAGAGCACTTGGAGAAGTGACGCTGTTCCCTCGTTTCCCCCCATCTCGTACCGTTTGAATTCGCGCTTGTTTTTTCTCCGAGGCGACGTTATGTTGTGCGCTTGCTCCGGAGAGCAGTTCAAAATCGAGGATCCGCCCCAGTCGCCGCAGTCCTTAGCCACCAGGGATTTCTCTGCAAGCGGTCTTTCGTCGAGGACTGGCGACTGGGAATCTAAATTCGACGATGCCCAAGTTGATGAAGTTGAATCTACTCTTAAAGAAGCTCTCTCCTTGAATTATGAGGTGAATTATTTGTAATTCTAGATCACTTTAACCCGATGACCGGTCGTGGGTATGTTAATTTTCAATGATTGGATTGAATTTTCCTTCGTCTGTTTTGCTTCAGGAAGCGAGGGCTTTGTTGGGCAGACTAGAATATCAAAGAGGAAATTATGATGCTGCCCTTCAGGTATTTCAGGGCATCGATATCAAAGCCTTAACCCCGCGGATGAAAAAGGCTATTACAGAGAGAACCCGCCAAAGAAAACCCCGTTCGAGAGGTGATAATGTTCCTGTAAATGTTTTGTCATTACATTCCGTGAGCCTGCTTCTTGAAGCAATCTTGCTCAAAGCTAGATCTCTGGAAGGACTTGGGCGTTATATAGGTATTGCATTTTCATTTTCCTTTCCTTTTTCTATGTTGTTACTGTATCTTCAAGTCTATTCAAGAAGCTGTATCTATTTCCAGCTCAGACTACAAAACTCTTGGATGCATTAAGCATTGATAGTCCTGGACCTTCTCAAACCTCTTCTTTATTTTTATTTTTATTTTTTGCACGATTAGGTAAGTTGTGCAGTTTAGTAATTTATAGGATGTTTCATTAGACGTGATAGAGTTTGTGTAGCTACAATAATCTCTGCAATTATATGATCCCACTGTGTATAGATGGAGATGGACTATTTTTTCCTATGATTGTTCAGAATAACTATATACTTCCCCTTCCACCAGAGGCTGCAAAGGAGTGCAAGATAATTTTGGACATAGTTGAGTCAGCACTGCCTAATGGAATGCACGAGGGGATTGCTGATGATTGCAAATTGCAGGAGATGTTTCACAAAGCTCTAGAGTTGCAGCCTGATCTTTGGATAAGGGCAGGCTTACTTGATGAAGCCATCGCTGCTTACCGCAGAGCTCTAATGAGACCGTGGAATCTGCATCCTCAGAAATTGGCCACGGTGCAGAAGGAATTAGCTTCCATATTACTTTATGGTGGGCTTGAAGCTAGCCTTCCACTTCAATTACCATCATGGGCCCCAACTGCCCCAAAAAGTAACATGGAAGAAGCCATCCTTTTGTTGCTGCTACTCATGAGAAAGGTGATATTTGGTGAGACAGATTGGGATGGTGACGTCATTAATCATCTATCGTATGGTCTCTCAGTCGCCGGACAGTATGAATTATTAGCAACTCATTATGAGCAGGTCCTTCCTGGGGTATACACTCGAGCAGAGAGATGGTACTTTCTGGCACTATGTTATGCTGCTGCTGGACATAATGATACAGCATTGAACCTCTTAAAGAAGATTTTGGGCTCTTCAGAAGCAAAGCACAAGCCCCACATTCCTTCCCTTTTGCTGGGTGCAAAGCTTTGTTCCCAAGGCTTGAAGCATGCAAATGATGGGGTAAAATTTGCACGTGAAGTCATTGAGCTCGGTACTACTTGTGCAAAGCATTTCTCGAGTCAAGCTCATAAATTTCTTGGAATCTGCTATGGTAATGCTGCGCGAGTATCTGTTTCTGATTCTGAAAGAATTCTACTGCAGAGAGAGTCTTTGAATTATCTAAATCATGCTGTTCTTTCTGGAAAGGATGATCCAGAAATAATGTACAACCTTGCACTAGAAAATGCTGTTCAAAGAAATCTGGAGGCAGCTTTTGAGAGTGCATTGATGTACTCAGACACGGAAGCTGGAAACTCCGGAAGATGTTGCAAGCTATTAACACTCATACTTTCTTCGGAGCAGCGATATATTGATGCCGAAAGTGTAGTTGATTTTGCTTTGGATGAAGCTGGAAAGTTGGACCAACTAGAACTTCTTCGGTTGAAAGCTGTGCTTCAGATAACTCGGGAAAAGCCCCAGCAGGCAATAGAAACCTACAGAATCTTGCTAGCTATGATTCAAGCTCAAAGGGAAATTGAAGCAAAGACTTCAGATCAAGTGAAACAAGTTACCTCTGAGGTGTGTATTCTCAACAGTTTTCCGGTATAGTCAATGCACCTCCAAAAAGAGATAATCTCATCTTCCCAAGATCAATTTCTGATATTGGTTTTTTATAGATAGCTGGACTAATCAGGTATAAAATTGTGTAGTCTCAAGCAGTGTTTGCCTTGAATGATAGTAACTCAACTCAGTTATATTAGTCATCTTGGTTTTTCTTTCATTGATATGTATCTGCTCAAAATGTTATTTTCCTGGAGTTGCTATAGACAACGTCCATAAAGGATCTTTCTTGACTTCCATTGGTAAACTACCACTGTTCAAGCTATTACTCTGTAGGGTTTCCCTTTCTCTTCATTGTGAAAGGTTTCTCTAAGAGATATTGAGCTGGAGGAACACTATCGTGTAATGATATCTATTTTGCCTTCCTCTTCAGGCACAAGAAGAAAGAAATCTGGAAATTTCAGTTTGGCAGGATTTGGCCCTTCTTTATGCTAGACTTGGTTCATGGGCCGATGCAGAAACTTGTTTGGGCAAAGCCAAGTCAATCCACTTCTATTCTCCCAGAAGCTGGCACACGACAGGTAAGCTTTCTGTTTAATAGGGCATAAAGGGCTAAAAAAAGTGGTGCTCATAAATTTTACTGTGTCTTTGCCTTCCATGAAACAATTTCAGGTTTGGTTTTGAAGCTCAATCGTTGTACAAGGAAGCTCTTGTCTCCTTTTCGCTGTCCTTGTCATTGGAACCAGATTATGTCCCTAGCATTGTTTCAACTGCAGAGGTGCTGATGAAACTTGGTTCCCATTCCCTCCCCATTGCAAGAAGCTTCTTGATGAGCGCATTGCGCAAAGAACCCACAAATCATGAAGCATGGTTCAATCTTGGAAAGCTCTCCAAGATGGAGGGCTCCCTACATCAAGCGGCAGATTTTTTCCAAGCTGCATATGAGCTGCAGCTCTCAGCTCCCATTGAAAATTTTGTATAGAGATCTTTCCATTGTCGAGGGCTGTCACCAAAAGCAGTATGGAGAGCTTACTACATGGCGGGGAAACTGTTGGCCGTTCGATTTACTGCTCTTTACTGGCCTGCCAGATGAAATGGCATTGCAAGCCCTTATCTGCTGGAGTTCATGCTTCATTGTGCTAAATTGATGCTTCTCCAGGGCAGGGGTTCGAACAGGCATTCCTCTGTCTTGACATGAAAGAATTATCCGACGCCTGCAATTATTTGCGTATTTACATTGTAAAATAATACTCATTGCAGGTGATGGAGGAATTGCTGGTGATCAGTTGATCTAGAAAACCTTTTGACTTTATTGTAATTATGTGCATTCTTTCAGTTCCATGCCTTGATTGATTGAGGTCGCAAGTTGCAAGCTCGTTCGAAAAACTGCATTAAACCTGGCAAACTTCCAGAAATTCATCTGAAAGTGGTCCCTTCTGGGTATCCTGGCTTTAGATTAGAAATTCTTGCATGGATCAGTCACAAAGCGCAAATCACAGCCGCTAGGAATATGTGAGGTCCATGTGGGATCTAACAAATCAATGTTTGAGATACATCTGGACTAATTATGCACCGGATCATTTCCGATTGAGAAAGAGATAGATTTTAGACAGCCTCAGGAGAGTCCGAAGCTATGCAAGATAAACCAATTCGTACACTACAGGCTTTGTAAACTGTCGATGCTGAGCTCTTTTTAATTTACCTTTTCCTCATTGATTACATGCGACGGCCACCCTGAAGTTCTTGTGAAAGCAAATAGCGGTTGATGACGATAACCCGGCGCATTTCTAAGCAATAAATCGTCGGTCCGTAGGGACTTTCTAATGAGCCCACGACCAGGATTCCGGAGAGCACTCGTACATAAAAATCAAACCAATCTGGAGTTTTTTCAAATGCCATACAATGCATACACCACTTCTTACAACTTTTCAGAAAAGAGATCTTTGAGATTATTTTATTCCACAGGCCCAGGATGCCGGAGCAAAAGATATTCCTTTTTTCATCCAGCATCTTCCAAACGGATTCAGAATTTACAAAAAGCAAAATCCCACCAACAGTCCATCCAAACAGATTCAGAATTTACAGATAGCAGATTTCCACCCACCAGCAAAATTACAATTTACAACATCCAAAAAAAAAAAACGACAATTATGATAATAGTAAAGAGAAGCTGGAGGAAAAGACCAGATCTGGATTGCCAAAATCATGCCTCAGCCCATCGACCACTGCACCAGAGGATGCAACAAGAGAAGAGTCAGAAGCAAGTGCTAAAGTTATACGTTATGCTAAGGAAATAAATTATATCTACAGAGACAACAAAATGTACATACTCTTCTCTATGGAAAGTACAATGGCTGCAAGACATCCATTGAGATAAAACTTTAAAAAGGAAAAGTGGAAAGGATATAATCGAGAGAGAGGACAAAGGGTCTGTAATTCAGCTATAATTTGTTGCGGTTGACAAGTACATAACTAAGAAATGAGCAGCGAAGGGCAAGATTATTGCACCACAACCTTAAGAACTGGTTCGCCTTTATTGGTAGCTGGAGATTGCTTGTTCATCGCCTGCATCTGCGCACGTGCAGCTCTTCCTGCAGCGGACTTGTCAAATTCTTCTTGCCTGAAATTCAGAGCAATTCATTCAGAGAAGCATCAAGTAGATTTGCCATTCTCTATCCCACGACATATTCCCACAGTTCAGTAAGAAAATTTTAAGCATCCTCAGGGTACTTCTCTGGAATGCAATATGCAACTGACGTTAAAATATTCAATATGCAAAATCACAATGATATATTTAGATATAAAGCTCCATTAAATGACTTAACGACGCTCCCACTTCACACACACAAACAGAAAGTTCAATGATTACACCTGGTCAGCTTCGTTCAAGCAGAATCTTCAGCAAATGAACTGAGGATTATTCATCAACAAGGAACGGGGCAAGCTGGTTTCGACAATCCAAATTCATAAGTAGCGAAAACTAAAGACTCTGGAATGTCGAAAAGAGACAAAGTCAAATCAAAACTCGAGGTTCTCAAACTTCGAGCGATTCTTCGTGATCATGCAAAACAAGACCCTATTCATTGAGTCGGTACTGGCAAAGGCGTAGGAACCAGGGGTATAAGGCCAAATGCAAAAATTTGCAGAAGAGCTAAAAGTGTAGCCTGAATGAAAGAACACCCACTGAGGATAACAACACATAGCTCAAATAGAAATGCATGAGTAGGGTTCTACAGTCACAGAAAGGCGAAAATTAATTTACAAGCTACCAGTCAATCAAACAAGAAACGGCGGCAATCTCTAGAGAAGCTGATGAATCCCGAAGACCCAATACGCGCGCAATAAAACCAAGCCAATCCATCCAATTCAAGCGGGCCACAACTAAAACACACGGTATCATCAGAGGGTCGACGCTAAACCCGGGAACCGATCCATAATTCGAACAATCCTATCGAGTTCGACGAGCATTAGCCGCCGCGACGACGCGAGCAACTCAGAACACGGATTGAAAGAAACCGAAAGAGACAAAAAAAAAAAGGACGACAGAAAGAAAGACGGACTCCGACTGCGATCGCGGAAGCTCCACGAGAACGAATCGATCGAGTAAACGAGGAGCGATCCTCGCAGCCGCCTGGCCGGAGAAACGGAGAAGAGAAAAAGAGAGGAATTTGCGAACCTTCTCTGGGCGGCCTCGGCGGCCTTGGCGCGGGCTTCGGCGGAGGCCAGCCGGTCCTCCTCCCGGCGCCGCTGCTTGTTGCCGCCGTCGAAGCAGGCGCACCAACCCATCCCTCCGCCTCCGAGGATCGCCGTTACGGATGAATCCCCGTGAAATGGATGCGAACCTTCTCCGCCTTTTTGACTCGCCTGCCCTCTCTCTCTCTCTCTCTCTCTCTTTTGGGAAACTCCGCGCACGCGTCTTCCGACGGCTCCGCGGGCTTCGCGCCAATCATGGCCCGCCACGTCTGTCCTCGAAATGATGCGTGAAAAAAAAAAAAAGATCCTCGGGTTGCACGTTTCGACAGCACGTCATGCTATGTGCATCTTCGCGATCGGGCTGTCCCGTGTAGGGGTGTGCAACCGGACCGGTATACCCGGTTCCCGGATCGATCCACTCGAAAAACAAGATCGAACCTGCATCCGTTAAAATCGGTTGGGAATCGATTCCCAAAACCGAACCTGGTTTAAATCAATCAGAAACAGGTTCGAGTGATTACCCACCCGAAACCGGTTCCCTGGTTTTAACCGGTTTTCGGACCAGGTTTTTGTAAGTAGAGATCCAAAACTTTTTTTTTTTCTCCCGATTTCTATTCTTATTCCTGCAATCACGTGACATTTTTCCTTTTTGCTCTCTTAAACGCGCACAGCATTCCTCCATTGTCATTCCTCTTCCTCACTTGCTTCCCTCCCTCATCGGCTCCTTCTTGCACCGTCTAATGGATAGACAATATTCGTCACCGCCAAATTCTTGTGTATCACATGGATTGGCTCGCCTAATTTCTCTTTTGTAGGAGGAGTTATGCTTGCATAAATGAGTAGTTTTATGTAATAGTTGTGGGAATAAGACTAATATTAAACCCATGTTTGTTGCTAATTCTTTGCCTTATGATTTTATTTATTATAATTAGCCATGTGGATCCTTAATTTTTTGTTTAGTCAAAAAGTTCATGTATTTATTTATTATAAGTGCTTAATGTTTCAATATAAATTAGGAAGATTACGTTATTTTCTCGCATATTAATATAAAATTCAAAGTCATATAGGATATCGGAGATTGCAAAACAGGTTTCAGTGAAAACAGGGTTGACCCTGGAACCGGATTGGAAAAACATGATAGGTTGGGCATATATTCAATACAAACACGTGGTCGAGATATAGGGTCAGAAAAGGGAACCAGGTTATAACGGGGTCGGTCGGTACGGGGCCCAAGTCAGGCCTGCTACCCACCCCTGGACTCGATCACCCCTAGTCCCGTGCCTCCTTACCCCCCCACCCAAAATTACTGCGACTTCAACAAATCCGGCCTTTTTACCGACTGAGCATTGAGCAATGAGCATCCGTCTCCGTGTCGCTACGAATATTCCTGGCTGGCTACGCCCGTTAACTCGACATCTCTCCTTCTCACAAAAAAAATTATCTAAAAAAGATTATCTTTTAATTAAGTTGTAAATATTTTAATTTTGTTAAGAGTTCTATTTTTCTCTTTAAATTTTTTAATTGAGTTTATTCGGTCAATTTTGATAGAAAATCACTAACATAAATTTTGGCCATCTTAGATGACACAGCCAGTACACCATAAATGGATCTAGGCTTAGAATCAGGAAAGACGGAGTCAGTTTCCTGCAAATATGCCTTCCCACGATAGATGAATCTCTTGAACAAGCCCTTTAGGGATAGACTTTTAGCAGAAAACTATTTACTTTTAGTTCATAGCTTAGAGACACTCATAGATAACATTTTTAACTATTCAAATTGCATTTCTCAGAGGATCCTACCAAGCTGGAGAAGAAGAAGTGTTTAGAAAGATATTGATGATTTTTATAAACAATCACTTTTGCAGGGGACTCTGCCCAACACATTACATCCTCATTGCCTTTTATAGGCATTAAGAGGTAAAAAACAAACGAGGACTAGGCTCACAAGTCCTAAAAGAGATCGGGGCTCTGGAAAATCCGGTTGGGAATTATTCGAAGTGATATGAACAGTGACAGTGAATAGTGATTTCCCTAGCATATTGCTATAGTGACTTGTTACAGTGATTTGCTTTAGTCATCGGTCTCTTGATGAAAATGCTTATTCATGAGTCCTGAAGGATCCTCGAGTGTCGGCGGGCAAATTTGGTTGAAGCCAATTAGATGATTGAGCATAGTAAGAGGTGTCCATTCCTAAGGATAAGGACCTCAATTAGATGATTGAGCATAATAGGAGGTGTCCATTCCTAAGGATAAGGACCTCAATTAGATGATTGAGCATAGTAGGAGGTGTCCATTCCTAATGATAATGACAGAGGTCCTTGATCGTGGGAGTCTTGAGAAAGAGGACCCCTCATTCGAAATAGGGGTCTTGTGATGATTGAGCAAGATCATTTGTATTTGTCATTTCTTGCTCAAGTGGTGGAGATGTCCTTGCTCGTTCGAATTCTTTGAGTGCTTCTTTGGCTTTTGGTATGAGGCTATAATGATCCCATGTAGTAGGTACAATGTAATTGAATACATTTTCTAGGATGGTCTTTGTTCTCCTAGCATAAGATTCTCTGAAGCTCTCTATACTAATGTTCACAGCAACCAACAGAGTTTGGAAATGATTTATAAATACGAGCTTCCTTGAGATGTGAATGAGGCTTATAGGATGTGGTATCTATATATTGTGGAACGTTGTACCATTGTTTCGTACAAAAGCCCATGGTCGTTGAAGAAACAAAATAGTATATAGGTTTGGTTGGATAGTTCTTATTTCTTCCCGTAGAATGTTTCTAAATTTATTTATATATTTTTCTTCTCTTATCTTTGTTTTTTTTTTTTACTTTGTGGTTAGTGAGTTACCAACCTTTACCGTCACAAGCAAGGGCCAACCAATGCTTGACAGTTGCAGACCATGGTGGCTACAGGCGAGGTCGTGTAGCCTAGATCTTGACTAAATAAAGAAAAGAATAAAAATAAAAATACTGAAAAAATATTAAAACATTATTAAGAGTTATTTACGTTTGCGCCGGTCGTGCCATGTAAGATAACTGACGCCCACATCAGTGATTTTCGACCAAAATTGGTAAGATGGACTCAGTTGACAAAACGTGAAATTATTTATTATTAAATTGTCAAAATTAAAATGCTTATGATTGAATTGACAGAATTACAACAAATTTATGATCTTTTGAATAATTTTTTTCTCTCCTCCTTCGCAATGGTACAGTTCAAATTAGATATATACGTTTCGAAGACATCTACTAATCTCGTGAATCAAGCAATAAATAAATAAAAGAATCAATGAATCAGATAAAAGGCGAGCAAAATTCAGACGTAAGAGGCTTAGAACGGTGCAGAATTCGTGTTCTTTGAGTTTGCATTTTTCCTCCGTCTTGGCATCGATCCTCACAGTATTCTTTTTTTATTTAATGTACGAGTTGACATTTTTCATTTATCCTTACATTCTCGTTCAACGTCAGTGGAATTCTCAAAAGTTGATGTTCCATGCGAATTAGATTTCGCAACTGAATATTTTTTCACCGAAATTTGTTTTCCAATTTTTATTAAAAAAGATAAGTTTTATGACAATTCGGACAAGAACATAAGTACACAAGAAAATCAATAACTTCACTTCAAATCAAACTATACAAACGCAAATTATGTCGGAATTTAATCGACAACAAATCTTGAAAAATACAGTCATCTCAATCGAATCAATAATAAACAAAATACTCTAGAATTTAATTGACAACAAAGTTTGTGACATTGGAATATAATTGACAATGTGACATCCCGATAAAAATGTACTTGGAATTTAATTAAAGACGTTTTTAGCTAGTGTGATAATGATAAGAAGATAAGAAAGCGCTCTTAAGTTCGGGGAAAAACAACGAAACTTAATTGACGACGAGAGCTTGAAAATTAAAAGAACGACACAAGAAAAGTAGAGTAAAATGCTAGATCTATTTATTTATGCACAAGGTCTTGATTAGACAAATGACGGTAATTATAATCATCTCAAAGCAGTTTTTTTTTTTTTTTTTTTTTTTTTTTTTTTTTTTTTTTTTAACGATTGTAGCCATCTTATGTCCACATTTCTTGTACCATTACTCTCATGATGTCATGATCTTATCTCTAAAAGGTTGCTCCCTTAGAATCATGTTTTGGCTAATCCACTATTTCCATTGCCTCATTCTCCAGTGACTTCAAACTCATTATTGCATCTTGATACTCTTTATGCATCCGGCTTTTTTCGAGGCTTTGATTGGTAATCCATCGCTCTTTCTAATCATCATCTTCGTCAACCATCTTAAATGATACGGCATTTTGATGGTCATTGAGGTGCATCGATGTCGATAATAGTCATTGTGGCTGTAGTCATACCTTGTACTCGAGCCACATGCTTATTCCCATCAATGGCAGTGTTATTTTTATTGATGCAAGAAGTTTAAGGGCGGTTAATATTTTGTTTAAAAAACAATTTGGGCAACGTGATTTTTATATTTTATTTTAAAGAATTTTTTGAGCGAAAAAACCTGTTTGATAACTAGTAAAATTTTTGACAAATTTATAAAAATAGAAATTCACTTGTGAAAAATTTCTTCCTTTCGGAATTTCTATTAAATTTTACCGTCAAATTATTAAATTAAATGACACATTGACGTAGCGGCGGTATATCAATTTGGGATTTTACTCTCTATTTATCACATTTTACAATTTTTATGACGGACGGTGGTATTAATCTAATTTAACATGAAGGATATTTGTTATAAATGATAAGAAAATTTTTATTTCTCATTTCGAATAAATTCAAAAAAAAAAAATATAAGTAGTTTAGGATTTTTTATTCCAAACCTAAATTGTCACACGGAATCGGAAATGAGATTTTCAAAAATAAAAATATAAATTTATTAAAGAAATTTATCACAAGTTTGGAATAAAAAATTATTTTTCAAAATTAACGTGCAGTTTAATTTTCATCCTCCTAGTATTCTTAAATCACAAGAGGACGAGTGAAACGACTCGTTTTGACCAGGCACGTTCCCCCCCATTCTCTCCCCGCGTCTCCTTTCTTCCTCGTCACTTTCGCTGCGAGCAGAGCCCGAATTACTACCGCCCCACCACCGCCTCCTCCGTCGCCGGCGCCGGAAAGTCGCTCGGACTCGAGAGCGGGGTCGGCAATGAGCTCGCAGCCCTTCGAGACGGCGTCGCCGCTCGAGCCTATCCCGATAGACGCCTCCCTCACGCTCGTGCCGCGCGTGCGGCTCACTCTCACCGTGCACCCGGCCAACCCCTCCCACACCAGGGCCGTCGACGACTGGCAGCTCAAGAAGGCCTTGCTCGACTTCCTCAGGAGCTCCCTCGCGGCGCCGCTCTCCGTCCCCGACGGCGACCTGGAGGTGCGGCGCGTGAAGGACGTCCGGAAGCGGCGGCGCGACGAGCCGGTCGGGCACGGCTCGCTCGTGATCCGCGACCTGGGCTTCCTGAAGGCTCCAGGGGCTCGCGCGCTGCGGAGGAGGAGGAGGAGGGCGGGGAGGAGGGGGTTAGGGTTTTGGAGGAGAAGTACGCGGATTGGAAGAGGTATCTGGTGGAGAAGATGAACGGGATGGATTTGGTGCTTGGGGGTGTGAAGTTCGTGCTGAGTGCCGAGATGCCGGTCTCGGATAGTTTCGAAGGGATGAGGAAGGAGTGGGAGGAGTTCTACGCCTTTGGGAATCGAGGTGGCGATTTCTTTGTCGCGTGCGTATGCGTTTGTGTGTTTTTGGGATTGAGAATCGCGAAAATGGCTCTGCAATGCAAGGCGTTTGCTTTTTTGTGTATGAGAGCTGTGCAATCGAGTAGTAACGAATGTCTTGCAGGGAATTCGAGAGGTGGAAGGCAAGAGCCGGATACGATCGTGTTGCGGGGACTGCCGTCGAGGTGGTTTGCCGAGCCTAGAGTGTCGTCGAAGCCATCGATGTTGGTCACGCATACGATCTTTTCTACATTTGGAAGTATAAGGTAGTGTTGAAGTTACTTCTCAGAGCTCTTCAAGTATGATGTCGAGATTGATGTTTGTGGGATTGGGTTGAGATGTTCATTTGAGAATGCAAAAGTTTTAGCCTTTGCAAGAATGATGCTTTTAATACCCGTTCAAGGTTTGAAATTCTTTATTTCGATGGCTGAGGGTATGAGCTGAAGTATTGTTATCTGTTTCCCTCTTTTTGGTTTTTCGCATGCTCCTTAGCAATTTTCCAATGTGCAGTTAAAGATGAGTATTTTCCTTGCATTTGATAGGAATATCAGTGTGGCTGATGACGATGACTTCGGTCGGGAGAGAGATGAGGATACAGATGACCTAGTTTCAGGTCTGCATTGCAAGATTGTGGTCCAATTTGAAAAGCACAGGGATTTCCACAATGCTATGAAAGCTTTATGTGGCCGATCATTGGAAAAGGTTTGGACATGGTCTTATATATGTCCTTTAAATTTGGGCTAGATCCGTGTGATTACGCTCCCATATGAATCACTTAGTTGAGCATCTCATGCATCTCCTATTCTGTTACTCCATGATCTTGTAGCATTCTGCTTTTGGCATGAGATCTGGGCATTTATAAGTAGATTGAGGTGTTCATAGATTGAACCATGTACTTTTTCTGCATATACCTTGAGGTTTTTGTCATTACCAAAAGTAGGGGGATATCCTTGGATAAATTCACTTACATTGGATGAAGATGATCCGTGGGTCTCTTTTAAAATATTTGCTATGATAAGGGTAAACTTCTTTTGGCCCTGAGGTGAAATAAGACAAGATTGGTTAGTTCCATTGAAGTTTTACAGACAGTACAATGGGCAAGCTCTAAGCCTTGGCTTAGTAGCTACCTCCGGGAGGTTGGGGGAGGGAACAAAACTTATCAAGAGAAAGGAAAGAAGGGACCTTAATACAGGCATCGAACATAGGTAGCACATAGCGAAATAATATTTATTTTGTTATAAAGTAACATAAGAATTTTCAATTCTAAAGTACCAATATTTTTATCATATCTTTGGGACTATCAATATTAATATTCCAAATTGCCAGTGTACTGTAAAAAAGAACCAGCATTCCAAAATCGCAGATCTCTAATTGAGGAGATAATGTATATTTGTATCCCGTCATGGACATCTAAAGCATGCCCTCATGAGGAATAATCTCTTGGTTAGCAAGTGCATGGAAAGCGCCTTGATGCTTGTTTGATGCGCATGCCTTGCTATTCCCAGCGTTATATATGTTGTTCATAAATTTACTCAGATCCTCCTGTCATCTAGCTCAGTTACTTTCTGCCTTTTTGTCAATATTTTGCCTTTAGGGTTATTTCTACTGGTTGAGTTTAGTGTGACTATCAGCGTGCTAAATAGCTTCTTAGGAAGTAAAAGCCCCGGGTTTGTACGAGATACTCAGATCCTTCTTAGGTTTTGATTAACTTCTATTAATTTGTTACGTGCTCAGCAGTGACTAACATTGTGTGCTCGAGCAGCAAGGGTCACGATTGAGAGCTGACTATGAGGTTTCCTGGGACAAGGATGGCTTTTTCCGGAACTCAAGAAGTGAAACTCAAGAGAAAAGCAGCAGGATGACTTCACTGGCTTCAGGACCATACAGAAGCGAAGTTCCGAAACACATTTCTCGCTACAGCCCTGAGAAAACTCGGCCAAAGAGATTTAGGGTGAGTATTCTTCCTCTCATGTCTATTTTCTTTTGAATTGAGTATTAAAATGGCATGCATCTTCTTGACTTTTTCCATTTTAGCAAGTTTAGTGGTCGACGTGATTATTTGTAAATTAAGTTTCTTTTCCTTGTACCAAATGCAGGAATAAGGTGAGGGCTTTGCGTAATCTTCCCAATTCCACATCTCTACGCGAAGTCGCGAATTCTTGGGAATTTGACGAGGGCTATCCATCTTTTCGTCTTCTGAACGCAATTTGTAACAATAGCCTTCGGTACTTGACGAGACATCACCCCACCACATTTAATGAGTGCTCATGTTTACCATATTTATGGTGGAGTCTGACTTTTATGACCAATTTATCCAAAACATGTATAGTGGCAACACTTTTTCGCTTCCTCAGTAAACACTCATCATAGATTTCACCTTTCCTGTCTGCTTTAGCTATTAATGGTCGGGAGATGCATATTCTTAGAAAATTTCTGAGTCAACGTTAGCCTAATCGGATCCAGTGTAAAGAAGCAGTCAGATCATGTGATGCCTGTACTACTGACAGCTAGATAAAGTTTGGGTCTTGCATACAAAAGTCTACCGAATATAAGCGAGTGCAAAGTCTCTGCATCGGAAGAAGGTGGTGCGAACGAGATGGCAGTCAATTTGGGATTTGAAATATGCCGGCCTTTCTCTTGTTCTGCACCTTCTAGATGGTAGCAACCTTCTGCACTGGCCAATAGTTGGTAGCTTGGGACGGGGTTCTCTCTACCCGACGGCAATAGATGTTAAGTTTTGGATTTCTTGGAATTGGAAGATGGAAATAATGTGGTATCCACATTCGTAGTATCGAAGAAACTTGGATTTTCAGGATTAAAAATGACTACTGCGCGGAGAATGTTCTCGATATGCATAACGGGAATTCAATTTAATCTGATAACCATGAGAGGAAATGGACTGAATGTGCTTTGTCCCTTGGAAAACTAGTTGATGTGAAGGGCCACGAGATGGTAAAGCCAGAAATACTAGGGCAAATACTCTCCTCCCTGTGGACGGATGCGTACCTTGTTCTGCCGTATTCTAGCCTGTACAACGATGAATTTCTACAGATGCGATGCTACCTTTGGCTAGAACACCAACCCTGACGTCAAGTATCAAGGGTAAGCGATTCGCGCTAGTGTGACATGAAGGCTGCTTCCAATGATTCCCGCATGTGGATCTTTCCTAGTTGCTAGTTCAATGCGGACCAGTATTTGCTTGCTGTTTAAGACAAGAAGTGCATGTCTCCGTTGCTTTGTTGATAGCTTCAGACGGATGGACCCGATTGATGATGCTCTCTCTGCCCTTTGATTGCATTGGTGATCTTCGCCGAAGTGTATAGAACTCTGCCAAAGCTTTCAAACTCAATCTTTCACTGATGTCTCTTGTCTGCATCTTTGCTTTTGGGAGTGTCATTAGATGATACATTCAAAAGGTTTGTGGAGAAGTCCGTCCATATAACAAACAAAAACATGTACATCTTAAATCTTATCCTGAACAGAAGCTATCTTTACAAAGCAAACTTCCTGGTGGAGCTATAGGAGCTGCTCTCTGTCTAGGCCCAGGACAACCAAAATGGCTCGTAAGTCATTATTTACAACTGAGAGGCATTTTATGAGGACATGTCCAGAAAGAAGAGAAGGACCTCCCAACAGCCAAGACATATAAAATTCGTTTATGTAAACCCTAACCCTACATGTGATTTAGAGAGTAAATTCCTTTTTTCTCTACAAAATGAACAATTATCGTCTCTGTGACCCAAAGAAGGGACTGAGAAGTTAGATCAAATTAAGAGTATATCACGGAAATTTGGTCATTTTCACCGGCTTTTACAATGCCCATCTTGTCACGTCCTGCCATTTTCTTCTCTGTTATTGCTCCTGGGAGGAGAATATGCTCCACCAATTCTCGCTATGTCCTTATTCTCACCCACCCTCTTGCCGGGAGTTTCCATCTTCTTCTTCTTCCTCGCGACAGTCGAGCCCCTTCCTCTCAGTGCAGAAACCATGTACCACCCAAGGGAAGTGCACACGATCGCGAATGACCTCCCAAACAAAGCCAACAGCAACAAGATCATGATCATAGCCAAAGGCACATAGCAAGATGGCCTCCTCCACGAGAAGCTCTTCCTCTTTGCCGCCTCATCCAATTCCACCTTGGGTTGATCCGCCGCTTTCACCTCCTCTGGACACTCGACCGTGGTTTCCAAATCATGGATCGCACTCGCAATCTTCTTCCTCGCCTCACTCTTCTCCGCCATCTTCTTCTCCTTGTTCTGATGATGATGATGATGATGGTGATGATCCTTCGCCTTCACGACGACCGGCACGAAGTCGTCCGAGCTCGACGCAACGAACCGGACGAAGGCTATGTCCCGTGACCCGCTCTGCAGGTATATCTCCTTCCTCTTCTCCTCGAGGTCGGCCATGAGGGCCGAGAACTTGTCGAGCCCCCGGTTCGCATACGGGTTCTTGCTCTCCTTCCCGATATAGCCGTTGCTGCTCCTCCTGAGCAGGCGGTGCCTCCTGGGTTTCCCAGAGGCTCTAGGGAAGTTGTTCCAATAGGGCTCATCATCTTCTTCTCCTTCTTCAGGTTGAAAAGTGCCGCAGATGAACGAGCTGAGCATCTGGTATCGAATGCGTGAAGTTCTCGGTTGGACGACTGGACTGAACTGATGCGGTTTCTGATACAATGGATTTGGAGTTTGGATTGGAGGATGAGAGAGACAGGCACTTATCAAGAGGGTGTAGGATTGCTGAGACACCAGCGAGAGCCAACCGAGTCAAATTAATGGTTTGAAAAGAATAGCATAGGCATTAGAAGCTTCTCTCCCATAATTTCTGCACAGGGTTTTTCCTTCTTGGGGTGGGAAGAAATCAAAGCTGCGCCACATTTTTAAATTGTTTTCTAGTGACACTTATAATAATGATAAATTGCATGTCATTAATGACCGTCTCAAATTGCACGTCATCTAGAAAGAAATCTGGCGTGCACCGAAATCATATGGGCCGAGAACGACGTGAACTGTGGAATTATGCGAGCTCTACATGAGGCCGACATGATTTAACGACTAAGATCAATTGATGTCGCTTGAATCGGATGGATGTAACAATCTTTCCTTTGTTCAATCCATCCGTAAGATTTCAACAGTTCTTGAAGTCGGAAGGGACACTTGCTTTGATCGTGCTTATTTCATTCTACATAATACATCCCATTCATACATACTAACATCAACGTCACGTCTTCTTTATTTGGTCATTTGGTTGCTGGGACAAAAGCAATTAAATTCGTCAAGAGACCTACCAGCTTTGACCCTCAATGCCATTGTAAGTGTTTCCATTTTCTGTTTTTGGCTTAAATAATCGATGCGTCATCCTAGCAAAATAATTTCTCACGCAATCCTTAGACTCGACGTAAATGGTCCGCCCATTGTCACGCTTGATTCGTTTTCGGACGTACAAAAGAGATGAACTTAGTATGATGCGCGGAAAACTCCCAGAGCATGCGAGGTGCGGCCCAAGAAATTTCGCAGCATATTACTTCCCTTTCATGGGAATAATCATTTCCCAAATTGTTCCCTAAAAAGAGATGCGTTAATTTACTTTTCTTTTTTCGAACAAAAATTTTTATTTTTCTTTTTATTTAGAGGAATATAAAGAACGCGTGAATTTACTACCATCTCTCTCTCTAGAAGTTGGACAAGTCTTCACGCTAAAAACCAGAAACGTGACTTGCGGAGCAGGGCGGAGGTCAACTGCGTTGTGCTTGGTCCGGTCAACTGCGTTGTGCAGAATCTGTCAATCTGATGAACTAATGAACAGAGAACAACAACAAAAAGAATAAATAAAGAAGGGGGGAAATAGACGAAAAAGAGTTCCGAAATTCTGGTTCATAGTACCATGTAGCGGATCGATTTAAGTACTAAGATTGTCTAAGCGCATATCTTTACAACCAATTCGATAGCTATCAATTCACAGAAGAAATCGCTATAGAAGTTAGATAGTGCAGCTGATAAGCTTCAAGAATTTCACCCCAATTAAATCCCTATTCGACATAAATCTTTATGATTAATTAGGCTTGGCCCGTGGGAGGTGAATTTAACAGAAATTCATATATAATTTCATCTTATCATACTAATAAATAAAGTACTAATACAAAGACATTACTTCTCGGGGGATTCTCATTCGAATAGTTTACTTTTGTTTGGCTCTCACGCGTAAATTGAGGTAATATTTTTTTTTTCTTTTTTGGCTTTTATACTGCTGCATCTAGAAGGTCTTCCATGAGGCAAGTAGCTATGAACTCAAAAGTGAATAGTAAACAGGCCTTAATGCACGCCCTCCACGTCGTTTCAACCTATATATCGAATCCACTCCTCACGGCTCTTTTAAGCGGGCAGTCCCCGACACGGAGTAAAAACCTACATGAACAATGATTTTAGGATGATCCGAAACAATAGATGCTATTTTAGATCATGATTAATTGGATCGGAATTGCAAGTTATTGGCCAACCAAATCTCGAACCCTAAAAGATATACTTTCTAACTCCCATGAAATGTAATTTTACCAGAGGTCCCTCAACTCTAAACCTGATTATAACGCAATGAGGATGCTAAAGGACTTTTGCTTTAACGGGATCTCGGCATCTAAACCTGAGATTTTTTCGATGATATCCTATAAATCTAAACGATATCTTGATTTGGACAGAAAATTAAAAATGGATTTCACTTGGCTTGAAGCCAAATCGCACACAAACTAAAAGTCATCACAATGGGGCAGAATAGCTCATACAGAAAGCGACTGATTTAGATTTGCAAGAGATTGTATAAACATGTACCACACATTACTTGGACTTCTATTATAATTACGTCAAAGCATGGAAATGACATTCAAATAATGTATCAAAAAAATCTTCACTTGACAGTAACAAGTGTGGTTAGCAACACCTAACGAGTGTTCTCAAGTCATTCACGGTTGACTTGACATGCCATACAACTCTGAGAAAGATCCAAGACTTTACATCTGAATTTAAGCATTTGCCATAACAAAGTGTAGGTAACGACACCTAACGAGTGTTTTTGAGTCAGTCAAGGCTCTCAAATTTCTACAGCTTACATAGCAAAGTCACAATTAAGCATTTTCAAACTCAAGGAACCCCACCTAATTCATTTTTTATACTCTGCAAGGACGCCAAAATCCAAAGAGTTGGTTAGTTCCCTGATTTTCAACGAGCACGTTGTGATTATCCGGAGATATTAATCGGAGGAAAGATTTGAAGCAGTGATCTTTTCACCTGCATACTTTGCAGTTTCCACCTCATTCCCATCACACAAAGCAACTTCGAGCTGCAAGTTGATCAGAATATTTTTCAACTGCATGATGAGAGAGAGAGACTAAGCATATGCAGAAAACAACATGACATCTGAAGGTGACATACAAGCTCAACAACAGAAGCTTGCAAAGAGATTGACAACTCAACTTCACCTTCTTCCCGTTATTTATCATCATCTTTGTCATCCTTCATGTACTTCTCCTGCACTGCTGCCACTGTGAGACTGGTTTGTTAAGGAAATCTCACTAACCTTATGAGATTGCAGAAGGACTAATGCCATTGTAAGGCTCAATGATCACAACAGTCACACACCGTACAAAGTGAGTAAAACAGTGGATGGAAACTAAAATCTGAACTCAGATACTCCTGGAGCAGTGCACAAAATTAACACCTACCAATGCTCCTTACATGGTTTACATAAGAACTGCAATAGCAAGACTTCGTGCCAAATGGAAGTTCACAGGCCACCCCCCGTTCTAAACAGCAGATAGCCAGTCAACCGTCACATGGTTTTCAAAAGTGTTTTCAAGAATAAATGACCTAACTTCATCCCAGAACAAGCCAATCTCTTCCCTCCATGCATAGACCCATGATTTGCAATATCTATTACTTGGAGTAGTACGCCACATATTATGTTTCTTTGGCACTAGCAAATGACATCATTAAACAAAATTGACCGATAATCGCATCATGTCACACCAAAAGGACTACCGTTTTCTATAACAGGCATATAAGAGAAACAGCAAACATGAACCATGAGATTGGGTGGAGCTTCCAAAGAAAAGGATATCTGTAGTAGTCCCAATCAACTGGACCAATGGCTATCTTGCTAAATTCAACAGCACTAGGATCAATACTAGCAAATATATAGCCATTGCTCTTGTCTATCAGCTTCACGAGGTTCCCAACACTTTCTTTGTCCTGGAAAGAAATTTGACTTAGAAAATGAAACCAAAGAAGCTTTTAATGGAACCTTTCAATGAGATATTGCTTTTTTCACCTCTCTTGGAATTATTCCAAACTTAAATACCATTTTAAACATGGGGACCAAGGACGTGCACATATACCTGGATATCCAGAGTTGTAAAATTGACAAGACTATAATCTTCTATCACATCGCAAAGTTCCTTCGTAAGCTTCCTAGGATAGCAATCAAAACAGCTCCAAGTCAGTAAATTTGCGATCGGTTGGATCCAGGACAGGAGATACAAGACACAATAATCAGTGTGCACCACTATAAAGGAGATCTGCTCATCCTACTTGGGCAGAAAAAATTTATACTTCTTAGACATGCCATATGTTCCGAATACATCAAAGGAGGTGTTCAATGGGTTGTGGGATACCAGACAAGAAACGTGATAAAGTAGAGTACGCACAACATTCCTTTCCAAATAAAAAATGTAAGGCAGCAGGAAGATCATCATCATTTCATTGGTATACAACGGGCAGGCACATCACAGAATCTGATCACCATTTACCAATGCAAGCATATACTAATTACATAGTATGACTTGGATGATACAGATAAGGGCACTAATGATCAGGGTTAAATGAAATTTAAATGCCTAACTCCGAACTCAAGGTTATTGCAAGAATCCATGAAATAAAGAAAATAAACTAGGAAGGTATATATACGCAACATACTGATTCCTAGATACATGCCACTTATTTACACAAAATCACACCTGTACTTTGCAGAGCGAGGATCCTGGTCAAGATGGTGCTGTAGATAGGATAAATCTTGCACATCCGTGTAAAAATCAAGATTAAAAGCTGCAAAATGTCTGCAAACCGTCAGCATTATTTCACTGGAATTTACAATCAGTAAGTGAACTCTATATAGCTGCAGCACCTAGCTTCCCATAGCTCTCAATAAGATCGATCTTAGACAAGACATTGATGTGTGGGAGTTCCAGATGTAGCATGGTCGATAGAGAGAGAAGCAGAGCACTTATATATTTGCCTGGATCACTGCATAGATGGGAATCAATTAAATGCACTGCGGTCAACTGCATGAGAGTAGAAACATGTTTTGGTTAGTCAAATTGGGAGTTTTGCCCCACAAGTAGATCAAATTGATAAGTTAGAATGTAGCGATACATACACGAAGGTTCAACTTCTTTACAAGTTTCTCTATAACTCTCTTGGCATTTGAGTGAAGAAAAAATAACTCCACCTGGCCAGGGAAATCAAAGAGAAGATAGTGATCTGCAGAAATATTAAGTGGCAGGTAAATTATTGGGCAATAAAGTATATAAAGAAAAACTAAAAATATACAGAATAGAGCATGGAGACATGCATAATGACTTATGCTAATAGGGAAAGAGGGGGTGAAGAGAGAGAGGTGTTGGGGGAACAAGAAAATCACAGAACATGTCATATCAAACACAATAAGCTAAATATGTAGCTTTTATTTTAGCCTTAAAGTATCACAAAAGTAGTCACAAAACTAGACTATATTCCAAACATGACTTGCTTAAAACATGAACCTGCAGTTGATTTACAAAGGTGAGCCTTGAGTGGTGAGTCCAACTTCATCACTTACTAAAGTAGGCAGAGCTGCACAGAAACTATTCAATCTGCCCTATAAGCAAATCACCCTCCTTACTATTCTTAGCAGCCGCACCGAAAATGGCAGAGCCCTCATAAGCAAATCACCCTTCATTTGTTTATAAATTGTTTTATAGGATTATCTGCGTATGCACTCAAAGGTATAAAGACCCAACAATAAACAGCAATGTGGTTAACCATTACATACTTTTTAAAAAAATGATGTTTGAAGAACAACAGTACTCTCTATCAGCAATGAGCTAAGTCACAGAACAGTTTTCCATTATTCCCTCTCATGTGCAAGTTGCCATTTGGTCTTAACGTAGAGCCAAAAAATTGCTAATGAAGGACCAATAGACTTGAACACATATAGTACTCTGTTTATTTTACTGTTCCAAGGTCTCAGAGATCAAAGCAAGAATTCAAACTTCAGATGGATTAACTGAAGTCTAGTATTCTTTAATCATAGTACATTCTCTCTCTTGTTATTTTGCATATTACTCCTGCTATTGTGTTGCTATTCCCATTTTCTGTTTGACATGATTACATCTACCTCATGTTTTTCCAGTGAAAGGCCCATCTTATACGGGAGTAGAGAGTGAAGGGACCTGTTTAGCACACCTCACAAGCTAATTGCTTGCTGGTTTAAGATTTTAGATCAATTAGTGTAATGTCACATGATTTCTATGTGAGATTTCTATCCAACACACCAGGATAATCTATTCAATTGGTTAGGGATGCCAACACTGTCATTTCCAAAGCATTAGGATCTCATCCTCTAATAGATGAAGATAACAAACCAGAAAAAGGAACCTTGCATTAACAGAATATAACATGAAAAGAATGCCAAATTCATCTGGCAGTTTATTTACATGTACAGAAAGCAACATCTATCATCCTAGTATACCAACCTTTTAAAAGAGGTTTCAGCTTAGATTCCAGCCAATCAATGTTCTTCTCTAGGTAATCCATACAGTACACAAGACCTGGTCCAACATAATAATAAAGGAATGTGAATGGAAGCAACAGAATATAAATCATAGTTAAATCACATAAGGAAGGGATCCTCAGGGAAAATGTAGAATCTGATTTTCCACAGTGGAAGCTGTTCGTTTGTGTGTTGCATATGGAAAAAAAAAACACCTAGGTGCATGTTTGTAAGATATCTTAAATAAAGTCTTTTGCATAACATGTCTAGGTGCCTCTGTTGTTAATTACTGAAAAGGGATTTCCAAAGAAAGTGAAACAGAAACTGCATGGTCACCTCCATTAGGCCCAAGAGAATGCTCCATCATCACGTCGCTTAGTTTGATAAGTTCCTCAATATTTACAGCGCATTCATACCTATTCTCATGTTAAGGGCAATACACAGACGACAATTTCCACTTGTTAGCGACAACTGGGGATTCAACACATAATTAATGAAGGTATAAAAAGGATACGGCAACATATCATTGGCAGGATCCATATTAATGACAGCAACTTTCCTGCAAGCCAACAAAATACAATAATTCCTTAACTAAATCAAAGGAAGTGAATACAATAATTTTCCAGGAACTGATATGATGTATGTAGCAATAAGAACAGAAATCACAAATCACATTGAATTTCCTGTCTCCTATTCTTTTCATATCTCCTTTTACCACAATCTCAAGGTAGAAACCTACACTAAGAGGCACATAGGTTAATCATATTGGTACAAAGAGTCTCTATTGCCAATGAAGGTATAATATATTAAGCATGGAGGACTAAAATTAAGGAAAATTCCCTGGATTCTGACATTTCATAGCCATGTATCATTATAAATAGTAGGTGGAGTTTTGCTCTCACATTTTGTATTATGCACATCCTTACATGCTGGTGACTCCTCCTTAAAACCAATCAAAAGAACACTTCTGCATTCATTGTGCACTCTATTTACAAGCCAGTGACTTGTGCGCCAAAAGCACACCTCAAATCAGAACCATGAGTTTGGTGGTGGAATTATTTTGCAAACAAGTGATTAGTACAAAAACACAGATGAATAGATTTGAACTCACCCACTTGATTGTTGACAATTCAAAAGCCAGAAACAGTAAAGGCCAACATGTGACATGCATAAACAGTCACAAAAGTTGTGTAACCAGCTAAGATCAGGAAGAGTGAACTTTACAAAAATCAACATATAAATGATCAAACACCACTGCAAGCGTGGAATGCCTTCATAAAGCTTAATATACACGCGCTGGCAAACCACGACACTCTCAGGAAGATGGCTATTTTAGACTCCAAAGCTTGTACAGGGCAATGCATTATCAGGTACAGGAGAAAACCTTCTTAACAACAAACTAGTTGGAAGCAACTAAAACCTGATAAAATGAGGTCATGTGCATTGTACTTAGTTTTTTGTGGTTGCTATTATCACCGAGATAGTTAAACTTTCACCTACCAAACATTTGTGTCCTACACAGGTGCACTGCAGTCAAGTATCACAGTCACAGGCCACAACCACCCCAAAACCTCACAAGACTGCTAACAATCTGGTAGGAATAGAGTAAAGTATCTAGCTGTGAAGAAACGTAACTTGCTCCCAAAGAGGGGGCACATAAGGGTGAATATGATGTTTGTCATTCCATATCTTGGAAGGAATACATATCCAAATTCCAAAGATAGATAAAAAGAACAAGCTGACTCATACAGAGAGTGAGAATACCTTCCGATTAGTTGGAGGAACTGAGACATGCCATTACAATAAGTAGTCTTTCCTGATCCTGGAGGACCAATAACCACTTGCCCAAACACCATCTTCTCTCCCTCCTCTTCCTTCCTCTCAGCCTCTTTCTCTGCAGTTTAAGTTTTCCTCATCATAAAATGGAATACCATATGAAGTTTACAGAAAGTTCCTTAGACATAATCGCTTCTAATGAACAACAGATGATCCCAAATTTGCTCGTTCTTCATTAATTAAGTAAAATTTTTTTCTTATCACCAAGAGAAAGATGGGTACCTGCCAACTTTATTAGACACTAAAACAAGGACTGTTTTGTTCATTGCCACAGAATCAAGAAGATGGAATCCCATTCCAAGCAATCAAATTCCTCAAAGGGGGATTTCTGTTACACATTCTTTTTTTTTTTTTTGGCATCTACTATAAAAATGAAGGGAAATATTGACGTGAATTGCAAGCAAATAGTTCATCAATCCGACAGATACAAAATGGTTGAACAAAAAAAATTTATAATCAGAGAAATCCACAGATTGAGAATAAAGAAACGGATGTGAAGATTTCTCTGCAATGTCCACGTCACTGTCCTCTCAAAGAAGTATATTCGCAATTCACACAAGCATTTTCCCAAACACCTTCTGTGCAAGTCCACAAGCGCCCAGTGAAGAGCAATTCAAGCCTCTCGCACCAGCCGTGCCCAACAAAGCTAACAAGAAAGGAGCAAGAATCGCCATTCTCTCTCCATTCCCACTCCAACATTAACCAAACAAGCGCCACTACAAACTCATTTCGCTTCAGAAATGCGAAATCTCGCAATCAACGGACCAACCGTGAAACATAAGGAAAAGGGAAGCCACAAAAGATAACGAAAAACCGAAATCACCTCCGCGGCACGGCGCAAAAAGGTGAGATTCCAGGGGCAGCCGCTGCGGCCGGCGACGCAGACGGTGAGCAAAATAAGCAGGAGCAAACGGGACCTCGAATCCGATGAGAGCGCAAGCTAGTACGATGGCGGTTTCGCGCGGGTGCGTCGGAGAGATGGAGAGATAATTTAGGGTTTTAGGAGCGGATCGTTCGGGTTTCCTATGGCGTCTTGGTCCTGCAGTCGAAGAACGAAGCGAAGGGACTGGAGTACTCGAGTGAGTCAGCACTGGAACCTCGTCTCGTCGGCACGGCCCGACCCGACTCCGACTGAGTTGGCCGATGGGTTTTTTCTTTTTAGAGGTTTGCCAAATGGACACTGGACTATTTTAGTCAGTTTCCAGGAAGTGCCGGCCCGGTTTCAATTCTTAAAAGTGAAGCTAGTGTCCAAACGGATCATTTTTTTTTTTTTTTTTTTAAAAAATGGTCAGCCTTTTAAAAAAAAAAAAAAAAAATTTCTTCATGACATAAGGGAGCAAGTAGTGAGAAAAAATAGTGACCTTTTTAATGGACCGGACCAGTGGTTCGGTCCAATTCTCGATCGTAGGACCAATTCGTCTGATTCCCGATTCCCAATTCCACCATGGAAACAAATCAGAAATCGGTCATCCATAATAAATTTTGAAGGAAACTAGTGGTGCGGTGGTGCAGTGAGAACTAAGGTAGCTGATAGATTGAGACGGAAAGATCTTGGGCGTTGAATTTTGGCCGACTTTAACCTGTTGCCTAGAAGATACATTCGGACAAGAAAAAAACGAAATATATGCTCCGTTCATTTTGCAGAAAGTGTGGCGTTTTCGAAAATGATTTTCCAAAAAGTTATTTTGTAGGAAAATAATCATATTTTCTAATATTCAGTTGAAATTAAAAAATAAACTAACCCACCCCACGGTGGACACGCTGTTTTGCGTGTCCCTTCATCCGGAGGGGAGGGGTTTGAAACTCCGCACTCCCATTGCGTGTGACTAAAGTGGAGCGCCGTGAGAGGTGGGCTCCCGCTTAAGATTCTCCCAGTTTACGCCGCCGATTCAACATTTGTACGATAGTTCGGGGCATCATAAAAAAAAAAAAAAATGAACTGAAAAATATTTTTCGCCATTCAATAAGGGAAATCTTTTCCAGCATGTACTCATTTTCAATAATTTTTTTATTTTATTTTAAAATCATCTTTTAGTTTTTCATTTTTTTTTCCTTTCTTTTTCATTCTCTTTTTCTTTTTCTTTTTCTTCTTTGGCCTTGGCCTATTGTTGACTACGACAACGGCTAGTGACTAAGCCATTGGTGAGCTCCAACCTCGCCTCTAGGTTGGTGAGGCTCGAGCTCGCCTGAGGCTAGCCGAGCTTAGGCCTGGCCCAAGGTTGCTAGAGCCTCACCGACCTCTGGCAACCTCAAGTGAAGCTCGAGTCCCGCCTAGCTCATCGGCCTCGGGTGAGGCTCGAGTCTCGCCGAGCTCGTTTAGGTTCATTAGCGTCTGCATCCTGCAGTCGAAGAAAGGAAGTGAAAGAACTAGACTACCACACGAGAGCTCGGCTCACTGAGTCAGCAAAACTCGTCTCGTTGGCATGGCCCGACCTGATTCTGACTTTGAGTTGGTTGATGGGTTTTTTCTTTCATTGACTTGTAATTTTAGGAGGAAATCGCTGGTGGCAATGGCGGTGGTGGTGACGATGGCATAGCGGGAAACAAAGGTAGTTGATAGATTGAGATGGAAAGATCCCGGCAGTCGAATTTGAGCCATGTTGAACCCATTCGTCTATTTTTTTCAAAGATTACTAGAAACTACATTTGGATGAGCAAAAAATGAAATATAAAATGTTTTAAAGGGACGCTCAGCAAATTAGGCTGTGTTTGGTAATACTCTTGGGAAAAGGTGTTTTTATTCTTTTGTTCTTAGGAGTAGAAATAGAATAGAAACACGTTTTGGTAAGTTTTTTGTTTATGGGAATAAATTTGTTCCTAGGAATAGATTTGAAACAGAAACAAGAAAAAAAAAAGTAACTTCTTATTTCAAGGAACAACTCAAGAAACAAGAATCAAACTTTTTTTTTTTTTTTTTCTTTTTTTTCTTTCTTTTCCTTCCTTCTTCCCCTAGCTGGTTGTCGGCCTCGGCGTCGGCCAATGACTAGCCAGATGAGGCTTAGCAACCTCGCCGAAGTCTCGCCGGCCCTTGGTGAGGTCATCTTGAGCTCGCCGTGGCTGGGGAGGCTCCCCCAAGCCTGCGAGGCTCAGCCTCACCTTGGTCGAGCGAGGTTGACCTTGCGGTGGGACCTCGCCGGTGGAGAGGTGAGGTTGCCTCGCCCAGTCATGGCGAGGCTCGGGGTGACCTCACCGGTGGTCGGCGACCTTACTAGCCCTTAGGCGGCGGTTGCCGCTCGAAGGAGAAGAAAAAAAAAAAAAAAAAAAAATAAAAAAATAATAAAATTATTAATAAATTAAAATAAATTTTAAATCATAAAAATATATGGGGTTGTACCAAATGCTTTTCTCTCTCAATAACATAAATTTTGTATAGTTATCAAACACGTTTAAATACTCAAAAACTGTTTTTGAAAAAAATTTGTTCCCAAGAATAGAAATGTTATTAAATGCACCTTTAAAAGTCAAATGGGATAATCGCACAATAGGTCCATCAACTTTGATCCATTGTGCAATGTGATTCATGAACTTTAATTTGTTCAATGTGATCATTGAGATTTTAATTTGTTTAATGTGATCTTTGGATTTTTGGTACATGTTAAACATAGCTCTTGAATTATATTGAAAGTGTTCAATTTTGTCATTTCATTAATTCAAGATCAGAGACAATATTGAATATTTTAATATAGTTGACTGTATTATATATTGGGTTAAAATTTAGGGACCATTCATATCACTTTTCCAAGTCAAATTTAATGATGTTTTACGGTGTCACCTTTCTTGTTAAGACCGGAGCCTTGCAAAACTTTTTCAACTATCGGTATTTGAATGCTTTAAAAAATTTTAAATTTACAAAGTTAATTTTGGACAACACAGGAGGTAATAAGCTTTTAGAAACCATCTAACTAAAAAAAATTCTAAATTTTTCATAATTTGTTCTTGGTTACGACGGATTCTAGCTGTTGCTAGTGGTAATTGAAAAATAAAATATTACGATGTTCTTGTCCTTTCCTATTACGAATTATCGTAACATGTTGTAAATCGTCATAATCGAGAAAAGAATTCCAAATTTAGGATGATTTTTGCAATTTGTCCCGATTAAAAATTGCAACTCTTCTTTACCAAAATAAAAATAAAAATTGCAACTCTTTGTAAATCGTTGTAGTCGAGAATATAACCAAATTTACCACGTTTGGTTCTTGGTTATAACAGACCGTGATAAACTTTTGAAAACCATCGTTATTCAAAAATCCAAATTTATTACGTGTTCTTCTTGGATATGATGCCTCGTCGTAAAAAATTTCCGAATCGTCGTAAGTTTGAAAATACGGTAATGTTTTGTTCTTTGTTACAATGGACCATCGTAGATCTTCGGAAATGGTCATAATTTAAAATATTCAAATTTATGACATTTGTGCTTGGTTTAGATCAATCATTGTAACTCTCTTTAAATGGTCGTAATTGAAAATAATATCCATATTTAAAATGTTTTATACTTAGTTATGACAGATCTTCGTAAACTTTTTGGTATACCGTATTTATTAAAATTCCATTGTCTTAGTAGGATCTGTAAGACCCTTGTTTGTTTTAGAGAATTCGAGAATGAAATCCAAATTTAGTTCTTATTACAAATAACCGCTGTAATTATTTGTAAACCATCTTAACTAATATAAACAAATACTTGATAAGCACCCTAATTATTTGTAAACCGTCTTAAGTAAAATAAATCCAAATATTCGATAAGCGCCCTAATTATTTCATTACAACTTAACTGCCTCTCTCATTCTAACAACACTCTCATCCCCAGAGGATATAGGCCGTCCGTCACTGCCCAGGCTTCTGGACTTGTCTCGGAACTGCCTAACCAGAGTCCTCCTTGGAAGTAGGCAACTCGAGATTTTCGACGACGTTGGACCTCTACGAAAATAATTAGGACGTGGAATTCCAGATGATTTAGATGACTGCGTTGCATTGCTATCATTGAAGGTGGGAGGCAATTTTTCCCGTGAGTCCATTACTCAATCGATCCGATTGTTGGGAGGCATTGAAGTACTAGATCTTTCGAGCAACAATTCTTTCATGGAGATTCCAGAGTTCTTAGATGTGTTTAGTCCCTTTAAAGTGCCGAATTTGTCGAAGTCAATCAATGCCCACAAAATCCTAAAGTCCCCCAGTTTGGAAAATAATCCAAAGGCTGACGATCAAGCGTGATTGATTAGTTGGCTGCCCCACCCTCGCTGTGATGGCCCTGGGCGAGGCCGTCAGGGCCTTGTCGACTATTGACGAGGCCGCGACGGCCCTCTTCCGCTTGGGTGGCGTTGCCGTGGCTGCCCAAAGTTGGATGCCTCCCAGAGTGGCCCTAACGGCCCAGCCCAAGGCCTTCGCGAGTCAAGGGTGAGGGTCACCAGTAGAGGTGTCAAAATGGGTCATTGACCTATTTATGGACCCATTTATGTTTAAATGGGTCGTTAATAGGTCAAGCCTTATTTCTTAAAGCATCTGGGTTTTAATGGGTAAAGATTAAGATATATGGGTTTTAAATGAGTCAGCTTTGCACCCATTTAAGACCCATTTATCAACCCATTAAAAATGGACCAATTTATTTTCACCCAAAACCTCATAATCTCTCTCTTCTCTCTTTAACTTTACAAAAATATTTTTTAAAAAAAAACTGAAATTAGAATTGTTTTTTTTTATTTTTCTTTTTTTCTTTTTCTTTTTTTTTCTTTCTTCTTCCTCCGGTTGCTTTGGCACGATGATGGCCGGTGCAAGCTCTAGCTCGCCGGATCTAGCGAGGCTTGAGGCTCGTCGGCGTCGGGTGAGGCTCGAGCTCGTCGGATCCGGGCGAGACTTGAACTTGGCGTTGGGCGAGGTGAGCTCGAGCCTCGCCGATCCGGCGAGGGGCGAGCCTCGAGCCGATCTCGAGATTTGAGCTCGCCCGTGGTCCGGCCGGCGAGCTCGAGGCGTCATGGGCTGGCGGCCGGCCAAAGAAGAAGAAGAACAAAAAAAAAAAAAAAAAAAAAAAAAAATTATATTTAAAAAATAAAAAATAATTAAAAATTCAATTTAAAAAATAATAATTAAAATTTGATTTTTTTAAAATAATTATTTTAAAAATTATAAAAATTATCCATTAAATTTGTGTTGTATAAAACTATTTTAGCAATACCATTTTTTTTTATATATAAGTTTAGTTAAGTGGGTTGGGTATGGGTTGAAAAATTTACATTAAGCATAAATGGGTCATAAATGAGTTAATGGGTCAATTTGGGTCGAACCATTAATGACCCGACCCGCCCGTTTGACACCTCTAGTCACCGGTGACCCTTGCTGACCCTAAAGAAAAAAGAAAAATAAAAGCAAAAAAAAAAAAAACTAAAACAATATTTTCCGGTGGCCACATTGGACGACTGGCGGCCATGTTAGCTTTTCCAACAGGCCAAATTGGAAGTGGCACTCAAGTGATTAATTTTTCAAATTTGTGGCATCAAATGAGCGGAAAAAAAGTTTTGTATCAAAGTGAGCGTCATACGAAAGTTTTGGCACTTGTAGTATACTTACCCTAGTTAAAATCATTTCATATTTGATTGATAAACATGTTTCATCGATGAGAGACAACATTGTAAGGCATGTATGTATGTGTAACTAGTTATATTTCAATGTGAATTAAATTTTGGCCAATTTATAGTCGATAATTTCTCCATGTGATTAATAACAAATTAGTTATGTATTTAGGGCGCGTTTGGTAATGATTTTGTTCTCGGGAACAAATTCTAATTAGAAATGATTCTTTTTTATTTTGTTCTCGGGAACCGATTCTAAGTAAAAGAACGCCTTTGGTAACTGTCCAAAATTTCTGATTACGGAATAAAATTGCGTTTGATACCGTCTTTCATTGGTTCTATTCCAAATCAATTTATTTTAATTTTTAAATAAATATTTTACTTTTTTTCCTTTTTTTCCTTTTTCTCTATTCTTCTTCTTCTTCTTCTTCGGCCGGTGACCTCACCGGAGGGTCGCCGACCCTCGAGTGTTGCCGGCCCCGTTGGTCGAGCCCAAGCACCTGGGCCGGGCGGTCGGCCCCGTCGGCCAGCCTCGGTGGGGCTAGGCGAGCCTCGCCGGGGGCGGGCGGGCCTGCCCGGCCACCGGCGAGGCCCGCCTCCCATCGGCAAGGTCGGAGCCTTGCCCCGGTGGCTGGGCGAGCCTCCGACGAGCTCGCCGGATCGGCGGGTGGTGGCGGCGGGCGGCGGTGGTGGACGACGGTGGTCACGGGATGGTGGAAGGGAAGAAGAAGAATAGTTGGTTTTGATTCTCAAATTTGTTCCCGGAACAAGAATCAACTTTTTTTTTTATTCTTGATTCCACTCCAAATCTGTTCCCGGGAATAAAAATTTTACCAAACGCGATTCTGTTTCCAAACTACTCCCGGGAGCAAAGAATCAGAATTTGGTCCTGTTTGGATGGTTACCAAACATGGCCTTATATTCCATGGTGAACTTGCTCCGGCAAAAAAGAATTGTACTAAGTAGGTCTTTTAACAAAGTAACTTTTCACCATGGAAAGTAGGTGCCTGCATATCGATGACTACTAATTTTATCACGATGAAAGGTAACTTTACTTCTAAACTCTTTAAATTCAGTGACTTGTCCATGCTGATAATCACTATTTATTTAGAGAAGTAAGTTCAAGCATACTGGTTATATGTAATTTCTTGGCGTAGTCAGTACTTTTTACCTTTAAAAGTTGCTTATTCATGTGTTAATGTATTCCCCGTGAAATAAGTGACTGTCGATATATCTATTATAAGTTTTACGTATATGTCATTAAGTGTTTTTTCCATAAAAAAGGCGATTTAATAACTTTACCAAAATGTGAAAATAAAAGCAAGGACAGAAGTAAACTTCAGAAATATCAGTGTTGAATAATTTGTACTTGCACTCCTCGAAAATCCAATACACTAGAGTTACACTTTGCTACTAAAGCATTCTTGGATAATTCCTATAAGGCACATCAACAGTCAATACGTGTTCTCGAATTACCGCATGCTAGAATGCTGAATCCAGAAGCTATACATCCTTATTCACCCTCCAGAGCAACCGTGTGGTCTATAGCTGACTAAACATAGTCTTTGGAACAGAGATCTATTCCCGACATTGGATTATTTCGAAACAAAGCAACCGCGAGCCATTCCCATTCAATCTGCAAAAACCGAGATTTCTTGAGTAAGATTCCCAATAACTAATCAACTGCAATTCCTCTTAATGAGCGTCATACTAATGGAAAGGAAAAAACAAGAAGCCAGACAATTTATGTGGGATTCAATTTAGAATACTATGGAACCAAAACGGAATTCTAAGCAAAGCAACAGTAGTCGAGAATGTATGTGCACCATAGTCCTCGCGCTAGTTTTGTTATGTACAGATACGGATGGATAATAATGATCAACTATCATTTTGAGGAAAAAAGAATCATCGATCCTCTTCAGTTATAGATCTTACCTCTCCGCTTCCGTTTGCTTAAACAACCATAAATGTGTAACAGCTAAACAGAAGCCGTTAGTAGTTCATCTTCTCCATGTAAACCCAATGCAAAGAGTTTCTCCCTAATCTGTTGCAGCTGATTTGCAATTCTGCTGATGCTCATCCGTCTTCTAGGCACACTATACGAACAAGCGACTCCAATATTGAACACCATAACCAAACACTCTTGAAATATGCCATCGCTTTCGAAAAGCCATTGCTGGGGACTACGGGAGTCTAAATGGCTCTCTCTTTCTTGAAGCAAAACGCTGTCCGTAATTTCAAGTACTCGTCTAGGCAAAGCTTTTGCGACAAAACTATGAAGGGTCAAATCATCTTTGAATATGTTATCGGTGGGACTCAACCCTGTGAACATCTCCAGTAAGAGAATGCCATAACTATAGACGTCCCCATCTCTTGAAACCTCGCATCCCATTGCATATTCTACCACACATTTATATTCTATCACAAAATATAATGTGTTTAAAACATAAGAGTTAGATTGAGAGAGAGAGAGAGAGAGAGAGAGAGAGAGAGAGAGAGAGAGAGAGAGAGAGAGTACCTGGTGGTGCATAACCAATTGTCCCTTTAAGACCTATAGAGCTCATTTGATTAGCTACAATATCAAGGGAAGATCCAAGAAGGAATTTTGCCAATCCAAAGTCACTAACATGGGCGACCATCTCATCATCTAAGAGGATATTACTTGGCTTTAGATCACAATGAACAATAGGGATGTGGCATTGATAATGAAGATAATCCAGGGCAGAAGCAACATCAATAGCAATATTTAGTCTCTGAATGAAATTCAAATTTTTTGAGAGCTCATTCCCATGAGACGTTGCGTTTGGGTGTAGATATTGTTCTAGGCTTCCATTGTCCATGAATTGATAGACTAGGGCCTTAAAATCATTTCCTTGATAATCACTACCCGAGCAAACTGTCGGTATCTTCAGAAGATTTCAATGTTTGATGTTCTTTAATGCCTCGCACTCCACCACGAAGCTCTTCAGAGCACCACGACAAACTAAATGAAGAACCTTCACGGCAACAATAGTTCCATTGTCCTCAAGTACTCCCCTATAAACGGAACCAAAGCTTCCAACATCGATCAAATTCATTGAAGAAAAACCATCTGTTGCTTTTAGGAGTGCTCCATAAGACACATTTGGATGTGAATCATTTGTCGAACTTGAAACTGGTTCATTTACTTTCTTCTTTAACCAACAAAGATATATAAAAGTTAGAATAAGAGTTGCTCCAAGAACTCCGAAAATAATAGAAGCAGACAATATCGCTATGTTTATCTTTATGCTCTTAGAGCTTTTGGAGATGCAATTGGGGAGGTGAAATTTAGGCATTTCACCGTAGAGCTCATTGTTGCCAATAATAGAAGTACCGGTAACATTCTTAAAGACTCCTTCACGCGGCAACATACCTCCAAAATTATTGTATGATAAATTCAAAATTTTCAAGGAAGCGAAATGATGTCAAAAATTCTGGAATCTGACCTGACAAATTATTGCATGAAAGATCCAGTTCTTCAATGCCTCCTAACGATTTGATTGATTGAGGAATGGACCCATGGAAGAAGTTGGCCCCCATCCTTAGTGATGTCATTGAAGTGCAATGACCTAAACTACTGGGGATTTCACCTACCAACAAATTGTTTGAGATGTCCAATGCAGTCAAAGCTCTCAAGTTGCCAACTTCTATAGATAGATCCCCCGTCAAATGGTTACAAGACAAATTTAGAATGATTGCTAATGATGAGAGACCTATAAGCTGTGGGGGTATGGCACCACTCAAATTGTTATCAGATAGATCAAGTAGAATAAGAGACCGACAATTTGATAGATGTGAAGGAATTTGCCCATGAAAGTTGTTTCTCGCAAGATGTAGTTCAATCAACTTGGTTGAATTTCCCAGAGAAGATGGAATAGTCCCTCCCAGATTGTTATCATCCAAAAACAATATCCCCACATCTTGTAGAGTCCCCAAATTTGAGGGGATAACACCTGAAAGCTGGTTGGCATCCATACATAAATATCTCAGCTTGATTAAATTCCCCATTTCTTCTGGAATCTCACCAAATATTTGATTCTCGGTTAAAGTAAATATTGTGAGAGTGGTGGATAAATTACATATGCATTTAGGTAACAGCCCACCAAACTTGTTAAACCCACCACCCACAACCTCTAATTTGGTGCTATTAGTTAACGAGCAAAGGAAGCTCAAGTCTTCAGGTTTTCCACTTCCAAGTTGATTTAAACCTATGAAAAACCTTCTAAGTGTATACAAATTTTCCAAAGAAGGTACTTTTCCGGAAAATCTATTAACTTGAAGTTGAAGAGTCTCTAGCTTTGTGCAATTCGATATCGATGGAGGAATCGGCCCCTCAAGTTGGTTCCAAGCAACGCTAAAAACTTCAAGATTTGGGAGTTCAAGGCCTATGCCTACAGGAAGAGTCCCTTGTATGCGATTGTCACTAGCCTCAAACACGGTGAGCGAAGAGAGATTGAGTAACAAAGATGGAATTGTACCTGATAACATATTTCCTACAAAGGAAATTATTTGCAAGTTTGTCAGGTGGCCTATAACTTGGGGAATGCTCCCGCCCAAGTTGTTATTGAATAAATAAAGTTCCTTCAGTGAAGATAAGTTCCCGATGGACCAAGGTACACTCCCGGTCAGATTGTTCTCATGCAAAAAGAACTTTTGTAGCTTTGCCATTGAACCGAGCTCTCTAGGAATTTCTCCAGTTAGTTTGTTGTTCGAAAGCCAGAGGCTAAGCAGGTCCGAGCAACCTGAAATGTTTTTGGGAATTTCGCCAATTAATGAATTGTTGTTTAGTAGCAGCATACGCAAGCGGTGCAACCGACCAAGCTCTCGAGGGATTTCTTGATTGAAGCTATTGTTTTGTAGCAACATCTTCCTTAAGAAGCTGAGATTTCCGATATGAGGAGAGATTGATCCGAAGAGTTCTTGTGATTGCAAGTCCAAGACTGTAACCCTTCGGTGCTTTCGGCCGCATGTAACGCCATACCATTGGCAAAACCCAATGCTATTGTTCCATGAGTTGAGCGTGCTGAAAGGATCTCCGGTTATGCTGGCCTTAAATGTGAGCAGCGCGAGTCTGTCGGTTTCATTGGTGGTGGAGGAGACTTGGTTAAAGCATAGGGCAAGAACAACACCAAGAAGCAAGTGACATGATTGAAACCCGGTAAAATTCATGCTTACGAGTTTCATGACTCAAAGCACAAGAAAGCGGGTAGCTATGAAAGCAAGGCAAGAAGAAGCAATAGAAAGGATCAATGCTAGCGGAAACTGTGAGGAGGAGTCGATTTATATAGACAGCTTTCTGAAGCGCTTTTTTTTTTTGCTCCTTCTTTTTGTGAGTATGATTCAGTGCTTTATAAAAAGAGAGAGAAAGAGTATGTCTCGGTCAATAAAGAATACCATCCAGTCCTCTATGGAAAGGAAAAAAGACAGATCAAGATATGATTCAGTGCTTTATAAAAAGAGAAAGAGAAAGAGTATGTCTCAGTCAACAAAGAGTACCATCCGGTCCTTTATGAAAAGGATAAAAGAAAGATCATCTTCACATTAAAGGGGCTCTCTTTCTCATAAGCGGTCACTATGGTCAATGAATTTTATTTATTTAATACTTTTGGACCACAATTGATTTGAAAGTAAAAATTGTTGCTAGATTCGGTGGATTTTGGTTATTATAGCATAATTTCGCATATCGTTTGCTAGGAAAATGTTATTTTCTTTGGGCATTGCATTCATGTAATTTTCTCTTTGCTCATACGCAGGAATTGAGTATATCTCATATTATAAAAATGAGTAATAATTAATCGATACAATTAATACAAAATACTTACTTACAAGTAACTATAGATTATGATATGTATATTATATTTAATGAGTCAAATAAAGTTTCACTAGTGATAATATGCCATGTGGCGCCACATCATGTAGCATAGGCACACAAGTCACACCACATAACGCATACATGAATTCATGTACAACTATTGAGACATAAGAAATTACTTATACATTTTATTAGAGATTTCACAATTGCATGATTTAACACAAGTAATCAACTAATTACTTTTTACTCATCATTAATATTTAATTAATAATAACCTCTTTATAAGAAGGTGTTAATTTTTCACAAGATCTTTTGAAGTGATTTTTTTTTTCTACAGACAAGTCACAACAATTAGTGCCATTAAGTGAATAAGAAACTAACAAAATACTTACTTACAAGTACTATAGATTATGACATGTATATTATATTTAATGAGCCAAATAAAGTTTCACTAGTGATAATATGCCATGTGGCGTCACATCACGTAGCATAGGCACACAAGTCACACCACATAACATATACATGAATTCATGTACAACTATCGAGACATAAGAAATTACATATATATTTGGTTAGAGATTTCACAATTGCATGATTTAACACAAGTAATCAACTAATTACTTTTTACTCATCATTAATATTTAATTAATAATAGCCTCTTTATAAGAAGGTGTTAATTTTACTCCAGTCCTCTATGGAAAGGAAAAAAGAAAGATCAAGATATGACTCAGTGCTTTATAAAAAGAGAAAGAGAAAGAGTATGTCTTAGTCAATAAAGAGTACCATCCAGTCCTCTAAGGAAAGGATAAAATAAAGATCATCTTCACATTGAAGGGGCTCTCTTTCTCATTTAGAAAAGCGGTCACTATGGTCAATGAATTTTATTTATTTAATACTTTTGGACCATAATTGGTTTGAAAGTAAAAATTGTTGCTAGAGTCGGTAGATTTTGGTAATTATAGCATAATTTCGCATATCGTTTGCTAGGAAAATGTTTTTTTTCTTTGGGCATTGCATTCATGTAATTTTCTCTTTGCTCGTATGCGGGAATTGAGTATATCTCATATTATAAAAATGAGTAATAATTAATCGATACAATTAAAACAAAATACTTACTTACAAGTAACTATAGATTATGATATGTATATTATATTTAATGAGTCAAATAAAGTTTCACTAGTGATAATATGCCATGTGGCGCCACATCATGTAGCATAGGCACACAAGTCACACCACATAACGCATACAGGAATTCATGTACAACTATTGAGACATAAGAAATTACTTATACATTTTATTAGAGATTTCACAATTGCATGATTTAACACAAGTAATCAACTAATTACTTTTTACTCATCATTAATATTTAATTAATAATAACCTCTTTATAAGAAGGTGTTAATTTTTCGCAAGATTTTTTGAAGTGATTTTCTTTTCTTTTTTTCTACAGACAAGTCACAACAATTAGTGCCATTAAGTGAATAAGAAACTAACAAAATACTTACTTACAAGTACTATAGATTATGATATGTATATTATTTTTAATGAGTCAAATAAAGTTTCACTAGTGATAATATGCCATGTGGCGTCACATCAAGTAGCATAGGCACACAAGTCACACCACATAACATATACATGAATTCATGTACAACTATCGAGACAAAAGAAATTACATATATATTAGAGATTTCACAATTGCATGATTTAACACAAGTAATCAACTAATTACTTTTTACTCATCATTAATATTTAATTAATAATAACCTCTTTATAAGAAGGTGTTAATTTTTCGCAAGATCTTTTGAAGTGATTTTTTTTTTTCTATAGACAAGTCACAACAATTAGTGCCATTAAGTGAATAAGAAACTACCAACTGTCAATCGTCAACCTTGACTGCTGTGACATCTTGATTTTCAGGTTCTGTTTTCAATTGAATGAGTCGGGCTTTTCATCGACATGCCTATAGTTCTTTTCTCTGAGCTGATCACTCACGAGATAACTAGTCTATCGGGTGAAGTCGTTAAGGAATCTAAACGTAATAGACTTAAGAATTCGACTAGAAATTGATTGCTCGACCGTGTTAATTTGCAAAGGTCAATACGGCACTGTTAAAATTGATCGAGAGATCGAGATATGTCAATTTGACCGAGGTATGTGATTAGAGTATAGGTGATTCCACCTAATTGCAAAATTCTCGTCGAATGGCACTAGACCGATTTTTTTGTCATTTCTGTACCTTGTGTCTGCATTTGAAATCTTGAGATTTTCACGGCAACTGAGAGTCGCCAATGAGTCGAAGATGCACAATGTGGATCGAAAATAATCGACCACGGGTCAATTGCACTAGAAATTCCTAAAAGCTATCCAATAGGCTAGGTTACGCTAAAATCGCACCATATTGAAATTAATCGCGAACTTAAAACCGATTTTAAAAATTGAAAATTTTGTCATGTCGCGATTCATTTTAGGAACGTCGACTCATCCTCCGAAGATTTTTCGGCAAACTGAGATTTTTGGCGAAAGGTCAAAGTAGGGCTGTTTTTGATCGGGAAAATCAGAGGACCGTTTTTGACCGTATTTTTAGGATTCAAGTTGGACAAATCGACGAGGAAAAATCTTAAGAGGGGCGATGGCATCTTGGCTGAATTTATAGGGGTCAATTTGAGCTCAAATGGAGAAGGATTGAAGTGAAATGGGAAAGGGGAATTGAATGAAATGGGATGGCCAATGATCCAAATTCGTAGGCCAAGGGTGAGACAACCTTTTGGACCCTTTGGGAAGCTTGGCTATTGCAAATTGGCTGGAAGAAGACAGCCATGGTGGGCGTAGAACTCAAGTGCTTTGGATATTTTGTGGCCCCTCCTCATCTTCAGTAGCCTCCTTCTTCCTCCTTGCTCCCTCCTTTATCCATTGTTGGGACATTTGAAGCTCCAAAATTGCAAAGAAATCAGCCCCCGTTCACTCTCTCTCCCCCTCTTCAGCCCTAAGAAATCGCAGCCCTTTTCTCCCCTGTTTTCCTTCTCTGCCTGTTTTTGCTTCAGCTGACCTTTGTGTGAAAAACTGAGTTAAAAGTTGTCTTCTCGTGAGAATCAGTCTTTGTGCCACCAACCACTATGCTCAGGATATCCAGTCTGTATGGAAGGACCCCGCTGCTCGCCGAACGAAGCCGCCGGCCAGAAGAAATCGCTCGCTGGTTCGTTGGTCTGCTTGGTGGCTTGCATTGCTTCGCCTGTTTCGCCCGTTCCAGCCGTTTTTCTTCCATTTCGACCCTACCTCCGCCCATACCAACCACCAACAAGTCCCCCTCGACCCCCAAGTGTCACTAGTAGCCGGCCAACCCCTCGCCGGAGCTCCAGCCAAGCCCGTTTGGCTCTATTCTTTCTCTAGCAGTCCAGTTTTTGGTGTTTCAGTGGAAGTCTGAGTTTGTGGTTGCTATTCCAGCCCCGGGACTGCCTTGGATCGTTGTGGTTGAGGTTCCCAAGTGTCGCCTTCTTCGTTGCTGTAGCGTTCGTGTCTCCGACCCGTTTAACGGGTGAGTTTAGCTCCTAATCCTTTGATTAGTGCCTAAACTTGCTTAGGAAGTTAATTATGCTTAAGGGTTGATTAGATTAGCTTAAATATGGATTAGTGATAATATAGAATGGTTATATTAGCCTTAAAATGGATTAGTGTTAATCTGATTAGTGAGATTAGCACCTTTATGGATGGATTATTCCAATCCAGTGGACTTTCTGCAGTTAGGATTTCTGGATCCTCGCTATTTGCTATTTTTGTAGATCAAAATGGGTTGCAAATTTGAGATTGATTCCTTCTGGAGAAATGTTTTAGACATTTTCAACTATAACATATATTTTACTCACGATTTTTAGAGATTTCAAAGTATGATATTTCAGCTCCATCATTTGCAAACAGAATTTCGGACTATGCTGGAATTTGTGACCTTTTGGGATTCTAGGGATTTTTATCAACTCTTAGGGTTCAAATTTCAAAATTGTTTCTTCACAAAGTTGTTTGTCACATCTTCTAGTTTAATATAGTCAAATTTCATATCAAATGGAAAATTTTTGGATCTCGAACTAAACTGATTTCGGAAAATAGACTTTATGGAAATGGACATAGTTTTTGTGTTGGATTGAGCGATTTACCGAGCTTAATCTAGAAGGATATTTACCGGGTTTAGGTGTCTCATGAAATATATTTTTTTTATGTGTTTTTTACAACATATTCAAATTGTGGAATTTTCTGAACTCTTTTGGTTAGGTTTCTGTATTTAAACTTGGAAACGCGCGAGTGGCCCGGTTTCTGCCAATTAGGACCGATTTTAGTTTGGTGATGGTTCTTGATGCTTTGCTTGCTTTAATTAGTGTTTTTAATGACTTTGTGGATTTAATTTATTAGTGATTTGTTTCTGGAAATTCACTGTTCACGAAACACTGTTCATGTGCACTGTTCACCCGAGAATGAAAAGTGCCTAATGTCATGTGTTTTGATCTTATGAGGTGATTTAAGTGTATAAATACATGGGCTTCCACATGAATTGAGTGAATTTCACAAAAAGGGAAGCTGGTTTGTTCAAGGGACACCGAAATGGACCGCCTTTAGGAGAAAATGTATATGCAAGCGTGTGTGCATTGGCTAAGTGCCCAAAGATAAAAAGGTAGTTATGGTGGTGTGCTTGCATGATCATTACGTTGAATCCGTCCCCCGCTGTGTGTCAGGTGGGCGAGACTTCTATGTGGAATGCCGTCACCAATGTGTGGCGGTAATAGATCGTGCCTGTGTGGCGGTAATAGATCTTGCCTGTGTGGCGGTAATATAGATCGTGCGTGTGTGGCGGTAATTAGATCTTGCCTGTGTGGCGGTAATCATGCCTGTGTGGCGTGTGGCGGTAATAGATCTTGCCTGTGTGGCGGTAATATAGATCTTGCTTGTGTGGCGATAATAGATCTTGCTTATGTGGCGGTAATCATGCCTGTGTGGCGGTAATCAGATCATGCCTATGTAGCGGTATTCAAGTAGATCGTGCCTGTGTGGCGGTAATTAATTGGAATGTATGATAGACAGTGCTTGTGTGGCCGTATTTCTATGTGTCGGGTAGGTCGTTCCTGTGTAGCCGTAATTAATTGGAATGCACGCGTGGATCATATTGATCATGGCACGCATGCACGAATCGATAATGTGTAAGGTGTGACAATGGCCAGGTGAGATCACTTGTGACGCGACTCGTATGTGATTGATGAATTGCATCATCTAATGGCCATGTGCATTGCGTGTATTGTGTTGAGATTTAACGTGCAGGGCATGGCATACCGGGTAAGGTTGTATGTGAATTGATTTGTTGAATGTTGGTTGTTAGTTGTGGCTTGGTTGTGGAGTGGTTCTGAAGAGATACCTCGAGTTGAGTTGTTGTCCTAACCGAGGACTTAGGGAAAGGACTCACTGTGATTTATATTTCATTGGTTATTGTATAACCATTTTCAGGTCCCTAGTGTGAAGAACCAGGAGCTTGAGAAGGAATGGTCAGGAGCACGGATGGCCTAGAGGTTCTTTTTGAAATGGACCTCCTGTACATAGACCTTAGGGTTGGCCTCTGTGTGTAAGCATGTTTGGTTTGTAATTTGTTGTCCTACTTTTCTATCCCATATTTGTTGTTGTTAGGGGATTAGTTAATCCGTTTCCGCATGTGCAATAAAATGAATGAGTCGGCGATGCGTCCGGGAACGTCGCAAATTTCTATCGACCAAGGAAGAGGTTGTTGTGTGCTTGGGGTTCGGGGCATGACAACCGCACTGCCCATTCACTAAGGGTTTGTTTGGCAACTTGCCAAATAGTAACAATTTTTATTCTTTTGTTCTCAGGAGTAGATTTGGAACATAAATTCGTTTGGTAAAATTTTTGTTCTCGGGAACAAATTTCTATTTTTTTGTTCTTGAAAGTAGATTTGGAACAGAATCGAGAAGTAAAAAAAAAGTTGATTTTTGGTTCCTAGGAATAATTTTAGAATCAAGCCAACCCATTTTTTTTTTCTCTTTTCTCTTCTTTCTTCTTATTCTTCTTCCTTCTCTTCTCTTCTTCAACCACCGCCGTTATTGCTGCCACCGCTGCTGATTGCTGGTGACTAGTCTGGCGAGCTTGCCAAAGGCTCGCCCAACCACTGGCGATTCGGCCTTGCCAGATCTAATGTAGTCGAGCCTCATTGGTGGCTAGGCGGGCCTCGCTTGGGCCTCCCCTCGCCACCAACCGACCTTGCTTGACTGGGAGAGGCTTGGCCGAGCTCCCCCAGCCAACGGTGGGGCTCGACCTCGCCGGGCCACCGGCGAGGTCGGTGTTGCTCGGCCATCGAGAAGCTGACCTCACGGTGGCCGGCGAGGTCAAGCCTCGTTGGCGGCCGAGTGAGCTCGGCTGAGCCAGATCTAGGCGAGGCCGCTCGCCCAGCTGTCGATGAGGCTCGGCGAGGGCCGATGAGGCTCGGCAAGGGCTGACGATGCTCCGGCGAGGTTGCCGGCCCTCGTCTGGCCAGTCGCCGATTATCCCAAGGCCGGCAATCGGCTACCTTGAAGAAGAAGAGGAGATATGAAAAAAAAAAGTAATAAAACTATTAAAAAATTAATTATTTGAAGTAGAAATTTTAAGGACGATGCTAAACGCAATTCTATTATGAGAATTAAAATTTTGGATAGTTACCAAACGGCTTAAAATGCTTAGAAATTATTCTCGAGAACAGAATAAAAAAGAATCATTTCTGATCGTAAATTGTTCACAGAAATAGAAGCGTTACCAAACACGCCTAAGTTGCGCTACTTTTCAGATTCTGGAAGAGACTCTTTGTCTAGTCATATTTGCAGCGGGATAGCTGCTATGATGTTGATTTATACACGTCCACATGTATTTCGAGTGAAATTCTTTTGTTGGCACGGTCCAATCACAATATGCATGGACTTGGCCAATCACAACCGTCAATCATGTGGATTTCATGCGGATCCTATAAATTTCAATGTCTGTGATTACACGTGATCTACTTGGACCATGGTCCACACAAGTATTTCTCCATATGTTAATCTTTATAAGAAGGCGGGCTGTTGGGATGTTTCCTTCAAGTCAATCAGTGCAATGCCCCCACCACCACTTCATAGGAAGCTCAAATGGTCATCGACTTTGGTAACTCCCACAGTAAATACTAAAAAATGGCCTATAAAATTATGCCCTCGAATTGCAGTCGAATCGTGTGTAAAATTTAATCCTTGCAGGAGATACCGTCTTGCTAATAAAAGTCTTGCTCCATTCATAGAGCACAAAAGAAAGAAAAGAAAAAAATGGGAGAACGCTGAATCCTTCCATTGAAAAGTTGTTCCATGTGATCAATTTTATGCCTACAATCTCCAATACCGATCCAAAGCACCTCACATGTAGCAAAAATCTGCTTTAGACAATAATGCAAATCACTTGTCCTGCAACACAACCTTGGAGGAAGGGTAGAGCTAGATCTAAATAGCATCTTGCAGTAAAAGGAGTGATTATGAACCCTATGAACCATTTTCATGGGGTAGTTAAGGGAGAACAAACCAGAAGCCCAACAAGCATTTGGTCTTTCTAAAAAGGAGGTGAAGACTAATGTGCACCAATTGCAATACAATAGACTTGTAATTCACTAATTATTCCATATGATCACCAAATTTTTTAAAAAAATCTACTTACTTTGATCTTCAATTTTTTTTTTTGCGATATAGATAGAATAGTTATCAATCGAGAGTACTCTTATACAAAATAAATAAAACTTTCTCACTTTCACCTACCTTCAAATGTATTTTTTCTAACAAAGAAAAGGAATTGAACGAAATAAAATTTGTATTAATTTATTTCTGCAGATTAAAAATTCCAATATTCAAAATGCATCAAAATTCTAATTTCGAATAATATTGTTGACAGGCGATTACTTGCCTTTCCAGCTTCAATGCATTTATCAAATTCAAAATGGATTCAACCGTGTGAAAGGGCTATTGCGTCAATCATCAAAGCATGGGTGTTTTGTATCCATTGAACATTTATGATCTGGATGTGATGAGTCGAATTACTTATCCCTCGGTTTACTAGTGAACTATCTGTCTAGGGAGTTTGGGGTATTGAATTCTCGCCAATGTTTGCGTTTGACATTTAGGATGCTCCTAATAAGCAATGAATGGCAAGTGCACTGGCATAATTCAAAATGTATATCTGAAGGAAATCGAGCAACTTCAGAATAGTTCTTGCGGCGTATCATATCATGAAATGAAGATGATGACGAAACATCGGCAGTGATCATCTTCAAAAGGTGAATGAATATAAGGGCAAGACATGTAAAGCGACAAGAGTACTATGATAAAGCATATGTGGGTATTCCGATTTATAGCTCAGTTCTTGTCTCGAAGCATACTTGCGCGTTTTGATTTGTGTCTGTGCAAGGGCGTGTATTAAGGGATGGATGGTGAATCCATCTAGATGGCTTTCCGGTTGTTGACTTGAAGTCAACCAATGCCCACAAAGTCCCTAGGACCCTCCCCCCCAACCTTTGGAAAATAAACGGAAGACTCATGATCAAGCGCGATTGACGAGCTGGTCATTGTCATTAACAACTATCGTTTGACTAACAACAGCTTAATCAGTCAAAATGCAACTAGTGGAAAGGAAAAGAGAGAGATTATGTTCCCTTTAAAATGCAACTGGTGGTACACTATTTTCTTTTAGGGAAAAAGTAGTCATTATAATCGATTTATTTTATCCATTTAGTACTTTTGGACCATAATTTTTTTCCATAAGATTGTTTGAAAGGAAAAATTGCTGTTATAGTCGGTGGGTTTTACTTATTATAATATGATTTCACGTAACTTCTGCTAAGAAAATATTATTTTCTTTGGGCATTTGAATTCATATAATTTTCTCTCGGCACTTATGATGGAATTGACTAATAATAACTAATCAATGCAATTAGTGCAAAATACTTACTTACATGTAACTATAGATTACAACATATTATAATTATATTGGGTTATATTATATTTAATGGGTGAAATAAAGTTTCACCAATGATAATTGGCATATTACGCAATTTAGACACACCGGTCGTGCCACATGACGCAACTATATGCATTCATGTGCAACTACCGAAACAAAAGAAAATACACCTCTTTTTATTAAATATTTTGCAGTTCTTATTCTTGTATTAGTTAAAATAAGTAATTAAGTAATTACTTGTTATTCAGCATAATCAATTAATTAGTAATAACCTCTTTATAAGAAGGTGCTAATTTTTCAGAAGATCTATGGAAGGGCTTTTCTTTACTCTTTTTCTGCGGACAAGTCATGTCGATGAGTACCATTGGTGCATGAGAAACCAACGACCATCGACCGTTGACCTTGACTGCACTGCCCATGCATTAAGTTGCACTATTTTCATTGATTCTGGAAGAGATTTTTTGTCTGGCCATATATGCCGCGGGAAAGCCGCTGTGATGTTAATGTATACACATCCGCGCATATTTCGGGGTGGAATTCTTGCCTTGGCACGGTCCAATCACAATTCGTGTGGACCGGGGCCATTCGCAGCCATCGGTCACGTGAGTTTCACGCAAATCCCACAAATTCAATAGTTGTGATTATATGTGGTCTGTGGGCCACGGTCTGTGCAAGTATTTCCCCATACGCTGGGCTGGAAATTTACAAGAAGGCAGGCTATCGGGATGTTTCCTTCAAGTCAATCGGTGCATTGACCACACCATTACTTTATAGGAAGCTTAAATGGTCATAACTTTGATATTACCCAGTCAGTACTAAAAATGACATGTAAATTATGCCCGAGCCATGTGTCAAAAATTAACCCTTGCACGAGATACTGCCTTTCCAATGAAACTCTTGCTCTATTCATTAAGCACAAAAGAAAGAAAAGAGAAATGGTAGAACGAGAGGCAGATGCATTGAAAAGTTGTTGCATGTATGATCAATTTATGCCCACAATCTCCACTATCTATCCAAAGTACCTCATAGATAGCAAAAATTCGCTTTGGACTATGATGCAAAGCACTTGTTGCGCAACCCCTTAGAGGAAGGGTAGAGCTAGATCAAAATGTTGGCTAGATAAGCATATTTTAGTAAGAGGAGTGATTATAAACGTTGTAAACCAAAAGGCCCAATGAACATTAGCTCTCCTTGAGAAAGAGGTGAAGACTAATGTGCACCAATTGCGGTGCAATAAGATTGTAACTAGCTATTCCGGATGCTCACCAAATTTGAAAAAAAAAAAAACTATTTACATTGACCTTACATCGATTTTAGTTTTTTGATATAAGATAATAGTATTCCATCGAGAGTGCTTTTTCACAAAACAAATAAAACCTTTTCACTTTCACTTGCCTTCAAATGCAATTTTTTTTAATGAAGAAAAGGAATTCAAACAAAATAAAATTCACATTAATTTATTTCTTTGGATTAAAAATTCCAAAATTCAAAAAACATCAAATTTTTTATTTCGAATAACATGGTTCAGCTGTGATTATAACTTTTCCAACTTTAATGCATTTATCAAATTTAAGGTGAATTCAACCGTGTGAAAGGGTCGTTGCATCAAGCACCAAAGCATGGGTGTTTCGCATCCATTGGAAATTCATGATATGGATGTGAATGAGTTGAATTACGTATCATCTGGTCTACGAGTAAACTAGTTCTCTAGGGAGGTTTTGGGGCATTGGATTCTCACCGGTGTTTGTATTACTCAAGCTGACATTTAGGATGCTCCTAATAAGCAACGAATGGCAGGTGCTCCGACATAATTCAAGACATATATGAAACGGCGGCAGTGATCAACTTCAAAAGGTGAATGAAAATGGGGGAAGACGTGTTAAGGGACAAGAATGCCATGACAAAGCCCATGTGATATTCCTATTAACAGCTCAATTTTTGTCTCCAAGCATACTTGCGCATTTTCGAACGGTATAAGCTTGATTAGTCAAGATGCTGGAATACGTAACCCAGGTTCATGGACAAGTGTCTATACAAGTGCGTGTATCAAGGGATGGATGATGGATCCATCTAGATGGCTTTCCAGATGTTCACTTGAACTCAACCCATGCTCGCTTTAATCCTCAACCATTAATATCAGTGGGCTAAGGGAAAAGGCACATATAGATGTACAAGCAAACTCGATTTAGCTATAAATTATATTTAATGGGTCAAAGAAAGTTTCACCAATGATATCCAGTCATTTGGTGCCACATCACGTAATTTAGACACACGAGTCATGCCACACGGTGCATTCATGCACAACTACAAAAACATAAGAGGTTACACATCTTTTTATTAGGGATTTTGCAGTTCTTATTCTTGTATTAGTTAACACAAGTAATTAAGTAATTATTTGTTATTCAGCATCCAGTAATAGCCTCTTTATAAGAAGGTGTTAATTTTTCAGAAGATCTATTGAAGGGCTTTTTTCTTTTTTTCCGCAGACAAGTCACAACAATGAGTACCATTCGGTGAATGAGAAGCCATCCACCGTCGATCGTTGACCTTGACCGCACTGCCTACTCATTAAGTTGCACTACTTTTCATTGATTTTGGGAAAGACCATTTGTCTGGGCATATATGCTACGGGAAAGCCGCTGTGATGTTGATGTATGCACATCTGGGTGTATTTCGGGGTGGAATTCTTGTCTTGGCACAGTCCAATCACAATTCTTGTGGATCAGGGCTAATCGCAGCCATCAATTGCGTGAAGTTCACGCAAATCCCACAAATTTTAAATTTCAATGGCTGTGATTGCAGGTGGTCCATGGACCATAGTCCATGCAACTATTTCCCCATACGTTGGGCCGGAAATTTAAGAAAATGAAGGCTGTCGAGATGTTTCCTTCAAGTCACTCAATGCAATGCCCATACCACTACTTTATAGGAAGCTCAAATGGTTGTGACTTTGATACTACACAATAAACTCTTGCATGAGATACTGTCTTGCCAATTAAATTCTTGCTCCATTCATTAAGCACAAAAGAAAGAAAAGAAAAATAGGAGAATGAAAGGCTCCTTGCGTGTAAAAGTTGTTCCATGTGGGATCAATTTCTGCCCACAATCCCCACTATCGATCCCGCGCACCTCACAGATATCAAAAATTCGCTTTAGACTATGATGCAAAGCACTTGTTACACAACAACCCCTTGAAGGAAGGGTGGAGCTAGATCAAAATGTTGGTTAGATAAGCGTCTTTTAGTAAGAGAAGTGGTTACAAACGCTGTAAACCAAAAAGACCCAACACGCATTTTTTTTTTTTTTTGGTCGAAAATTAGCTACTTTCATTCATTGAAAACGACGATCTTTACATGGAGAAGATAGGCTGGAATCAAAACATAAGATAGTCCAAGGGGGTGGGTGGTTCACGCTGCCAATTGGAAGGAAGAAATTTAAGGCGTAGTGCCCTTGCAACCCAATCTACGGCATGATTAGCCTCTCTCGGACAAAATGCAACATTTGTTTTGGTCTGTTGGGCCAAAAGTTGTTTGCACACCTGTACTTGTTCCTTCACGGCCCATGGCGCTTCTTCGCGGCCCAGCACGAAGTCAACCAACGTGCGACAGTCACTTTCGCAAAGTACACTCCAGTTCAGTTCGTGTGCGGGGTTTGCTTGAAGTGCTTCTCTCTGTTTCAGCAGGAGCAGCCCGTGAAGCAGGGCTAGGGTTTCCGCCTGCAAGGACGAAGACGCGTGAGTTTTTTTGGCAAATCCATCTACAATAATGCCTTTGGAGTCTCGAAGGATGCCCGCAATTGAGCTTTGCTCGTCTCCGTCCACCCACGAGCTGTCTACGTTCAATTTCAGATCTGGGTCTTCCGGCGCTTTCCATTTCACAGGTAATGACGCCATTTCTCTCATTTCTTGGCTCTTGCGCGGGTTCCAGCGTTGATAAGTCTGATTTTGTGCTAGGGCACTTTCAATTAGAGCCTCCGGTTGCGTCTTCCTATTTCGAAAAACAAAGTTGTTCCTATTTTTCCAGATCTGCCAAAGCACCTCCGCGACTATTCCTTCATCAGGTGAGTGTGTTTTTGTCGCTAAAAATTCCGCCAACCATTTGTCCATCCTGGTAGCCGTGCTCGTACTGTGGCTGAGATTAATTCGATGATCTGACCATATTCTGTGGGCTGTTTTGCAGTAAAAAAAGATATGCTCGACTGTTTCAGGGTGTTTAGAACAGATGGGGCATAGCGGGTCAGGTAAGATCTTCCTCTGGTAGAGTTTTTCTTTTGTTGGTATTGCATCCTGGCATAGGCTCCACAGAAATATTTTTAGTTTGGGGGGATTGATGAGTTCCATAGCCTTAGTCCATAGGGCACGGGGAGGCTGGTATGAGGATGATGCTCTGTTGCTGTCCTGTTGTTGGGGCTTGTTTTGCATACTGTTATACCCACTTTTAACGGTATAATTCCCATTTTTGTTGCTTGTCCAAATCAAATTATCTTCCTTTGGCTGCATAGCGATAGGGATAGACAGGATTTCATTTACGATTCTTCTTTCAAACATCTGGTTTAAACTCGTTTCTTTCCATTCCTTCCTTTCCTCATCAATTAGTTCAGCCACTGTTTTGGGATCTTCTCTGTTTTCTGGGCCTCCTAGTACTCCTTGTGATAGCCAATGGTCTTGGCGGATATTAATGGATTTCCCGTCTCCCACAATCCATCTTAGGTCAGGTGCAATGACTTCACGCCCCATTAGGATACTCTGCCATCCCCAAGATGGTCTTTGGCCTCTGTTTGCTTTCCATAAATCTCCATTAGGAAAGTATATGCCTTTCAGGACTTGGCTCCATAAAGTTGAAGGTGATTGGGATAATCGCCACGCCTGCTTTCCCAACAAAGCTTTATTGAAAGTGATTAAATCTTTAAAACCTAAACCTCCCCTGTCTTTCCTGGATTTTAGAACCTCCCATTTCTTCCAATGCATGCTGTTCTTGGCTGCATTTTGTCTCCACCAGAATGCTGCAACTCTTTTTTCAATTGCTCGACAAACCGATACAGGTATCTTGAAGATTGCCATTGCATATTGCGGCAATGCTTGCACAACAGTTTTGATCAGAATTTCTTTCCCAGCTTTAGATAAATATTTTTCTTTCCATCCCGCTAGCTTCATGTCAACTCTTGCCAATATCCATGCAAACATGTCTTTTTTTGTTTGTCCCCAATCTGACGGTATGCCAAGATATTTTCCAATTTTGTCAATGTTTGGAACTCTCATTTCTTGGGTCATATTCCTTTTCAACTCTTGTGGACAGCTATTACTGAAGAACATACCTGATTTATTCAGATTAATTGCTTGCCCCGTCGCATAGCAATATTGATTTAGGACAGCCGCCAGACTTTGACATTCTCTAACAGTCCCATCCATAAAGAAGATAGCATCATCTGCAAACAGGAGGTGGGATAGCGTAGGGCAATACCTGTTAAGTTTGATTCCTTTAATACATCCGTCTTCCAGAGCTTTGTGTGGCATCCATGATAGTACATTGGCTGTCAATATGAATAAGTAGGGGGATAGGGGATCTCCTTGTCTAATTCCATGTGTAGGAATAAAATATTCTGTTGGCTCTCCATTAACTTTCACATTGAAAGAAACTGTTGACACACATTGCATAATCAACTCAACCCACTGGTTAGAAAAGCCCATCTTAAGCATGCTCATTTGAAGAAAGTCCCATTCCACTCTGTCGTATGCTTTTTGCATATCCAGCTTCAAAATTGCCTGAAATTTCTTTTTCCTCTTCTTGATTCTCATTTGATGCAACACTTTTTGAACAATTAGGATGTTGTCTTGGATTTGTCTACCTTGAACAAAAGCACTTTGTTCATGTGAAATTATCTATGGAAGCCATCGTTTCAATCAATTTGCCATTACTTTCGATATGATTTGGTAGCTGAAATTGCATAAGCTGATGGGTCTGAATTGGCTTATATGCTCTGGATTTTTAACTTTTGGTATTAGAGCAATGTATGTTTTGTTGAGAATGGGATCAAGATTACCTGTCTGAAAAAAATTCCTGAACCATAAGCACAACATCCTTTTTAATATCCTCCCAGAAGTGCTGGTAGAATTGCCCATTTAGACCGTCTGGTCCTGGAGCCTTTAGGGAGCCTAGCTGGAAAACAGCCTCTTTAACCTCCTCCTCAGATATATCAGCCACCAAGTATGCATTCATCTCCGATGTGACGACTGTTGGGCATTGATCTAGTATAGGCTGGAGATTCCTTGATCCCACAGAGTCATATAGAGTCTGATAGTAGTCATTAATGTGTTGTTTGAGCACCTTGGAATCCCTACTCCAGTTCTGTTCATCAACCTTCAGCATTGTGATTTTGTTTCGTTGCCTTCTCTGAATTGTAGTGGCATGGAAGTACTTCGTATTTTTATCTCCCCATTGAAGCCTCTTGATTCGGGACCTTATCCCCCAATACATCTCTTCCTGCCTCCATAGTTGATCAATGTTTGCCTTTAACATCTGGATTTCTTCTTTGCTAGTTTCTCTGGGGTTGCTGTTTGTTACTTCCGTTAGGCGCTTCTTGAGTGCTTTAATTTGACATGATGCGTTAGAAAATTTCTGTTTGCTCCATTTAGCTAGCCCCTCTGTTACTTGCTGGATTTTCTGTGTCATACTTCTATGATCTTGAAAGTTTCCAGCCCAATTATCCATAACAACATCCCGACATTCATTTTCATCTAACCAGTAGGCTTCAAATCTGAATGCTCTTTTCCTTTTGCCATGAACAGGATATAAGGACAGAAGAAGGGGGCTGTGATCCGACCCCACCGCTGGTAATGCCAAAACTTCAACATTTGGAAAGGTAACCCGCCATTCCATAGTATATACCGCTTTGTCTAATCGCTTTTTTACCAACTCCTCCCCTTCTCTATTGTTAGTCCACGTAAACATACAGCCTTTACTATCAATGTCCATCAGTGAACATTCATTTAACATATCCCGAAAGGCTGCAATTCGAAAATAATCCGTCTCCTTTTTACCTTCCTTCTCCCAATTATATAGAGTATCATTAAAATCTCCCATACAAATCCATGGTAGTCGGTTTGATGTTTGAAAGCATCGTAATTGTTGCCATAACTGGGTTCTTGCCTAGTAGTTTGTAGGTGCGTGAAGGAAGGTAATCTTCATTTGTTTGCCACTGGTTGGGTCTACACAATCCGTATCTATTAAATAATTTGAGCTGCAATTCACTTTCACTTTTATCTCTTCATTCCACATGAGTGCTAATCCCCCGGCTATTCCTATAGGATGAACCAAAAAAGACTGCTGATAGTTAAGTCTCCTCCTTACCCTTTCCACCATGATTTCCTTATTTTTGGTTTCCATTAAGAAAACCACATTAGGCCTTTCAAGAGCCACTAAGGCTCGAAGCTCTTGGAACGTCAGGGGGTTGCCCAGCCCCTGACAGTTCCAGCTCATAATCCTCATGATGTCGTCGGTGGCTTATTAGGCTAGCCACCAGAGCCCAATCATTCCCCTCTTTCACAAGCTGGATCGGTGTTTCTAGTAGTTCCAAATCTTCTATCATTAACGAACTTGAGTTTTCATTCTTCTTCTGTTTTTTTGCTCTTGTTAGCTTTGGCCCCTTCCTGTGGATGCCCCCTGTTTCAGTCTGCCCTGTTTCAGTCGAGTCTAATAAGTACAATGGTTGTTTCCCTGCTGCTGTTCTAGCTGCTGTTTCCCTCTTATCTTCTACTTTGTTTTCATTTGATGACGGATTTCCTGCCCTTTTTTTGCTTCGATTAGGTCCAGGATCCGGTCCATTACAGCCCACCTTCTCAAGATTAGACTGATGGGAGTTTCAGGTACGTAGTTCTCTTCCTCTGAAATAGTAGTTATTTTGTTCCATAAAAAGCCTCCCAGTGGGGCTCCTGTCCCTTACCTCTTGTTTAAGCCATGGCCTGTATTTCCCTGGTCTATTTGCTGCCCATTCTGTTTTTTCATAGGGTATATCTTCGCAATTTGAGGCATAGTGCCCTAGTTTTCCACAGGAATAGCAGTAATGGGGGAGGCGTTCATATTTAAACTCCACCCATAACTTTTTCTCACCAATTTTCACAAGAGTCCCTGTTTTAAGAGGAGATGAAAGTTCAATTTCAACTCTTGCTTTCCCTGTTTTATAGATCTGATTTCCTCTATTTTCTAGCTGAATTTCCTTCACTTTCCCCACTCTTCCAACCACCTCAGTATAGACGTCTTCCAGTATCCAACCAGGAGTCAGGCCAACTATGTGGACCCAAAAATCATACTGTGAAAAGTCATAGCGGTGTTCGGGAATATCAGGTAAACATTGCTTCAGAACCAGTAAATTGGTTGCAAATGACCAGGGACCAGATTTTAGAACTCGTTCTTTGTCAGTTTCTGATTCAAAGACAAAGGAGAAAAACCCCTAGGTTCTTTTTGGGAGATTTCAACTGCTTCTACTTTCCAGGCCTTCTTCATCGTGGTACAAAATGCTTGAAAGTTTACATTCGGCTTCGATAGTAACTTACTGAAAAGAGTATGTTGGCATTCGATAATCTCATCTGTTGGGGCTTCCTCCCTTATAGCTACCACATTGTTTTCTGACCATAGATGCCCCAGACTCCTACACAAAGCTGCTACACGAATCTGGTTTTCCTCATCACTCTCCATTTTCAACCTTTCTTGTGCAGACTCAGCTCATAAAGATGTCGTACCTGATTTGGATATGTTCGTGGTGTGCGATTGAAGGGAGCTCCAGCTGGGAGATGAGTGGGGGTTCAGTCCCTTTGAGAAGCGAACCACTTCAGTCTTTCTTTCAAAACCACAGCTGCGATTTCAGTGAGAGGATGAGGGAAAACTGCAATGGCCATCGATTTGAAGGGTTTCTTTGTTTTAGGGTTTGGTTTGAGGTTTTTGGTTTTTATGGGTTGTGGGTGATTAGGTTTTGGGTTTTGGCTGGATGGAATCTCCATTATGGGGCGAATGGATTCTGGATTTCTTGGGTTTAGGGTTTGGAAAATCTACCACCCAGAAGGCGTAGATAGAAACTCCATGGGAGAGGCAGCTCTACCAGATGTAGAGAGAAAACCCGACCCAACACGCATTAGCCCTCCTTGAAAAAGAGGTGAAAAAGAGGTGAAGACTAATGTTCACCACTTGTGGTGCAAAGGTTGTAATTCACTAGTTAGTCTAGATGCTCATCAAATTCAAATTCAAAAAAAAAAAAAAAAAAAAAAAAAAAAAAAAAAAATTACGTTGACTTTACTTCGATTTTGGTTTTTGATATAAGATAGAGTAGTTATCCATCGAGAGTGCTGTTTTACAAAACAAATAAAACTTTTTCACTTTCACTTGCCTTCAAATGCAATTTTTTCTAACAAAGAAAAGGAATTCAAACAAAATAAAATTCACATTTATTTATTTCTTCAGATTAAAAATTTCGAAATTCAAAAAACATCAAATTTTTTATTTCGAATAACATGGTTCATCGATGATTACTAACTTTTCTGGCTTCAATGCATTTATCAAATTTAAGGTGAATTCAACCGTGTGAAAGGGTTGTTGCATCAAGCACCAAAGAATTGGTGTTTCGTATCCACTGGACACTCATGATATGGATGTGAATGAGCTGAATTACATATCCTCTAGTCTATTAGTGAACTATTTCTCTAGGGAGTTTTCGGGGGCATTGGATTCTCACCAATGTTTGTGTTGCTCAAGCTGATATTCAAGATGCTCCTAATAAGCAACGAATGGCAAGTGCTCCGCCATAATTCTATTGGCACTCAAAGTTAACTGTACTATGATGTGTTGGCCACGTAGACGAGAGGTTGTTGTTAAAAGATGGTCGTATCATCATGTTCCAAGCACATGGGTGAGAGATATAATGAAGTTGTGCATCATAAGAGTACTAACATATGACTAGTTATCGACAAGCCTATGGATAGAAGCTCAGTGATCGACAGTCAAGCAAAGGATTGCCACGTGTTCAGTTGTCAAAATACAATGGCAAAGATTAAAGTGGTCGCTTGAACGATTTTGGCGGTAAGTCTTTGGTTAGAATCTTCAAAATATTTCAAGAGGCGCTAGGGGAGCGCGTGATTGGAGAAGCGGTTAAATGTCCAAGTACCCAATCATAGAACTGGTATTGATAAACCAGGAAACATTAAAACACGATGAAGGCGGTTTCATAAGAGATGAGCGAGTTGGTTATAGAAGGAATGTAGCCAAAGATGGAAGCGGTTCCTAAGAGATGGACGGTTGCTTAGTAATTACCAAGTTTCTCTATAAATACCTATTGGGAATAACGGATTCCCTAAAACCGATCCGATACACAATCGAACCCCTAAAATGAATGCGGAAGACGAGCCTAGGAATTACATGTATCACCGATCAAAGATACACCATGGAATCGAGCGTACCTTATTGTCTACAGATTAAACACCAATGTTGAAGTTCGAGGATCCCGGTCTACCGAGGAGCGTGCTGTTGCTATTAGGGGGAGAAAACTCTGAGAAAGACGTATGTTCTTTTTCCTTGGAGCGTTCTATTGTCTTACGTTGTCTGGAGGGGGAAAAAGTGTTTTTCACATACGTTCGCCAAAAGGTACATTCCTTTTCCTTTTTACTTTCCCTCGAAGCGTCTCTTCCAAAGGACACATCTCTTCAATGTAAAACATTCTTCCAAAAGACACAACCCCTCGTATCTAAACAACACAACCTTTCACATCGCAACCGTTCCTCCATGGGCCCTTATCTTGCGAGCCGGGCTTTTAGGCCCAACATGGGCGGACGGGCCTACTTAGGCCCATAATGACATATAAAAAACCATCAATACTCTAGTAGTTGTCCAATAGAGCAAACCTCCCTCCCTACTGTGAATAACACATTAAATGTCTCTACTTTTCCTTTACATTATCTAGTTTCTCTAGCTATAGCTTCCAGATTTTCATCGTCGATTATATTCCGACGAGTATCTTTTTCCTGGTGTAGTACCGTCAATTAGATTCCAGTGTTGTATCTATTGTCCAGCGTCATCGATTGAATTCCAACGTTGTGTCCTTTACACAAGTGCATTGTCGTTTATTAGATTTCGGTAGTGTGCTGGTACATGTTTAAGCTGTGTCATCGATTAGATTTTGGCATAATTTGGGTTCGACTCAAGGATTTGAGATTTAGTTGTCAAGGTTGTACAGTTCTATTTGTGATCGAAAGTTTTATAATATCGCATTTGATATTCTCTATTTGGAATTAAGCACAGAACCTGTGTCTCCTTCACATAAAAGCCGAAAATATCATTCGGTAAAAGATATTTCGTTGTTGGAATAAAATTGGCAAAACAAATTCAATAGGTATATCTCAAAGAAACAAAGCAACTTCAGACACTTCTTGCAACATATCATATCATTATATGAAGGCGGCAGTGATCATCTTCAAAAGATGAATGAAAATAGGGGAAGACATGTAAAGGGACAAGAATCACGACAAAGCCCATGTGATATTCTTATTGATAGCTCAGTTTTTGTCTCCAAGCATATACTTGTGCATTTTCGAATGGTATAAGCTTGATTAGTCAAGATGTTAGGCATACATAACACAAGTTCTTTGACTTGTGTCAGTGCAAGTGCGTGTAATAAGGGATTGACGATATATCCATCTAGATGGCTTTCCAGATGTTGACTTGAAGTCAATCAACGCTCGCTTTAATCCTCAACCATTAAAATCAATGGGCTAAGGGGAAGGCACATAAAGATGTAGAAGCAAAACTCGATTTAGCTATAAATTATAGAACGCATATGCAATCTACAATATTCTATGAAAGATGAGTCTACTCCAGAGACCGTACGCCATAGCATCAACCCCATTTGATTTAAAAGTAAAAATTAAAACCCAATTAAATGATAAAGTAAGAAATATCTTTGTGCTTTTTGTCCATGCAGGCAATTGTATTCACCTTCAACATCTTCATTAAGATCAACATCAACTTGTTCTTTCCTCATTGCTCTTCACTGGACGTCACTTGTCTATCCATGATATGGTCAAGATAGGTACCCTGTGAAAAGTCAATATTGAGTCGACAGAAAACTAAAGAATATAGCATTGTGAAACGTGTAATCCTAAATTTTTAAGTTCGAGTTTCAATTGTTGAAATTAGTAAATCTCCATTACATAGAAAAAAAAAATTGCAAACAGAAGATGCATACCTCAACCTTAATCTTCACTTTCATTATAATCCGTGGGAAAAGTAGCAGGAATTCAGATATGTAAGAAATACAAAACAAATAGAGAACATATGAAAAAATGTATTATAAACTTATTCTACCTTAGGACCTTGCAAAGGAATGTTTCACAAAATATCGATTTTTGAACAAATTAGAAATTTGATTGATTTCAAGAACTTTCATTATCAGTGATTAAATACTATCAAATATAACTTCCAGATGGTACTCCTTTGAGAACGAATATCAACTAAAACGATCTATGTAATTTCATTGCAAATGAAATTCAAAGTTGTCATCGTAAGTCTCTTTCCTGCATTTGATATGGAAAAAAGCAAAACACTGTTATAATGTCAATACATAAATGGACAAACTACTCTATAACTTATTTAGTAAAAAGAATCATAAAGAGGTAGAGAAAAGGTCACCATGGTTTCTTCGAGGGAAATGATGAGCTAACGGTGCCGTAGGTTTTCAGAAAGGAACGGTGGCTTCTCTACCTCTAATTTTCTCAAGGAAAGCGATTTTAGAATTGGAACATATTTAGTTCCCTGTATTTTCCTCGTTTAATAAATGGCTTCAAAAAGGAAGGGTGGCTTCTCCACTGTGTATTATTTTCCTTTTAACCAGTGGCGTCAAAAAGGTACGGTGGCTTCTCCATCGTGTATTTTCCTCGTTTGACCGCTTAGCTAATGAATGGCAATGTATTTTCATTGTTTAGGGAAAAATTACTAATTCAGTCTTACACCAGTTGTATGGATGCCAACTCAGTCCTTTGTCGATTATTTTAAACATTTTTACAAAATCCAATGTAGTCATTTCGGTCAATTACGGTTGGAAATCGCTTACTTGGTAATCCCATATTTGAGTAAAATTGTTAGTGTCATCGTGCCCCGTAGGACGGTTAGTGATGACTGGACCCTAAATTAGTAATCTTCGGGGGAAATTGGCAAGAAGAACTACATTGGAATACCGTGCAAAGGTTTAAGGCTACATTAACAAAGTTACAAAGTTTATGACGGAATTGCCATTTGTACGATTGGTTTAGGACTGAATTTTTAATTGTCCCACTCTCTAACTGCCTACCTTATCAATAATTGTGAGTGTGCTTAATATGTTTTGATCCAGAAAAAAATAACAGTGTATTTTTAATGTAAAATAGATAATCTTACCTTTGTAGATGCTTTTGTTGGTGTCTTTCCACTGGACTCTTGAATCGATTTTCTCTTGGCCAAAAAGGTCATTTTCCTTAAATATCGTAGACCTTTGTAACTTGTTGTGATTGAAAAAATATCCAAACCTACGACGTTTAGTTCCTAGTTATGATAGACTGTCGTAATCTTTGTAGACTGGCGTTATTAAAGAAAATCAAATTTACGATAACCTATTATTGATTATGATGGAAGGTCGTCAATATTTGTAGATAGCCGTAAGAAAAAACAATGAAAATTCCTTGGTAACGAAATCAAGATCAATATCACTTGCGATACGTCAACAGAATCAAGGTCAATATCACCTCTGTCAATTCGATTAACATGGCAAGATCAACCTTTAATTACTGTTGCTTTGCTGTAAAGTGTTACTATGTAAATTGTTCATCTAAATTGTTCATCAACCTATGACATGATCTCCGCTTCAACTTTCCAGTCAGGATATCCAACATGTCTCCGAAATAAACTTCTCGTATCGAATGTTTTTTGTAGTAGTCTAATGGAGCAGTTAACACCATTAATCATTCGCACACATTTTGTCACCAATTAATCCTTACATTTTAGAATCTGCCATTTCTGCGGTTAGGTGAGACCGACCTGGGAGGGACAATCTCCTTCTTTAAAAAATCTCACCAAGTTGAATGTGCTAGGTCTTCGCAGCTGTCTGTCTATTTGTTAGCATCTGAATCTGCTTTCTCATTCTAGTAACAATCTCATCGCCACAGGTTATAGGCCTTCCGTCACTGACCAGACTTCTGGACTTGTCTCGGAACCGCCTCATCAAAGGTCTACCCATGGAAGTTGGCAACTCGAGATTTTCGACCATGTTGGACATCTAAGAAAATAAGTTTTTTTTTTGGTCGAACTAAGAAAATAAGTTAGGAGGTGAAATTTCATATGGCTGTGGTGACTGCAATGCATTGCTGTTACTGAGGATGGGGGGCAATTTCTCCCACGGGTCCATTTCTCAATCGATCAGATTGTTGAGAGGCATTGGAGTATTAGGTCTTTCGAGCAACAATTTTTTCAGGGAGTTGCAGAGTTCTTAGAGGCATTTCGTTACTTCAAAGTTCCGAATTTGTCTTGCAATAATTTTGTCCCACCTCAAATCCACACCTAGAATATCTAGGGAATAGCCGGCCATCTCTTATAGAATAAAAGACGAAATTGAACAAATTAAACATTTTGCATATCAATTAAACGAAGCCTTTCGTTCAATTTTCGTTCAATGAAAATCATAACGAAGTCCAATATATCATGAGTTAATCCAAAACTGAAAACTCTCAAATTTCAAATTAATAAACTTCATTTAGATAGTCTAAGGTAAAGTCCCATGTCCCCCTGAATCCCTCTCCCCATGCATTCGATCAAACTTCCTTGCGTTCGAAAACCTGATAAATGTCGTGAGGCGGGGTGGATAAATTATCTCTATGCATTAGGCGCAATCGGCTGAAACTGTTGCAAGAAATGGACGATACCTCTAATTTTGAGGGCGTTTGCCTGCGAGCAAAGGAAGGTCACAACTCCGGGTCTTCCACTCCTCGAGCTGATTCTTGTAGATGTTGAGTGATCGAAGCTCATGCAGATTTTCCAGAGAAGGCACTTTTCCGGAAAGTCTGCTGCTTGCGAGTTGAAGTGACTCCAGCTTGGTGCGATGCGATATCAACAGAGGAACCCACCCCTCAAATAGGTTCGTGCCAATCGGAGGCTCGGAAGTGCTGAAGCCTAAGCCTGCTGAAAGACTCCCTTGTATTTGGTTGGCTTCTTTAGAGAAGAGAGATTGAGTACTCAAGTTGGGATTGTAAGAGACCACGGGTTCATTGCTACAGAAAAATATTGTAATTTCAGCAAATATTGTAATTTCAGCAGGTGGCCTTGGGGGAATCCTGCCAAATTATTTCGCATGACGTGAGCCTTCCGATGAAGATAAGTTCCCAACGAAGGAAGGCACGCTCTCATTGAGATTATTTGCATACAAAGAAAACCACCGTAGCTTCGATAATGAATGGACGCCTGCAGAAATTTCTCCAATAAGTTGGTTGTATTATACAAGGACAAGGTCGACAAGGTCAGAGCAGGCTAACATGTTTTTCAGGAATTTCACCAACCAATGAATTGCATTCTAGTAGTAAGATATGTAGGTGGCGCAACCGCCTGACATGTGGAGGACTGAGGAAAGATCGACCCATAGAGTCTTTGTGCTCCCAAGTTCAGCACCTAAACAGAGAGTCCTTGTGCTCCCAACTTCGGAACCGGGAACCTTTGGTGCCTGTGACGGCATGTGCCGCCAAATCACTGGCAAAATCTAATGCTATTATTCCCCAAGTTGAGCGCATTAGGGATCTCCCATTATTCCAGCCTTAAATGTGAGCAGCGCGAGTTTGTCAGTTCGTTTGTAGTAGAGTGGGCTTGGTTAAAGCACAGTGCAAGAACAAAACAACTGAGAAGCAAGTTGCATGATAGTGACTCTGCACTAACAAGTTTCATGACTCAAAGGGGAAGCGGGTATATGTGGAAGCCAGGCGAGAAGAAACAAGAGATATACATCACAGGATAATGACGTGTGCTGATTCAAGTTATGAAGAGAATTAAGGAGAGGGGATCTACTGCGACTAATGCTCGGTGACACCACCAGCCCACACACTCATCTTTCCAATCCACTTCTTCAAGGGCTCGTGTGGGATGTGGCGAATGGGAATCGCAGAACGGGGCCCCAAGTCCGAGCGCATTAACAGCCTCGAAGGCGAGAGTGAGTATGTTCTGCAATGCAAGTCCAGCCAATCAATAGATGAATAAACGTCTTTGTTTGACTTATTTTAAATTTTGGCGGCGTTTAGTCATTAGAGATTAATTTTATCTTTTAAAAAAAAATGTTATAATTGATTAAGATAGCGTATAGTTTTAGGTGCATTTGTTTTTATTTTACATATTTTGCATTTTTATTTTTAGGATTGGTGGTGGATGGGTTCGAATTAATATTTTTAAGCTTTTTAGTTCGGCGGGTCGGGCTAGGCCACGAAAGGAGATAATTAACCCAAGCCCGTCGTTATTTTTAATTAATTATCTATTGAAAAATTACGATTTTATGCGATATTATGATGATTTTTGAAAATTAAGGAAATCGCATTATAATCTCATCTTTATCAATAGATGAGGAAATCGAAGGGAAATAAGAGGATCTTTGTGATCAAGAGGTTATAGGAAAATCTTCGTATATTTTGAAAAGTGGATAAAATATTTCACGAAGATTAGATTTTTATTTTGCTTATAAAGGGGGCTTCTTCGGTTTTAGGAGGGGGTTTTCTTTTGAATGAAAATAGGAAAAAGAACAAAAAAAAGTCAAAAAAAAAGAAAGGAGGTTGAATCCGTCCGTGCGTGGAGAAGGAGGAAAAGCAAAGAAGAAAAGTAAAAAGGTGAAAAAAGCAGCAACAGAGAAAGAAGAAGGGGGGCGCCACTGTTCATCGTCTCTCCCGAAGGCCCCCCTCCGGTCCGAGCGCCTCGCACCGGCGACTGCACCGACGCCGGTCTCCCCCAGCCCGCTCCGCCGCGCCGCCCGGAGATCCAGCCGCCAGCGTCTCTGCCCCGCGCCGATCCGCCTTGCCTCCTGAAGCTCGCGCCGCCCCGACACCCGCGACCCAACCTCCATCCGCGAAGCATCCCGACGCTCTCCACAGCAACCGACGCCGCAGCACCGCAGATCCCGCCCGATCCGCCTGCGACGCCCGAGCGACGAATCCGATGCTACCGGAACCCCCAAGCGACGCCCAGCTCCGCTCGAGAAGCCCCTGCTCCGACCCGCGCCGATCGCTGCCCCGAAGCCGTTCGCGAGCCCTTCCGCCTGCGACCCACTCCAACCGGCGCCTGTAGCCAGCGCCTGCAAGCTCGAGCTCGCGCCTCCGCCCAAGACCCAAGCTGGATCTGTAGCCCTTGCTCCGCCCGAGCCCGATCCGACGCCCGAGCCTCCACAGCCGCGAGCACTCGACCCCCTTGCCTCCTGCTCGCTCGTCGGTCTCCGTCGCTCCGCCTCGCCTGCGTCCGAGCGGCCCACAGGAGCTCAGCCGAGGCCCTTGCTCCACGCCGACCGCCGCCGCACCACCCTCGCCGGAATCACGAACGCGGGCGACTCCCTTGCCGGATCAACCAACGGGCTGCCCCCTATTTTTCTTAGGTTGTTTTTCTTTTACTTTTTTATTTTTTATTTTATTTTACTTTTAGTTAGTTTTATTATTATTGTTTAAGTTGAATTTTGTGAAGTGACTTTTAGGTTATAATTCTGCATTATCCATAGGATTTGTCCCTAAGATTTATTGTAATTATTTAATTTGGCCCCGTAAGACGTCGGTCATTTTTTTAATTATGATAATTTTTGGGTTTTTGTTTATGATATATTGATTGTCGAATTAATTTAATTATTAATTTGATCCGTAAGATTTCGGATAAGATTTTTAATTATTTTGATTTCTTGTCGATGTTCGGGATTAAAAGTAATCGTTAATTTGGCCAGTGAGATAACGGGTTATTTTTTCGTTTATTTTAATTCTTTATTTGTTGAATATCTTGTTTATTTAGATTTAAGATTTAGTTGATAATTGCTTGTTTTATAAAATCACTAAGAAAAATCAAAAAGATGTTTGAATTAGGATTTCAATTGGTTTAAGAATATTCCTTGTTATTTTGCATATCTAGAATATAGATTTTATTTTAGATTTAAAAAATTTAAAACAAAAAATGCATTCATTTAGGATTTTAGTTTTTCTTTAATTTAAGTTGCATGTTTAATTACGTGGCAATCTTAAATTTCGAACATTGTTAAAAATAAAAATATATCATGCATATGTCATGTAGAATTGGGAGGAATCTTTCGTCCGTATTGCGTATTAAATAGATTGCGTGTTAGGTTGAGATAATGTCTCGATTTAAATTAGGATTTAATATGACATAATCCTTATTTTAAATTAGATAGAATTTCAATCTAGCTAGATCATTTTGCATTTGAATTTCATGAAAGAAAATACAAAATTTGTCTTTGCATAAGTTAATTTCAATTTTTAGGATAGATTGCATTTTTAAAATAGAAACATCAAATGCACGTCATTTAGTTTTCATTAAGTTCATTTAATTAGAACTTTCTTGTCATTAGACTAAGTTATTTAATAAATGTCGCGTGACATATAACTGCATATTAAATTGCATGAGGCGTATCATTTTAGTTTAAATAATTTGGTATGTCGTTGCATCGCATTGCATATCATTATAATTAGATCATTTGAATTGCGTTTAATTATTGCGTTTCTTCACGTCATATAGTTTAAGTCGTATCGTCATGTCATTTTAGATTATTCGCATAAGTCATGATTTTCATTAAATAAAGTGAAAACAAAAAAAATTGATTCTTTGTTAATTAGAAATGTAAATATTCTAGGATTGTTGATGTGAATTCGATTTAACATTGCTGATTCTTTCGTTCTTTTTAAGGTATGTTTTGCATTATTTAATTCTTTAACGATGTGTTAAATTGGTGGTATGCGCGTATGTATGATCGCCTCAGCGCGTTAGGAAAGTTTAAATTAAAATCAATTCGATTGCCAAACATTTTCTTAAAATTAAAAAAGAAATGGTAGAAGGCTTTAGGATGAGTCTAGTGTAACCAAGTATAAATCCCAAAATCTGCGGTTCGTAGGGTAAGATAATCCTCCCGTTATTTTACTTGGCGTCTAATCGACCTACCCTAAACCGATTAATGACGACTTCTAATCGACCTACCCTAAACCGATTAGTGGCGACTCCTAGATAATAATCTTTTGCATGTCAAAACCCTAAGTCGCGATTTGGTATGAGCTTGGGAGAGTCCATTAGGTTTTCAAAGGCTAGTAGTCCATCAACCTAGTTTTAGGTGGCAAACCCGAAAAATTGGGTCACGACAATACTCTTCTGTTTCTCTCCTAAATGATGCACTACTTTTTGATCACCACGTCGCGGCCCTTTTTCACGGGAGTGCGGGCTTCGCACAAAGAGATAACACATTATTTTAGTCATTCCTTTTGTTTAGCCACGTTAATGTTCCTCTTACCTGATCAATATCTATAGTTCAGCTGTTCTTTACTTTGCTTTGTGTTCCTTTTCATTTCTTTCAGGATAATCGCGCATTGAAGGTGCATTCAAACCGTATATCTCTAGAAGCTCGATCAACTTCAGAATAGTTCTTGCAGCATATGATATCATCATATGAAGATCGTGATGAAACATGGCAGGGATCATGTGATATCCCGAAATTTGGTCCCTATTTTGAAATATATCAAATGGTTACATCATCGATGCACTTATGGTTATTTTACTCTAAACTGATCACTTATGAGTTAACTAATTTATTGGGTGATGCTCTAAATAGTTAAAATGCAAAAGACTAGAGAATTTAGTCAGAGATTGACCGCTTGATCATAAGGATTGATAAAGGTCAATATTACGTTGTTATAAGTCAATTAGCGAACGGATATAAATCGATTCGACAGAAGTATATGGTCGGTTCGTGGGTGATTCCGCATGATTACAATACTCGCGTCGAACGACAATAAACTGATTTTCTATCAATCTTGTACTTGGGGTATGTAATTGGATCCTCATGATTATATTACAACTGAGGGTCATCCACGATTCGAAGAGGTACAAACGTGGATTGAAAATTATTGACCACGGGTAAACCGCGCGAAAAATTCCTAAAAGCTACCCGATAGTTTAAGTCATACTAAAATCGCATTTGATCGATTTTTTACCATGAAATTTAATTCGATTTTGGGTATCGAACTTTCGAGTGTTTTGAGACTAATTTATTGGAGGCCTCATTATCCGTTGGATTATCGTTAAGTTCCTAATTTTCGGAAAAGAAATTATTGGACGAAAATTGGAAATCGGAAAGGGAGCCGGACCCAGTGGTAATATTGTGATTTGTTGGCCAAAATCTTGACTTTAAAGAAAAAAAGAAAACAAGAAGATATTAGGGAGACATAAAGCTTGGTTTAGAGAATTTTAAGGGGAGTGGTTGAAGGGAATTGATGGGATTTTGGAAGATAATCCTAAAAAAAAAAAAAAAAAATCTATTTCTTTTCTTTCTCTCTCTCTTTTCCCCTTCCCTCATGCCCTCTCTTCTGCCGAACAGCCCCATTTCCCCTTCCCCTCCATCTTTTCTTCATTCCTTCTTCTTCTTCATATCTCTTCTTCTTTTTTCTTGACTCCCATTTTGGCCGCCCCCTCACCCACCATTCTCACCACCATCATCATCCACCATCTCACCACCATCATAATTTGCCTGTCCACCATCCTCCACAACACTGTCCACCACCACCTCCATCACCGCCACCCCTCACCACCACCGAACCACCCTCTCCACCGTCGAGCTCCCAAGTTCACCGCCGCTCGTGTGACAGCCTGAATTTTCAATCCAGTTTTCCATTGGATAAATCGGGCCTTTTATCGACGCGCCTATAGTGCTATTCTCAGAGCTAATCACTTCTGAGATAACTAGACTATCTAGGGAATTCATTAAGGGATTTTAATGCAATAGATTTGAGAATTCGACCAGGAATTGGCTACTCGACCGTGCTCATCTGCAGAGGTCATTACGACACAGTTAAAAATTGATCAGAGAGCAAAGATAGGTCGGTTAGATAGAGATGTGTGACTAAACGTGAGTGATTCCATCAAATTACAAAATTCTCGTCGACCGGTACTAGACTGATTTTTGTCGTTTTGGTACCCTATGTCCGTATTTGAAACCTCGAGATTTTCACAACAATTGAAAGTCGCTAATGTGTCGAAGAGGTTCATTGTGGCTCGAAGAAAATCGACCACAGGTCATTTGCACTAAAATTTTGAAAGCTATTCGGTAGGCTAGGTCACGCTAAAATCGCGCCAGATTGAAATTAACCGCGAATTTGAATCCGATTTAGTTCTATCACGTCACAAATCATTTTGGGAACGTCAACTCATCCTTCGAAGATTTTTTTGCAAACCAACATTTTTGGCGAAAAGTCGGGATAGGACCGTTTTCTTCCAGAAAATTCAGAGGACCATTTTTGCCACGCCTCGAACCTCGAGGGCGCGCACATCCCTTGGTGGTCAATAGAATTTTGCGACGTTCTCAGGACTCATTGCCGACCCTTTACATTTTATTGCATATGCGGAAGCAAATTAACTAATCCCCTAACAACAACAAACATGGGATAGAAAAGTAGGACAACAGTTTTATTACAAGCCACACTTTCATAGACAAACCAGTTTATAAACAGAGGCCATCTCTAAGGTCCAAGTACATGAGACTTATCTCCAACAAGAACTACTGAGCCACTTATGCTCTTGACCCTTCTACTTCAAGCTCCTGGTTCTTCACACTAGGGACTTGAAAATGGTTATTCAATAACCAGTGAGATATAAATCTCAGCGAGTTCTTGCCCTAAGCCCCCGATTAGAACACCAACTCAACGCGGGGTATCTCTCTAGAACCACCCCACTAACGAGTAACAATCAACAGTCGATTCGCATACAACCTTACCTAGTATGCCATACCCTGCACGATATTACTCAGCATAATACACACAAAGCACATGGCCATTAGATAATACAGTTCATCAATCACACACGAGTCGCATCACAAGCGATCTCACCTGGCCATTGCCACACCCTACACATTATTGATTCATGCGTGCGTGCCATAAGCAATGTTGTTCACTCATGCATGACCGGAACCATCGATACCATGATTCTCATGTGTTCATGCGCATTAGTGCAGTTCAAAAACACAATGCATATACTCAATGCATACAACAATTGAAACGCCTCACTCATCTCAGTCAACCACAGGGGTCTTGATTATAAGACCAAATCGTTATGACACGTCTTATACCGTGTCACACAATTTCGTCCCATAATCCGGCGCGTCAATATTATTTAGCATGCGTTTCAATTGTTATTCATTGCCACTCAATGGCATAGCCTACTTGCAGTTCGGCTATCTAGTGACATTAATGCCAGGCATCGTCTCCCCCCTTGGAGCACGGCTTTGTCACTACGTCGACGGCATTCCTGAAGGAGCATCGGTCCAGTCGGCCCAGCCTCTACTGCAACTGGCATCCATTGTGCGGGCATCCCATATAGGGGCACGTCTAGCTCAACAGCCTGGGAGGGTTTCCTCTTAACCAACACATGACAATTCAATATCGGCTCAGGACACTTTGCATTTCACTTAAATGCCTCGATTAAAATAGTCATCCTGGCCTCTTTTCTTCGTATTAAAAACATCCGAGAAAGTAGTCGTGTGTGGGTACACGTCATTTCAAACAAGAAAGCTGATACCTTACTTTTTCAAACCCCACTATTTGATATAATACTTAAAAAATCCATTTTCAGTATCAAAACCCGACACTCGGGATTTTCTGAATAAATACCAAATTTCCAATCACCACACAATTGCACAATCATCACTCAATTCATGTGGATGCCCATACATTTACACATCCATTCACTTCATAAAATCAACACACATGAATTTTGGACATTTTTCGCATTCGGGATGAGCAGTGCACGCGAATAGTATTCGTGAATAGTGCACGTGAATAGTCATTCGTGAATAGTGTCGCGTGAACAGTAATTTTCCAGAATTTAATAAACAATAAATTATATTCATAAATCATTAAAACAATGATTAAATTAAGGAAACCAATCAATTAAGATAAACATGCTTAATTAACCACATAAGCATCATTAGGCTAATAAAGTAAAATTAAGCTAAACTAATTTTAGTCATTAATCTAACCACCTATCTTAGGACTAATACAACCTAATTAAATAACCTAAACTAGAATTAACACTAATTAAACTAACCCTAAGCAAGTTTAGGCTCTAATCAAAGGATTATGAGCTAAACTCACCCGTTAAGCGGGCTGGAGGCACCGATGTAGTGGCGACGATGGTGGCTACGCACCGGAACCTCTACAATGACGATCCAAGGTGGTCCCAAGCTCAACACAGCAACCACAGCTCGGACTCCCACTGAAAACACTGAAAAATAGCTTTGTCGGAGGAGAAACTGAGTTGAACGTTTTGGCTGGAGCTCCGGCGAAGAGGGTAGCCGGCAACTAGCGGTACTCGAGGGTCTTGGGAGTCTTATGGGAGGTTGGAATGGGCAAAGGAATGGCTGGAATGGAAGAAAATGGGCTGCAAAGTCGAGACAGTCCACTCCAAGCGGACTTTAGGCGGTCTGGCGAGGCGTCCCTTCTCACTCTATTTCGGGACAGCCGGCGGCTTCGTTCGGGGTGCGGCTGGGATTGTTGGAACGGTTTGCCTCTCCTGGTCGTGGTGGTGGGTGGAGCGTAGGCTGATTCGTCCGGCAAGCCAACAATTAACTCGAATCTTTGGAGGAGGGTCTGCTAGAACAGAAATTGGAAAAGAGGGAGAATGAAGGAGAGAGAGCTCCGTTGAGGGAGAGCTCAAGGAGGAGAGAGAGAGAGGGTGAAGTGAGGGCTGAAAGCACTCCTCATTAAGGCCATTCAATGGCCACTTCAAGTCCCCATGCACGACATCATCTTCTCTCTCTTCTCTAGCCTTTTTCTCCCTACAACTAGGGGTATTTTGGTCATTTCACCTTGCACAATTACCATTCTGTCCTTGGGCTAAAATTGGTGGATGGGCCTAAGGATTGGGCTTGGCCATGAATAGGAATGGGCTTGGGAATTGATTGGGCTTGAAATGGCTAAGGTTTGGCCTAATGGGCTTAGAAGATGAATAGTTGGTTTGGCCCAATGGGCTCATTTGCTTGACTTAGGCCCATTTGGTGGCTGTCCCAACTTGGGCCTAAGGCCCACATTGACTTGGCCTGGCCCATGTCCTCACGGGCTCGCTTCCTCAGTTCGAAAATCCCTTTTTCAATTGCTCGGCTTCACTGGCTCTGTCGACTGTTGAAGTAGCTTCATCTAACGTTCGTCCCGGACATTCCCGAACATTCGAAGTCCACTATTTGGTTCTTAAGCCATGTCAATTTCGCCTAATGCCATTTCGGGTACAACTCAGATTGACGGGCGGCTCCGAGGATTCACGCGTAACTGACTCGTGCTAAATCACATTCAAGACATCTCGACGCATGGATGTCTTTGACTACATGAAATTACAGAGGATAGATTCTTATTTCAAAGTACACAATCACTGAGGATCGACATAAGGTTGTTCGTGGATTCGATAACAGTAAACGGAATCACCCGTCGTTCCATTATGTTCTATCCGCGAATCGACTTTTAGTCGTCATTAGAATCGGCTTGCCTATCTACAGGATCATCCTCACGCAAGTCTCACGGTGAAGTCGTTTTCCCAGATCGAGTCCTTTAGTCGTACGAGTTCTGTCCTCATTAGCCTTTCCCCTCAATGTCAGTATCTCAAGAGTGATCAATTCTGAGTGAGATCAACCAACAATGCATTGACGAAATTCACATTCATTCATTCCTCAGAGGGCTCGAATTTCAGGATGTCACAGTTTTTAATCGCGAAATTGAGATGCAAGTCGGATCTATTGGCAAGGAAAAATGCAAATTTGATCGAGGTTATGATGATGGAATTTATAGAGGCCGAATTGCACCGGTTCAAGAGAGATTGGAAGTGGAATTGAGGTGGATTTGAGCCAAATGCCACCAAAATTCGTAGCCCCCTTTGGACACAACTTTTAGACCACCTCCTAAGCTTCCTAAGCAAGCTATTGGCTAGAAATTGGCTGTGGATGCTAGCCACACTTGGTGGGACCAAGCCAAGGAGACCAGGAGATGAGGTTGAAGACCAAGTGACCCCACAAACCAAGGTTGTCTCCCCCTTCTCCTCTGCCCGTTGACACCCCTCCCCTCCATTCCAACTTGCTTGAAGCCTCCTTAGCCCAGAAAATCGAGCAGCTCAGCCTTCTCTTGCCATCAACGCTCGCTGGAGCCACCGCAAGCCGCTGCGTCACTCATCGCGCCCCCGCGTGCTCGCCTGCGCATCCTGCTCGCTCCGCACCTGTCTCGTGCCCAGCTCGCCGCCTCGAGTTTTCTTGCCGTCGTCTAGCCACCAAATGTTGCCGTTCAGCCGCAGTTCACCGTCGCTGAGCCTTAGAGCCACTCACCTGGTCCGTCGAAGCTCTGCCTGCCCGTTGCCAATCCTTCCTCGCTGTTTCAGCCCGAACTAGCCAAGTCAAGCAGTCCTTCGATTCAAGGACAGAATCGAAGAACCCAACAAGCCCATGGACCTTCAAGGCCCGTTTCCAAGCTTTTCCCGGTCCCGCTTGGCGTTCCCGCTTTGGAGATTGTCGATCCTCTCTGCGTCCCCGTCGTCGTGGTCCTGTTGGATCATTAATCAAGTGAGTTTACACACTAATCCTCGCTTATGGAGCTAATGACGTTTAAGGGTTGATTAGTCTAGACTAAGTATGGATTAAGTGGATAGTTAGAATAGATTAGTAATTTAATCGTTCGATAATGCATGTTAGGTGGTTAGAATAGTGCAATTAACAAGTAGATAAGTCGTAGTATTTATCTAATGAGTCTCGGAATTTTTCCGAGCCCATTTCGGTATTTAATTAGGCTTTTTCAGCCTAAGTGTGCATTATTGGTATTTATTAATTATTTTCCGTATTTACTTAATTAATTTTTATTTTCCGAAAATTAGATCGGGATAGTCGGTGACTGAAATTTCGTGCTGATTGTAATGGTGTGGTTAGATTATTTAATTGACTGTTATTTTGTGCAAATTGAGTGTGATTTGTAATTTTGGGAATTTATCCAAAAATTTATTAATTTTAGTAATTGATTAGAAAATACGGAGCATTGGTTTACAGCGCCAAAAATGTGTTTTTGGACTGTTGGAATTAGTGGGATTTTCAAAAGGGAAAATATCGTATTTTAGCAAAGGCTGACCGTCTATCCACACACGATTATTTTTATCGGGTATGATAAAAATGGTGAAATTCTCAGTTGGTGAGAACAATGTACTATATCAGCCTAAGGGCTTTGATATATCAGCTTAGCGCGAGCAGTGCACTTTATCAGTTGAGAGTGAGCATTAGGGTATATTATATTAGCCTACGGGTTGGATATGTTAGTTTAGTGTGAGCAGTATACCGGTATACTATATCAGCTTGAGGGCCTCGATATATCAGCTTAGCGTGAGCAGTATATCTTATCAGTTTAATGTGAGTTATATTATTTATCAGCTTAGTGCGAGCTATACTATCTATCTTCAGCTTAGAGTGAGCAGTTCTTGATGAGATCGAACTTTATAGATAGTATTGGATGAAATGACCATGAGATGGTCTTGTTGACATGGAATCGACTGGGTTGATTGATCGATGGTTCGATTGATTTGATGATTTGAGTTATTGAAGTGATTCGTGGCAGCTCCTCCTGAGCATTTTGGACAGCCAAAGAAGGTTCTAGAGCAGAAGTGTTTCATCCCGCTTCATGGAGACCCAAGGGGATGGGTATACGAGTTGGTGAAATCCGTGGTCTGGGTCGATGCGGGTCTACCTAAAAAGGTGCCCCATGAATACAGATCATGGTATCGCCAGGAGTGAAATGGACAGAGAGAGGGGCTCATACCAGAGTCCGAGGTTCCTTTTTATGTGCTGGAGGTTGCTTTTGGGAAAGGCACGACAGATCCTCCAGAAGGTTCAGTAGTGGACGTAGACCCGGACCTGTCGGAACCAGAGTCCCCGATGTATTCAGCTGAAGGCTCCAATGAGGATGAGGATCTATAGTTTTATGAAATCCCCCTGTTTTGCAGACCTTGTTTTTATAGACTGGTATTGTATATGGCATGGCTTGATATATGTATATATAAGTGTGTTGTTGGTTTTCAAAATTTATGGCCCTGCTTTTTCTATCCCATCTTGTTGTTGTTGTTTGGGGATTATTTATTCGTTTCCGCATGCGTATTAAAATGAATGGGTCGGCGTTGCGTCCTAGGACGTTGCTATTTAATCGACCAATGAGGGATAGACACAAGCTCGAAGGATTGGGGCGTGACATTCCTGTTTAAGTGGTATCAGAGCCTGGTTTGTGATTGGAGTGATAAGGTGCAATGGTTTATGGGATAATTAGTAGGATTGACCTTTATTTCATCTTTGGTGCATGTCTGTGATAGTTGATTGATAGAAATTATTTATTTGTGTGGATTACTCAACTTCTAATTCTGTGTGGAATTGGAAAGCAGGTTTTAGTAGAAACTGAGTCATGAGCGATCAGGAGCATAGGACTCCTAAGAAGTGTACTATAGGGCCGATGACTCGGGGTAGGATGCCGATGAGGGTCGGTACCCGAGGAGACCATGGTAGAGCGCTAGCTTAAGCTAGCGCTAGTGGAGTAGCACCACCTCCTGTTGGTGCTGGGGTAGCAGCCCTTGGTGATCCTAGGTTTGAAGGGAACATGTAGGTGGAAGCCATGCGAGATCTGATGGGGCAGCAAGCCCAGAATCAAGTCGCTGCCACTATGGCCACCGCTCAAGCTGCTGCCATTGCCGTTGTTGCCGCTGCTGAAGCCTCCGCCGTTGCTGCACCTGCCAAAGTTCCAGCTAGGAACGTAGTTGTGGAGAGGGAAGGACCAATCCACAAGTTGGTAGAGCAATCTTGAAGTTGAACTCGCCGAGGTTCACTGGTATTGGAGACCTCGAGACTGCCTCGCTGTGGATTCAGGACTTGGATAAGGCTTTTGCACTTCTAAGGTGCAATGAGGAGGAAAAAGTGATCTTGACAGTATATCAACTGCAGGGTAACGCGAATATATGGTGGAGGGCCGTCAGAGATACGGTATTTCTAGAAGGCATGATCCATGTGTGGAACATTTTCCTCATAGCTTTTAACGACAAGTATTTTTTGGGTAGCGCTTGAGAACAGAAGATGGAGGAATTTCAGCGCCTCCGCCAAGGAATGATGACGGTTGACCAGTACGAGGTCAAATTCGCGGAGCTTTCTCAGTATGCTCCGAGATTGATAGAGGACCTAGAAGAAACTCGAAGGTTCAAGAATGGCCTTTGACTAGAGTCGAAACAACTTGAAGGACTATCGTGAGGTTTATAACCGAGCCCAGCTGTTAAAAAGTAGTTTGAACGAACAAGCTGCCTTTATGCGGATTGAGGTTTAATTTGAATAGAGAGGTAATCTAACATGGGAAGAGACCCATGACCGGAGGAAGATTCTAAATCCCGCCCAATAGGAAGGGTGGAGTTGGCAAATTAGTGCCAAGTCGGAACGAATTGTGTCATGCTTGTGGAAGGCGACATGGTACGGCCCCGTGCCCTCGAAGGACGGGTGCTTGTTTTGAATGTGGCTAGCAAGATCACTTGGCCAGAGATTGTCCTAAAAGGCTAAGAGGACAATCGCAGTTACTGCTGCTGCCATCGATGGGTTAGATCAGAGGGTACGCATCGCAGAACGCACCGTAGGGTGGACAGCTCAGACCCCCAACTCAAGGAACAGTGTATGCCATCATGAGAGGTTAGGTAGAGGACGTGCTTGATGTGATTACAGGTATGGTTTCGTTGAACGACCATGCTACTTATGCTTTATTCGACCTGGTGCGACTCACTCTTTTATTGCCGAGCAATATGTTAAACTGATAGGATTAAGTCTTGAGTTGCTGGAGTCAGTGGTTAGCATATCTACACCGTTAAAGGATAATGTGTTATCTGCATTGGGTTGTTTTGGTTGTAAGTTGGGGATTGATGAGCGAGAGGAGAGGATAGATTTATTAGTCCTAGCCATGTATGACTTTGACTTGATAATTGGCATGGACTGACTCACCAAGCAACGAGCTAAGATGGACTGTTATCATAAAGCGATTCAGTTTGACCCGTTATAGGGTGAAAGTTTCAAGTTTGTCGGGAGTCAATGAGGACCCTCGATTACCTTGATCTCGTCGCTTGAAGCAACCCGTTTGTTAGGCAGGGGTTGTCAAGGTTACCTTGCAATTGTCGTGGATACGAGAGTTGAGAAGCTAAAGATTGAAGATATTTCGATAGTGCAAGAACTTCCAGATGTTTTCCCGAAGGAATTGCCAGGCCTATCGCCGGAGAGAGAGATTGAGTTTGTGATTGAGTTAGCACCCGGGACAGAGCCAATCTCTAAGGCTCCTTACTGGATGTCGTTATCGGAGTTGAAAGAACTGAAGGTGCAGATGCAGGAGTTGTTGGATAAGGGATTCATACGTCCCAGTGCATCACCTTGAGGAGCACCAGTTCTGTTTGTGAAGAAGAAAGATGGTTCGTTGCGTTTGTGCATCGACTATCGTCAGCTCAATCAGGTAACGATCAAGAAAAAGTATCCACTGCCGAGAATTGATGACTTGTTTGATTAGTTACAAGGAACGTCGATATTTTCAAAAATCGACTTGAGGACAGGATATTATCAGCTGAGGATCAGGAAGGGGGACATTCCAAAGTCAGTGTTTTGTACTCGATATGGCCATTATGAGTTCACTGTAATGCTGTTCGGGTTGATGAATGCTCCGGCTGCTTTTATGGATTTGATGAAACGAGTATTCAAAGAATATCTAGATCAGTTTGTGATTGTGTTCATCGATGATATCCTGGTGTATTCAAGAAGTGCTGAGGAGCACGAGAGACATTTGAGAATGGTACTGTAGACCCTGAGGATTCATAAGTTATATGCCAAGTTCAGCAAGTGCGAGTTTTGGTTGACTCGTGTTGCTTTCTTAGATCATGTGATTTCAGGTGAAGGAATCTCCGTGGACCTGTCCAAGATTGAAGCAGTGATCAACTGGCCAATACCGACTATAGTGATAGAGATCAGAGGTTTTCTGGGTTTGGCAAGATATTACAGGAGGTTCGTGGAAGGATTTTTGGCTTTGGCGTCTCCGTTGACACGACTCTTGAAGAAAGAAGAGAAATTTGTGTGGACAGACAAGTGCGAGAGTAGTTTCCAAGAGCTTAAGTAGAAGCTGACTACCACACTTGTGCTGACCATTCCATCTGGTCCTGGAGGATTCGAGATCTATAGTGATGCGTCATTTAAAGGACTGGGTTGCGTGTTGATGCAACGTGGTAGGGTTGTTGCATACGCCTTCCGTCGGTTGAGACCTCATGAATAGAATTGCTCGACACATGACTTGGAACTTGCGGCAATCATTTTCGCTCGAAGATTTGGAGACATTATTTGTGTGGAGAGAGATTCCAGATCTTCATTGACCATCAAAGTCTCATGTACCTATTCTCTTAGAAGGAGTTGAATATGAGACAACGCTGCTGGATGTAACTTCTGAAAGATTATGATTGTGATATTCTATATCACCCGGGAAAAGTGAATAAGGTCGCTGACGCTTTGAGTCGAAAGTCTTTAGTCGCACATATGCTAGTTAAGGAGTGGAATTTAATCGAAAGCTCGAGATTTTGTTTTCAAATTTGAGGTAGGCCACCTTTCACATCTTATGGCTACCCTCAGAATTGAGCCGGATGTTCAGATCAGAATCAAAGCGCTTCAGCCAATAGACCCACATGTTCAGAAGATTTTGCAAGAAGATGCCGATAAGAGAAAGGCTGACTTTCAGATTTTTGAGGATGGAACACTGAGGTTCCGAGGACAATTGTGTGTACTTGACGATGCCGAGCGTAAAGAGGAGATCTTATTAGAAGCTCATCGTAGGAGTTACAGCATTCATCCTGATAGTACGAAGATGTATCAGAATCTACGTTAACACTACTGGTGGTCTGGTATGAAGGCGGACATCGCCAAACATGTCGCCAGGTGTCTGACATGTCAATAGGTGAAAGCACAACATTGTAAACTGAGAGGACTTCTGCAACCTCTCGAGATCCTAGAGTGGAAATAGGAGCACATCACAATGGATTTTGTGACAGGCTTACCGAGGAGTCAGAGAGGTAATGATTCCATTTGGGTAGTGGTCGACAAATTGACAAAGTCGGCTCACTTCATTGCAGTGCGAAAGGACCTTGATTTAGATAGGCACACAGAGTTGTATGTGCGTCAGATAGTTCGTCTGCATGGAGTGCCGATGACGATTACTTCAGACCGAGACCCGAGATTTACAGTTGCTTTCTGGAAGAGTTTGCAGGCTACTTTAGGTACAAAGCTACAGTATAGTACGACATATCATCCTTAGACGGATGGCCACTCTAAGAGGACAATTCAAACCCTCGAAGACATGTTACGAGTTTGCGTGTTAGATTTTAAGGGAAGTTGGGAAGAACAACTTCATCTGGTCGAGTTCGCCTACAACAACAGTTATCAATAGAGCATTCAGATGGCTCATTTCGAAGCGTTGTATGGCAGGGCATGCAGAACGCTAGTGTGTTGGGATGAAGTCGGGGAGAGAAAAATTACAGGTCCAGAGTTGGTTCAGTTGTCAGTGGATGTCGTTGCAGTTATCAGAGGTAGACTAAAGACCGCTTGGAGTCGCCAGAAAAGCTACGTAGATAAGCGCCGGAGACCCTTGGAATTCCAAGTTGGTGATCACGTTTTTCTGAAGGTGTCACCAATGAGGGGTACTTCGCGCTTTGGCAAGAAGGGAAAACTGAGTTCGAGGTACGTAGGTCCCTTTGAGATTCTAGAGAGAATCGGGATCCCAGCGTATTGTCTTGCATTATCGCCAAGGCTGGCGCAAGTGCATGACGTCTTTCACGTGTCGATGTTGAGGAAGTATGAGCCTGACCCGACCCACGTGCTTAATTTCGAGGAATTGGACGTGGATGACAGAGTGTCATACATTGAAAGCCTGGTTTAGATCGTGGATAGGAAAGAGCAAGTTCTGCTCACCAAGACCATCCTGTTGGTCAAAGTGGTCTGACAACACCACGGCAATGAATGAGCAACTTGGGAGAGTGAAGAGTCGATGAGACAATTGTACCTCCACCTTTTTGTTTAAAGTATTGTAATGGTTTAAATTTCGATGACGAAATTTTTATAAGAGGGGAAGAGTTGTGACAGCTTGAATTTTCAATCCTGTTTTTCATTAAATAAATCGGGCCTTTCATCAACGCGCCTATAGTGATATTCTCAGAGCTAATCACTCCTGAGATAACTAGACTATCTGGGGAAGTCATTAAGGAATTTTAATGCAATAAACTTGAGAATTCGATCAGGAATCGGCTACTCGATCGTGCTCATTTGCAAAGGTCATTACGGCACAGTTAAAAATCGATTAGAGAGCAGAGACAAGTCGGTTAGATTGAGATGTGTGGCTAAACATGGGTGATTCCACCAAATTACAAAATTCTTGTCGTACTAGACTGATTTTCTATCGTTTTGGTACTTTGTGCCGTGTACGTATTTGAAACCTCGAGATTTTCACGACAACCGAGAGTCACCAATGTGTTGAAGAGGTTCATTGTGGCTCAAAGAAAATAGACCATGGGTCATTTGCACTAAAAATTTCTAAAAGCTACCCGGTAGGCTAGGTCACGCTAAAATCACGCTAGATTGAAATTAACCGCGAATTTGAATCCGATTTCAGAAATTGAAAGTTTTGACATGTCACAAATCATTTTGGGAACGTTGACTCATACTTCGAAGATTTTTCTGCAAACGAGATTTTTGCGAAAAGTCGGGATAGAACCGTTTTTTCAGGAAAATTCAGAGGACCGTTTTTAATCGCGAAATTGAGATGCAAGTCAGATCTATTGGCGAGGAAAATGCAAATTTGATCGAGGTTATGATGATGGAATTTATAGAGGCTGAATTGCACCGGTTCAAGAGAGATTGGAAGTGGATTTGAGGTGGATTTGAGCCAAATGCCACCAAAATTCGTAGCCCCCCATTGGACACAACTTTTAGACCACCTCCCAAGCTTCCTAAGCAAGCTATTGGCTGGAAATTGGCTGTGGATGCTAGCCACACTTGGTGGGACCAAGCCAAGGAGACCAAGAGATGAGGTTGAAGACCAAGTGACCCCACAAGCCAAGGTTGTCTCCCCTTTCTCCTCCTTCTGCCCGTTGACACCCCTCCCCTCCATTCCAGCTTGCTTGAAGCCTCCTTAGCCCAGAAAACCGAGCAACTCAGCCCTTCTCTTGCCGTTGACGCTCGTCGGAGCCACCGCAAACCGCCGCGTCGCCCGTCGCGCCCCCGCGTGCTCGTCTGCGCGTCCTGCTTGCTTTACACCTGTCTCGCGCCCAGCTCGCAGCCTCGAGTTTTCTTTTCGTCGTCCAGCCATCAAATGTCGCCGTTCAGAAGGCCGTTCACCGTCGCCGAGCCCTAGAGCCACCCGCCTGGTCCGTCGAAGCTCCGCCTGCCTACCGCCGGTCCTTCCTCGCCGTTTCAGCCCGAACTAGCCAAGCCGAGCAGTCCTTCAGTTTAAGGACAGAATCGAAGAACCCAACAAGCTCGTGGACCTTCAAGGCCCGTTTCCAAGCTTTTCCCGTCCCCGCTTGGCGTTCCCACTTTGGAGATTGTTGATCCTCTCCGCGTCCCCGTCGTCGTGGTCCTGTTGGATCGTTAAGCAAGTGAGTTTACTCACTAATCCTCACTTAGGGAGCTAATGGCGTTTAAGGGTTGATTAGTTTAGACTAAGTATGGATTAGGTGGATAGTCAGAATAGATTAGCAATTTAATCGTTCGATAATGCATGTTAGGTGGTTAGAATAGTGCAATTAACGAGTAGATAAGTCGTAGTATTTATCTAACGAGTCTCGGAATTTTTCCAAGCCCGTTTCGGTATTTAATTAGGCTTTTCCGACCTAAGTGTGCATTATTGGTATTTATTAATTATTTTCCGTAATTATTTAATTAATTTTTATTTTCTGGAAATTAGATCGAGATAGCCAGTGGCCGGAATTTCGTGCTGATTGCAATAGTGTGGTTAGATTATTTAATTGACTGTTATTTTGTGCAAATTGAGTGTGATTTGTAATTTTGGGAATTTATCCCAAAGTTTATTAATTTCAGTAATTAATTAGAAAATATCGGGCGTCGGTTTACAACGCCAAAAATGTGTTTTTAGACTGTTGGAATTAGTGGGATTTTCAAAGGGAAAATATCGTATTTTAGCTAAGGCCGACCGTGTACCCACACACTATTATTTTTATCAAGTATGATAAAAATGGTGAAATTCTCAGTTGGTGAGAACAATATACTATATCAGCCTGAGGGCTTCGATATATCAGCTTAGCGCAAGCAGTACACTTTATCAGCTTAGAGTGAGCATTAGGGTATACTATATCAGCCTGCGGGTTGGATATGTTAGCTTAGTGTGAGCAGTATACTATATCAGCCTAAGGGCCTCGATATATCGAGCAGCAGCGAGCGATATACGCTATCGCCTTAGTGTGAGCTATATTATTTATCAGCTTAGTGCGAGCTATACTATCTATCTTCAGTTTAGAGTGAGCAGTTCTTGATGAGATCGAACTTGATAGATAGTATTGGATGAAATGACTGTGAGATGGTCTTGTTGACATGGAATCGACTGGGTCGGTTGATCGATGGTTCGATCTGATTTGATGATTTAAGTTATTGAAGTGATTCGATAAATTTATGAATTGTATTGACTTGTAGGAAGGAATCGAGGCAAAGGTAAGTCCTCTGACCTTTGCTTGTGCTTAGGCAGCCCTTAAGGCGTATTTTCTTCCTAGTCGGGTCTTAGGGGGTGAACTTGCTGAGACGTCATCTCACCCCGTTGTGGGATAATATTTACAGGTTCCTAGATGGTAGCTCCTCTCAAGCATTTTGGACAACCAAAGAAGGTTACATAGCAGAAGTGTTTCATCCCGCTTCATGGAGACCCAAGAGGATGGGTATATGAGTTGGTGAAATCCGTGGTCTGGGTCGATGCTGGTCTACCCAAAAAGGTGTCCCATCAATATAGATCATGGTATCGCCATGAGCGAAATGGACAGAGAGAGGGGCCCATATCAAAGTCCGAGGTTCCTTTTTATGTGCTGGAGGTTGCTTTTGGGAAAGGCACGGCAGATCCTCCAAAAGGTTCAGTAGTGGACGTAGACCCGTGCCTGTCGGAACTAGAGTCCTCGGTGTATTTAGCTGAAGGCTCTAATGAGGATGAGGATCTGTAGTTTTATGAAACCCCCCTGTTTTGCAGACCTTGTTTTTATAGACTAGTATTGTATATGACATGGCTTGATATATGTATATATAAGTGTGTTGTTGGTTTTCAAAATTTATGGCCCTACTTTTCTATCCCATCTTGTTGTTGTCTGAGGATTATTTATTCGTTTCCGCATGCGCATTAAAATGAATGGGTCGGCGATGCATCCTGGGACGTTGCTATTTAATCGACCAATGAGGGATAGGCACGAGCTCGGAGGATCGGGGTGTGATAGCTCGAGCTGGCCATGATATTGCCGCTCGAGCCATCCTTGCGTCCCTTGCGCCATCTGCCGTCTCTGTTGCATTACTGAGCCGCCACCTCTATCTCCATCGCCGAGCACCCCCCTTCCCTTGGTGGCCGAAAGCCTTAAGAGGCTTTGCTACCACCGTTGTGTCTTTGATCGAGCCACGAACGTTGCACCCTCAATGCCGTCGTGCCGTTGTCGCCGTCAGAAAATCGTGAGTTAACTCCTAATCCTTGATTAGGTAGTTATTTGCATTTAGGGGTAGATTTAGTTTAGACTAATAGTGGTTAGTGACAAATAAGTATGATTTAGCCTTAACTATGATTAAGGATGGTTTATATTAAAGTTAAGTGTGATTAGTTTATGTAATTACAGTTAGATTAATTAATGATGGTTAGTCTTAATTAATAATGATTAGATTAATTAAGCGTGGTTAGTTTAATTAATCTCATTTAGCTTGATTAATCATAATTAGTTTAATTAATCATAATTATTTTAATTGAAGATGATTAATATTTAATTAATCACAATTAGATTAATTAATTATAGTTAGTCTTAATTAATCACATTTACTCTAATTAATCACGGTTAGCTTAATTAACTATGATTAGTGTAAATTAATGATGGATTTGTCGTTAAGTAGAGTTTTATGCTCATTTTTCTTGATGAGTTTGTGCATAATTCCGATTGTTTGGACTTGTGATACCATGTTGTTGATTACTCAATTTTAGGCTTTATTTACTATTTCCAAAGAAGGTTTATAAGAAAATGGCATATTTGGAGGTGTTAGGTTTGGACGCTTGGTTTTACATGTTAAATGGAGCAATGGAGTTTTAAATTGAAAGTGTGTGAAATTTGGCGGGTTGATTTTTAGTACGTGACCACGTGTGAATATTTTACTGAAATTTTAAGTGTAAAAATTTGCCAAAGTTGGTTATTTGAACACGAACTCCTTTATACTGGACTAATTAATGGCAAATAAAATTGGCTCAACTGTTGGCGTGCTTGAGTGATCATTTGATCGAATTCGTCACCAATTGGAGTTTGGGGATGATGCCCAATGTTTATCGGATGCTCGGTGGGGGTCCGGATGTCGAGTCACGGTTGAGGTTGGACCGATACTCCTTAAAGGAATGTCGTCTAGGCGGGGGTTTTAGACAATACCGTGCCCGATGGGGGCGGAGATTGCTAACCCCTGTGTTAGCCGCAGCCCAAGGAGTCATAATAATTGGAACACGTGTGTTGGCAGTGCGTCTGAAAATTGTGGAATGCATTCTGATTATTGATTATGTTTGTTGCATTGATATTGCCATCTGGAACGTGCTAATGTGTAGAGGTGTGCCAAGGCGAGGTAAGTTTGTATATCGTGTGTACTTAAGTTGCCTCTGAGACAAATTAGCGTCCTAGTCAAGGCTTAGGATCTTAACTCGTTGATATTTTCATCTCACCCCATTGTTATTGATTATTTTCCAGCCCGTAGTATAGAGAACCGTCGTGCTCGGTTCGGGGTCTCTTTGGAGACAAGAAATTAGCCGGCGTTAGTGAAGTTTAGGTTTACCTTGACCTTGCTGGTTTTTGAAATGGTTAGTAAGAAGTTGCTGTGATAAAGGCTTAGAATATTACACTTGCTAAGGTCTACCGTAAATAAATAAAAGTGTGCTTTTGGAAATGTTCAATGTATTTACTATCTCTGTTCTCTATTGGTTGATTGGGTGTTTATATCAAATAATTCCACATGTGTTTAATTGAAAGGTAAAAAGGGAATGGGTCGGGGACACGTCTTGGAACGTCACAATTTAATCGATCGTTGAGGGATGTTCGCACACTCAAGGTTTGGGGCGTGACAAGGCATCTCCAAAAGGCGAATGAAAATGGGGGAAGACAAGTGGAGCGACAGAATGCTATGATAAAAGCGTTTATGGTATTCCTATTAATGCCTCGGTTTTTGTCTCCAAGCATACTTGCGCATTTTCGGAATAGAAGCTTGATTAGTGAAGATGTTGGCATACATAACACAAGTTCTTTGGGCAAGTGCGTGTATTAAGGGGTGGATAATGGATCCACCTAGATGGCTTTCCAGATGTTTGACTTGAATAAACCTACTCAGTTAGAGACAACATTGGAAGGCATGTATGTATGTATGTATGTATGCATTAATGTCTAGTTATATTTCAATTTGAATAGTAACTTTCTAAGAGGAAAATTAACTGTCCACCTATTAATAGTTGATAATTTCTCCGCGTGATTAATAACTCTCATATGTGTTTATAGTAAGTGGTGTAAGTCTTTTAACATGGTAACTTTTCACCGGGGAAAGTAGGTGTGTGCATATCGATGACTACAAATTTTCTCACGATGAAAAGTAACTTTACTGCCGAACTCCTTAAATTCAATAACTTCTCCTTGCTAATAATCACTATTTATTTAGAGAAGTAAGTCTAAGCATATTGGTCAATTTCTTGGTGTAGTTTGTAATTTCTACCCTTAAAAGTTGCCTGCTCATGTGTTAACGATTCCCCTGTGAAATAAGTGACTATCGATATATCTATTATAAGTTTTATGCATGTCATAAAGTGTTTTTCCAAAAAAATAAGGCGATTTAGTAACCTTACTAAAATGCGAAAATAAAAGCAAGGACAGTAGTAAACTTCAGAAATATCAATGCTAAATAATTTGCACTTGCACTCCTAGAAAATCCCAATGCACTAGAGTTACACTTTTCTACTAAAGCATTCTTGGATAATTCATACTATACACGTCGACAGTCAATACGTGTTCTCGAATTACCGCATGCTGGAATGCTGAATCCAGAAGCTATACGTCCTTACTCAACCGCCAGAGCAACCGTATGGTCTATAGCTGACCAAACATAGTCTTTGGAACAGAGATCAATTCCTGATATTGGATTATTTCGAGACAAAGCAACGGCAAGCCATTCCCACTCAATCTGCAGAAATCAAGCTTTCTTTTGAATAAGATTTCCAATAACTAATTGATTGCAATTCCTCCTAATGAGCATCATTACTAATGAAAAGCGAAAAACAAGAAGCCAGACAATTTATGTTGGATTCAATTTAAAATACTATGGAACCAAAACGGAATTCTAAGCAAAGCAACAGTACTCGAGAATGTGTGTGCACAATAGGCCTTGTGCTAGTTTAGTTATGTACAGATACAGATGTAGAATAATGATCAACTATCATTTGAGGCAAAATGAATGATCGATCCTTTTCAGTTATAGATCTTACCTGTCCGCTTCCGTTTGCTTGAACAACCATAAATGTATAACAGCTAAACAGAAGCTGTAAGTAGTTTATCTTCACCATGTAAACCCAATGCAAAGAGTTTCTCCCTAATCTGTTGCAGCTGATATGCAATTCCGCTGATGCTCATCCGTCTTCCAGGCACATTATACGAACAAGCGACTCCAATATTGAACACCATAACCAAACACTCTAGAAATATGCCATCGCTTTCAAGAAGCCATTGCTGGGGACTACGGGGGCCTAAATGGCTCTCTCTTTCCTGAAGCAAAATGTCATCTGTAATTTCAAGTACTCGTCCAGGCAAAGCTTTTGCGACAAAACTATGAAGGGTCAAATCATCTCTGAATATGTTATCGGTGGGACTCAACCCTGTGAACATCTCCAGTAAGAGAATGCCGTAACTATAGACATCCCCATCTCTTGAAACCTCGCATCCCATTGCATATTCTGCCACACATTAAGATCATAGTGCAGGTCAAATTGGAGTGTGAATCTTCAAATCAAAATATAATGTGTTTAAAACTATAAGAGTTATCATTGGCTACCAAATATTACATTAGGGGGAGAGAGTACCTGGTGGAGCATAACCAATTGTCCCTCTAAGACCTACAGAGCTCATCTGATTAACTATAGTATCAAGGGATGATCCAAGAAGGAATTTTGCCAATCCAAAGTCGCCAACATGTGCGACCATCTCAGCATCTAAGAGGATATTACTTGGCTTTAGATCACAATGAACAATAGGGATGTGGCATTGATAATGAAGATAATCCAAGGCAGAAGCAACATCAATAGCAATATTTATTCTCCGAATGAAATTCAAATTTTTTTTGGAGCTCATTCCCATGAGATGTCGCTTTTGGGTGTAAATATCGTTCCAAGCTTCCATTGTCCATGAATTGATAGACTAAGGCCTTAAAATCATTTCCTTGATAATCACTACCCGAGCAAACTGTCAGTATCTTCAGAAGATTTCGATGTCTGATGTTCCTTAATGCCTCGCACTCCACCATGAAGCTTTTTAAAGCACCACGACAAACTAAATGAAGTACCTTCACAGCAACAATAGTTCCATTGTCCTCAAGTACTCCCCTATAAACGGAACCAAAGCTTCCAACACCGATCAAATTCGTTGAAGAAAAACCGTCAGTTGCTTTTAGGAGTGCTCCATAGGACACATTCGGACATGAATCATTTATCGAACTTGGAACCGGTTCATTTACTTTCTTCTTTAACCAACAAAGATATATAAAACTTAGAATAATAGCTACTCCTAGAACTCCGGAAATAATAGAGGCAGACAGTATCGCTTTGTTTATCTTTTTGCTCTTGGAGCTTTTGGAGATGCAGTCAGGGAGGTGAAATTCTGGCAGTCCGCCACAGAGCTCATTGTTCCCAATAATAGAAGTACCGGTAACATTCTTAAAGATTCCTTCACGCGGCAGCATGCCTCCAAAATTATTGTATGATAAATTCAAATTTTTCAAGGAGCGAAATGCTGTTAAAAATTCTGGAATCTGACCTGACAAATTATTGCATGAAAGATCCAGTTCGTCAATGCCTCCTAACGATTTGATTGATTGAGGAATGAACCCATGGAAGAAGTTGCTCCCCATCCTCAATAACGTTATTGAAGTGCATTGACCTAAACTACTAGGGATTTCACCTACCAACAAATTGTTCGAGACGTCCAACTTAGTTAAAGCTCTTAAGTTGCCAACTTCCGTGGGTAGAACCCCAGTCAGATGGTTATGGGACAAGTTTAGAATGATCGCTAATGATGAGAGACTAATAAGCTGTGAGGGTATGGCACCGCTCAGATTGTTATTAGACAGATCAAGATAATCAAGAGATTGGCAATTTGATAGATGTGAAGGAATTTGCCCATGAAAGTTGTTACCCTGAAGATCCAGTTGAATCAACTTGGTTAAATTTCCAAAAGAAGACGGGATAGTCCCTCCCAGGTTATTATAACCTAAAGATAGCATCCCTACCTCTTGTAGAGTCCCCAAATTTGAGGGGATAACACCTGAAAGCTGGTTGGAATGCATAAACAAAATCCACAAGTGGATAAGATTCTTGAATTCTTCTGGAATCTCACCAGATATTTGATTTGTGTCAAAAGCAAATATATTGAGAGTGATGGATAAATTACCTATGCATTTAGGTAACACCCCACCAAAATTGTTCCTCTCACCAACCATGAACTGTAATCTGGTGCTGTTTGTTAACGAGCAAAGAAAACTCAAGTCTCCAGGTTTTCCACTTCCAAGCTGATTATTAACGATAGAAAACTCAGCAAGCCTATACAAATTCTCCATAGAAGGTACATTTCCAGAAAGTCTATTACTTTGAAGTTGAAGTGAGCCTAGCCCTGTGCAATTTGATATCGATGGAGGAATTGGCCCCTCAAGTTGGTTCCCAAAAATGCTAAAAAATTCAAGATTTGGGAGTCTGAGGCCTATGCTTGCAGGAAGAGTCCCATGTATCTGGTTGAGTCCAACATCAAACACAGTGAGTGAAGAGAGATTGAGTAATGAAGATGGAATTGTACCTAACAGTTTGTTTCCTCCAAGAGCGAGGAGTGTCAAGTCTGTCAGGTGGCCTAAAACTTGGGGAATGCTCCCACCCAAGCTGTTGCGGATTAAAAAAAGGAACTCCAGTGAAGATAAGTTCCCAATGAAGGAAGGCACACTCCCGATTAGATTGTTCCAACCCAAATCGAACGCTCGTAGCTTCGACATTGAACCAAGCTCTTTAGGAATTTCTCCGGTTAGTTCATTGTTCCGAAGGTTGAGATAGACTAGGTCTGAGCAACCTGATATGTTTTTGGGAATTTTGCCAACCAATGAATTGTTCAACAAAACTAGGGTATGCAAGTGGCGCAACTGGCCGAGTTGTGGTGGGATTTCTTGATTGAAGCTATTGTTTTGTAGCGACATCTCCCTTAAGAAGCTAAGATTTCCGATATGAGGAGAGATTGATCCGGAGAGTCCTTGTGATTGCAAGTCCAAGACCGTGACCCTCCGGTGCTTGTGGCCACATGTAACACCATACCATTGGCAAAACCCAATGCTATCATTCCATGAGTTGAGCATACCAAAAGGATCAATAGTTATGGCCGCTCTAAATGCTAGCAGTGCAAGTCTATCTGTTTCATTGGTGGTGGAGGACACTTGGTTAAAGCACAGGGCAAGAACAATACCAAGGAGCAAGTAGCATAATCGAAACTCTGCAAAATTCACGCTTCCGAGTTTCATGACTCCAAGCGCAAGAAAGCGCGTACAAAAGAAAGCAAGCAAGAAGAAACAAGAGGCGGGATCAATGCTAGTGGAAACTGTGGAGATTTATTAGGCGGAGTCGTTTTATAAGGAGGAGTCGTTTTATGAGGACAGCTTTTTGAAGCACTTTTTTTCTTTTTTCTTTTCGTTCTTCTTTTTGTATGTATCATTCAGTGCTATATTAAAAGAAAAAGAGGAGTACCTCTCAGTCAATGAATAGTATCTTCCCATTAAAATGCAACTAGTGGCTCTCTTTCTCTTTTACGATAAGCGGTCACTATAGTGAGTGAATTTTGTCCATTTAATACTTTTGGACCATTACTGGTTTCCGTATAATTGTTTGAAAGGAAAAAAATTGTTGTCATAGTCGGTGGATTTTGGTTATTATAGCATAAATTCACGTAACTTTTTGCTAGGAAAGTGTTATTCTCTTTGGGCACTGCATTCATATAATTTTCTCTTTGCTCGTATTATGGAATTGAGTATTTCTCATATTATAGAAATGAGTAATAAATCAATTGATACAATTAATGCAAAAATTTACTTACATGTAGTTATAAATTATAACATGTAATAGAGTTTGACAGAGTTTCACGTGGTGCCACATCACATAACATAAACACATGAGTCAAGCCACATGACACATCCATGTGAATTCATACGCAACGACCGAGACATAACAATTTACACATCATTTTATTAAAAATTTCACAGTTCTTATTCTTATTCTTGTATTAGTTAACATAAGTAATTATGTAATTACTTATTATTCAGCATACACAACTAATGAGTAATAACCTCTTTATAAGGTGTTGAATTTTCAGATCTTTTGAAGGGCTTCTCTTTTCTTTGTTTCCGCAGACAAGTCACAATAATAAGTACGATTCAGTGAATGAGAAACTATCAACCGTCGACCGTCGACCTTGACTGCACTGCCATTCATTGAGTTGCACTACTTTTCATTGATTCTGGAAGAGACTTTTTGTCTGGTCATAAATGCCGTGGGAGAGCCGCTGTGATGTTGATGTAGACACATCTGCGTGTATATCGGGGTGAAATTCTTGTCTTTGGCACGGTTCAATCACAGTCCACGCGGACCGGGCCCGATCACAGCTGGTCAATCACGTGGATAACACGCAGATTCCACCAATTCCAATGGCTGTAATTGCACATGGTCCAAGGGGTCATGGTCTGCGCAATTACTTCCCTATAAGTTGGCCTTGAAATTTATGAAAAGGCAGGCGTCGGGATGTTTACTTCAAGTCAATCAATGTATCGCCCACACCACTAGTTCATGGGAAGCTCAAATTGTGACATCCTGAATTTCGACCCGTCCCGATAAAATGAAATGGGCATTTTGTTGACGCGCCTATGGTCGTTTTACTCTGAGATGGGCCCCTCATGAGTTAACCTATCTATTAGATGAAGTCGTTAAGGGATATAAACGCAACAGACTTGAGAATTCGATCAGAAATCGACTACTCGACCGTGATAATCGACAAGGGTCAATACGGCACCGTTATACGCGATTAGGGATTGGACATAGGTCGATTCGATGGAAGCACACAATTGAATAGTGGGTGATTCCTCCTGATTGCAAAATTCGCGTCGAACGGCACTAACCCAAATTCCTATCGATTCAGTACCCGATACCCGTAATTGAAGCCTTGAGATTTTTACGACAACCGAGAGTCATTGATGAGTCGGAGATGCACAAATGTGGATTGAAATTATCGACCACGGGTCAAATGCGATAAAATCCCTAAAAGCTACTCGGTAGGTTAAGTCGCGCTAAAATCGCGTCTGGTCGATTTTAACCACGAAATTGAATTCGGTTTCGGGAATTGGACGTCGAGCGTGTCATGATTCATTTATAGGACCTCGTCTCATCTTTCAGAGAAATTCTGTCGAGCCCGGAATTTTGCGGAAAAATCGATTTCGGACAAATTGGAAAAAGAGTTGCAAATTCGGATGGCTGAAGATTTGGGGTTTTTCTACCCTAAATTGGTTTATTTTGGGCAAAATGAAGGCTAATTCTCATTGGTGGAGTGCTTGACTATGGGCATGAAGACTTTGTGGACATCGCAATGATGAAATTGATATTTTTCCCATGACTTTGTTGGCTTTAATCCTCCCTCCCCCTCTCTCTGCCGTTCATTTCCCTTCCCCCTTGCATACATGAACCCCTCCCCCTTTCCCCCTCTCACGCACGTCTCTCCCCTCACAGCTGTAGCCGACAACCTTCTGCCCATTTCCCCTCAGCCTTATCTTCTCCATTATCTCCTTTTATTTTGCTGTCACAACTCCTCACGCATTTCTTCTTCTCTCCCAGCTACTGCCAACCCCATCATTTTCACCCCCCATCATCACCAACTTCATCCCACGTCTTCTTCTCACCATCTCTCGCTGCCACACGTCTCCATCCCACCTCACCTTCATCTCACATCCCACAAATCATCAGCTCCTCACGTCCACAAACCGCAACCCTCATCCACATGTCCAGCTCCCATCACCACTGTCCACCCATCTCCACAGCGCCACCACCACCACAACAACGTCACCAAGTCGAGTCGAATAGCAGCCAGCAAGCTCAGCCAAGCAGAATCGCCTACCAGCCAATTCGTGAGCCTTGAGGGCTGATTTCAGCCTCATCCGGGCTGCCATAGGAGTCGCCGTAGTCACGGGATCCCACTGCCATTGCACCGCCATTGCCGTGGACCCGTTTTCTCGCTAATCCATTGAGTTAACTCCATAATCCTTGATTAGGTTGTTAATTGCACTTAGGGGGTTAGATTAGTGTTAATTAGCTTAGTTAGATTAGTGCTAAGAAGGATTATTACTAAGAAGGATTAGTTCTAAGTAAGTTGGATTAGTTGAAATTCAGATCAGTTCACTAGACCCTCGCTGTTTGTCATTTTTGTGGATCAAAATGTGTTACGATTTTGAGGTTACTTCCTTCATAAAAAAAATATTCTAGACATCTTCAGATATGACATATAATATACTCAAGTTTTTTAGGGATTTGAAAGAATGAGATTTCAGCTTTGTCATTTGCAAACAGAATCTCAAATGGTGTTGGAACTGGTGACCTTTTGGTGTTCAAATAATTTTTTTTTTTACTTAGGGTTCGATTTTTGAAATGGTTTCTTCAAAAAATTTGTTCCTTACATATTTTAGTTTAACATAGTCAAATTTAAAATCAAACGGACATGTTTTGGATCTCAAACCAAACTGATTTTGGAAAACGTGATTTATGGAAACAGACCCAGTTTTGGTCTCGACTTGAGCGATTTACTGCTCTCACTCTAGAAGGATCCCTCACTCTAGAAGGATTTGGGTCATGGTGTCTTCATGAAAAATGTTTGCTTAGGTGTCTTGTATAACATATTCAAATTTGAGAATTTTCTGAGCTCGTTTGATTATGTTTCTGGATTTAAACTTGGAAACGCGCGAGTGGCCGATTTCTGCTAATTAGGACCGGTTATGGTTTTATGGTTGTTCTTGATGTTGTGCTTGCTTAATAAGGTGTATTTAGTGATGTGGTGGACTTGTGGCATGCTGAGAGCTTATGTGTGAGATCATGAGGTGGATTGCTCCTTATTGGTTGTTTATTGTTATTACAAAACATGACCTTTTGGACTATTAAATAGAAAATAAATGAGGTGTCGGGTCCGAACACCAAAACTTATTTGCCCAATAAAACAATGAGGTTGTAAACTAGGTGCGTGCAAATTTTAACGGATTAATTTTGAGTACGTGAGCACCTATGAATTTATTTCTAAACGTTTTGAACAAGAAAAGAGAGGGGTTTCTAAGGTTAATTTCAAAAAAATGGTGGTTGGAAAAGAAATTAGAAAAGAAATATGGTGTCGGGTTTGGACGCCAAGTTTTGTGTGCTCAATAAAATGAGGAGGTTTTATACGAGGTGTGCGCAAAGTTTGGCGGTTAATTTCAAATACGGGACCTAGTACGAATTTGTTTCGGAAGGTTTGAATAAAAAAATAAGTTACTAAGTTTATTTTTAAAAAGGGATTTTGGTGTTTTGGCTATATGGTGGAAGGTAAAAGTTGACTTGATTGACGATATGTCTGCATGGTCAGGTTAATTAGGTAGTTCGGTTTAATTAAACGCAATTTATTTATTTAATTACAATTTATTTAATTATTTAATATTTTCCGAAAATTCTACCGGGATAGCCCGTAGTTGGAATTTCATGCTGATTTTCGTGGTGTGATTAGTTTATGAAATTGAATGATAATTGTGCAATTGAGTGATGATTGTGATTTTGATTAATTATTTCAAAATTGTGAAATTTTGGTATTTAATTGGAAAATACTGGGTGTCGGGTTTTGACCCCGAAAATATTTTTAAATACTATATCAAATAGTGGGATTTTTTAAAAGGAAACATATCAATTTTTATGGTTCGATCGACCGTGTACCCACACACGATTATTTTATCGAGTATTTTTAATACGAAGAAAACAGGCCAAATTCGTTATCTTAATTGAGGCATTTGAGTGCAAAGCACAATGTCCTTGGCTGGAATTGAATGGTCGTGTGGTGGTTAAGAGAACTCGTCCTCGATGTGAGTCGAGTGGATGTTGCCCCTATATGGGATGCCCCTGGACAAAGAATGCCAGTCGCAGTAGATTCTGGACCGATGCTCCTTCGGGATTGCCATCTAGTATAGACGTTATCGTGCTCAATGGGGTGAGACAACGCCTAGCTACGCTAGAAGACCGCCGAACAGTGAGTAGGCCGTGCCCAAGGGGCCATAAACAATTGGAACGTGTGAATGATTGAGATATATGGGCTGAATGGAACGTGTCATAACGATTTGGCCTTATAATGGGGACCCTTGTGATTGAGTGAGACGTTCCAATTGATGTGTGCATCTATTATATGCATTGAGTACATGAACTATGCTGACGTGTAAGGAGGTGCTGAGGCGAGGTAAGCCTTCTTTGATGTGTGCTTAGGTTACCTCTAGGTGAATTGTCCTCCTAATCGGGGTTTAGGGTGTAGACTCACTAAGACATCGTCTCACCCCGTCATGGTTTACAATTTTCAGGTCCCTAGTGTGGAGAATCCGAAGCCCGAGGCTGAAGGGTCTGGAGCATAATCGAGAGAGCTCGGGATTCGGAATTCAAATTTGAGGTAGGCCACCTTTCAATTTTTATGGCCACCCTCGGTGAACCGGACGTCAGTCGAATTAAACAACTCCAACCGATAGATCCAGATGTACAGAAAATTCTTCAAGAGGACACTAAGAAAAGAAATGCTGATTTTCGGATTTCTGATGATGGAATTTTAAGGTTCCAAGGACGTTTGGTTGTACCTGACGATGTAGAGCTTAGAGAAGATATTTTATCTGAAGCACATCGTAGCTATTACAACATTCATCTTGGAAGCACCAAGATGTATCCGAATCTATTTCAACACTATTGGTGGTCAGGTATGAAGGCGGACGTCGCTAAACATGTCGCCAAGTGTTTGACATGTCAGCAAGTGAAAGCCCAGCATTGCAAGCCAGGAGGACTTCTACAACCTCTCGCGATCCCAGAATGGAAATGGGAGCATATCACGATGGACTTCGTGACTGGACTACCAAGGAGTCTGAGAGGGAATGATTCGATCTAGGTAGTAGTTGACAGACTGACAAAGTCGGCTCACTTCATTGCAGTTTGAAAGGATCTCAATCTTGATAGGCACGCAGACCTGTACGTGCGTCAGGTGGTTCGAATGCATGGAGTGCCGATTACGATAACGTCAGATAGAGACCCGAGATTTACTGCCGCTTTTTGGAAGAGCTTGCAAAGTGCTCTTGGTACAAAGCTTCAATACAGTACGGTGTATCATCCTCAGACGGATGGCCAGTTTGAGAGGACAATTCAGACTCTTGAAGACATGCTGAGAGCTTGTGTAATAGATTTCAAAGGAAGTTGGGAAGATCAGTTGCATCTGGTAGAATTTGCCTACAACAACAATTACCAACAGAGTATCAAGATGGCTCCATTTGAAGCGTTGTATGGCAGAGCATGCAGAACTCCGGTATGTTGGGATGAAGTCGGAGAAAGGAAGATAACAGCCCGAAATTAGTTCGGCGGTCGGTAGATGCCGTGGCGGTGATCGAAACGTATTGAAGACCGCGCGGCAGAGACGTAAGAGTTACGCAAATAAGTGCCGGAGATCTTTGGAATTCCAAGTTGGTGATCACGTTTTCCTAAAGGTGTCACCAATGAGGGGAACTTCGCGCTTTGGAAAGAAAGGCAAGCTGAGTCCGAGGTACGTAGGTCCATTTGAAATTCTCGAGAGAATCGGGACCTTAGCATATCGTCTTGCATTGCCGCCAAGGTTGGTGCAAGTGCATGACGTCTTCCACGTGTCGATGTTGAGGAAGTACGAGCCTGACCCGACACACGTGCTCAATTTCGAGGAATTGGATGTGGATGACCGTGTGTCATACGTGGAAAGCCCGGTCCAGATTGTGGACAGAAAGGAGCAAGTACTGCGTATAAAGACCATTCCGTTGGTCAAAGTGGTCTGGCAACACCACGGTACGGAAAGAGCGACTTGGGAGATTGAAGAGTCGATGAGAGAATTATACCCCCACCTTTTTGCTTAAGTTGTAAGGTTTAAATTTTGAGGACGAAATTTTTATAAGAAGAGAAGAGTTGTGACATCCCAAAATTTCAATTCCGTTTTCTTCTTAATGAATCGGGCATTTCATTGATGTGTCTATAGGGCTATTCTCAAAACTGATCATTCTTGAGATAACTAGACTATCTTGGGAAATCATTAAGGAATTTTAAGGTAATAGACTTGAGAATTCGACCAGGAATCGGCTTCTCGATCGTGTCCATCTTTAGAGGCCATTACGGCACAGTTAAAAATCGATTTGAAATTAGAGATAGACTGCATTGACAGTGATATGTGGCTAATCGTGGGTGACACCACTAAATTAGAAAATTCATGTTGACCGGCACTAGACTGATTTTCTTATTGTTTTGGTACCCTGTGTCCGACAAGCTGAATCCTTGGGATTGTCACGACAGTCGAGAGTCGCCAATGAGTCGAGTGAGTTCATAGTGGCTCGAAGAAAATTGACCACGAGTCAATTGCACTTAAAAATATCCGAAAGTTACCCAGTAGCCTAGGTCACGCTAAAAAACACGTCGAATAGAAATTAACCGCCAATTCAAGTCCGATTTCAGAAATTGAAGTTTCGGTCACGTCACAATAAATTTTAGGAGTGTCGACTCAGTCTCAAAAGATTTTTCTGACACCCTACACTTTTTGGGAAAAAGTTGTCGAATGGTCGTTTTTGTGCAATTGAAGCTGGGGATTAAATTTGGATGCAAAATTGAGATGCAAGATGGGCGATTGGGTGAAGAAAATTATCAATTTGATAATTGATATATCAATTGAAATTATGGTGGCCAATTGAAAATGAATCAAGAGAGAATGGAAAGCAATTGAAGCCTTGGCTAACAAATTCGCAACATCCCCTCATCCTAGCAAGAATGGACCACTTGAGAGGTCATGTGGGTCATTTTGATGGCCTAACGAAGGCCAAGTGTTTATACGTACTAAGAAAGTGGTTCTTGGAAGATATTTTGCAAAATATCGCCAAAGGGCCCCTCTCTCATCCCTATCCATTTTCTCTTCCTCTCATCCTCCTCAACCGGCCGAACTATCTCTCTCTTCCTTACTTCGTGCAACGCCTGCACCAACAGAGAGAAAAGAACCCAACTTCTTCAATCTTCGGTCAGCTTGCAACAAAGGAAAGCCCTCCATCTCCACGATGCCACTTGCCCATCCCCCAGCCCCCTTCGGTCAACAAGCCAGGATTTTCAATCCAACGAAATTTTCTGCAGGATTAATCTTGATCGTTGACTGCCAGCTCCTGCCATCCACGCGTCCAAGTCCACCGCTTGTGTCTTTAGCCGAGCGAAGCCGCCCCCATCTTCGATTTGGCTCCACGGAGCTGCTCTTCAACTGCACGACCAGCTGCACTGAAGAATTCCACGAAGCAAATTGAAGTCTCCATATGCGCTTGTGTCTCCCCTCCGTCTCCGCCACGTCCTGGTCAACCCAAGCAACATTGAAGACCCCGAAATTGACTGGGCAGCACCCGTGAATTTAAAAGACCGAAGCTCTCCCTCGCGCCGCCAGGCGTCCTCCATCGTCCACGAGCAGTCCACGATTTCTTCGTTCGTTGACTCCGCTTGTGGCCTTGCTGCTTCACCGATCCGCGTGTCTTCGCCAGCAATTACGCGAAGCTGCACGCATGCAATCGAGCGGCCCATCAACCCAGTGTCTTCAGGTTTTCGGCCCAGCTCCTTCAGTCTCGCGAGCCCAAAGAATTGAGTCCATCCGACCCATAAGTCAGTGAAGTCAGTCCAAGTTCGGCCCATCTCCAGCAGTCTTTAGCTCACGATTAGCCCAACTATTTGAAGCCAAGCCCAATTGAGTTCAGCGAAGCCCAATGAAATTTTTTGAGACCCAATTACAGTAAATCAATTGAAGACCGGCCCACGAAGAAAGCCCACCGCAGCCAAACCCAAGCCCAAGAGTGAGCCCGAGTCCAGTGCAGAACAAATCTCGGGCCGAGATTTGTGGCCAAGCTTAAGCGCCCAGCCCAGCCATCGCATTGTCGAAAGCTCGATTTCGGCCGCCGTCGCGTCGCCGTTGCGGTGATTCGGTCTCTGCTTTTACCAAGTGAGTTTTACTCACTAATGCTTTCTTAGTTTGCTAATTATACTTAGGGTTCGTTAGATTTAATTAAATGCAATTAGGTTGTTAGATTAGTTTAGATCAATTAAATTAGAGACTTAATTATGCATGTTAGGTGGTTAGAAATAGACATTAGCAAGTAGGCATGCCATGTTATTTATTGAACGAGTCTCGGTAATTTTCCGGGCTCGTCTCGGCCTCCAATTAGGCATTATGGGCCTAAATTGGATTTTTAATATTTATTTATTTATTTTTCGAAATTAATTAAATAATTAATTATTTTTCTGGAAATTCAATCGGGATGGCCGGTGATCGGAATTTCGTGCTGATTGTCGTGGTGCAGTCCGTTTATTTAATTAAGCTTCAATTTATATGGAATTGATGTAAATTGTGAATTTAGGATATGCTCCTAAATGGTTGTTTTAATTATTTGATGGAGAAATGTTTGTGTATCGATTGTCGGTATCGACGGTGGAGTGGTGAACCGGTGTGGCATCTAAAAGGGCACGTGGGCTCGGTGATTTGATGCATCACTTTGGTGAACTAGTACCTTAGAGAATGCACATGAGCCCAAGCATCATAAAAAAGACACGTGGGCGCCGGTGGTGATGCATCACTTTGGCGAACTAGTGCCTTAGAGAATGCACGTGGGCCTAGGGAATTAAGTGAGGCATCAGGAGAGACACGTGGGCTCGGTGATTTGATGCATCACTTTGGTGAACTAGTGCCTTAGAGAATGCACGTGTGCTCGATGACTAATATACATCGTGGGGAATATATGTTTTGGTTGACATGTAATCGACTGGTTCAATTTGTTATGAGTAGTTGGGTGCTTATTATGAATTGTACCGATTTGCAGGTGGAATTTGAGGCCAAGGTAAGTCCTCTGACTTGTGCGTGTTTAGGCAGCCCATAGTGTACCGGCTTACTAATCGAGTCTTAGGGGGTAGAACTCGCTGAGACGTGGTCTCATTGGTTATTGAATAACCATTTCAGGACCCTGAGGAGAAGCCGAGGAGGAGGAACCTGAGAAGGAGAACACTGAGGTGAAACCTGAGAAGGAGAAAGATTTTTGAAGAAGAAGATGATCCAAAGAGGGATCTTGAGTACAACCCGGATGTGGATTGAGATCCCATCCCTTTTGTGAACCCTGTCTTAATGTAGATAGGTGTGAAACTAGTATGCTGTGAATAGTATTGTAAATATACTATGAGTTGTGCCGTTAATAAAAGTGTGGTTGTGAATTTCAATATGAAAAATATGGTCTACTTTTCTATCCCATTGTTTTATTGTATGGGGATTTATAACTGCTTCCGCATGCGTAATAAAAAGAAAGGGTCGACGATACTTAGTCTTGGGATATCGCACTTATTAATCAACCAAGGTGAGGGATGGGCGCATGCCCGAGGATCGGGGCGTGACATCCCGTTTAAGTGATATCAGAGCGAAGTTCAAGATTGGAGTGATAAGGAGCGACGGTTCATGGGATAGTAGTAGGATGGCCTTTAAATTCATGCTGGTGCATGTCTGTGTTAGCTGAGTGATAAAATTGTTTGTTGTTTGAATCGCTCTGTTTCTAATTCGGTGTTGAATTGGAAGTAGGTGTTAGTTGTTTAAAGCTACACTATGAGCGATCAGGAGCCGAGGACTCCTGCCCAGAGGACCAGTAGGGCCGTGACTTGGGGAAGAGCGCCAACTAGAGTCGGTACCCGAGGAGGCCGTGGTCGAGTGCCAGCACAGGCTAGCGTGAGTAGAGCGGCACCACCTGCAATGGATGCCGGGGTAGTAGCCCTTGGTGATCCCAGAATAGAAGGGATCATGTAGGCGCTAGAGACCTTGAGAGATGTAGTAACGCAGCAGGCTTTGAATCAAGCAATTGCTGCTGCTGCTGCTGCTGCACCTGCCACCGCACCTGTTGTCGCCCCTGCAAGAGCTCAACCTGAGAATGTTTTAGCACAGAGGGAAAGACCAATCCACCAGCTAGTGGAGCAGTTCCTAAAGTTAAGTCCACCAAAATTTATGGGTACTGGAGACCCCAAGGCCGCCTCGCACAGTGGATACAAAATCTAGACAAGGCATTTACACTCCTGAGGTGCACCGAAACAGAAAAGGTAACCCTAGCCGTTTATCCATTGCGGGGCAATGCCAACATTTGGTGGAGGGCCGCCAAGGATATAGTGTTCCCGGAAGGTGTAGTCCAGACATGGGACATCTTCCTAAGAGCTTTCAACGATCAATATTTTTCGGGTATGGCCCGAGAACAAAAGATGGAAGAGTTCCAACGCCTCCGTCAAGGATCGATGTCGGTCGACCAGTATGGGGTCAAGTTCACAGAGCTTTCACAGTATGCTCCCAAGTTAGTAGAAGACCCTAAAGAGAAAGCTATAAGATTCAGAAATGGTCTTCGTTCTGAGTTGAAGCAACCTCTATTGCCATTGGATTTGACGACCTATCGAGAGGTCTATCGTCGGGCTCAGATGATAAAGCGAGGATTGAATGAGCAAGCTGCCTCGTCGGGGTCGAGATTTGGTGTTAACCGGGAAGCGATCAGGCAAGGAAAAAGGCTGATGTCAGGGAATAGATTTCAAGGCCCGCCCAGCAAGAAGGGTGGATTCAATAGGTCAGGGCCTAATCGATTTGAACCATGCCGCTTCTGTGGGAGAAGACACAGGTCAGCACCGTGCCCGACTAGGACGGGTGTGTGTTTTGAATGTGGCCAACCGGGCCACATGGCCAGAAATTGTCCGAGGAAGCCAAAAGGACAACCTCAGCTACCGCCGCCACCACCGAGAGGACAGATAAGAGGGTATGCCCCTCAGAGCGTGCCACAAGGAGGGCAGCAAAGACCTCTAGTTTAGGGCACCATGTACGCGATTACCCAAGGTCAGGCAGAAGCTGCGCGTGACGTGATAACAGGTATGGTTTCGTTCAACGACCAGCCTGCTTATGCTTTGTTTGATCCGGGAGCAACCCACTCATTTATTGCCAAACAGTATGTTAAGTTGATAGAAGTCAGTCCTATATTGTTGGAGTCAGCCATGTGCATATCTACACCCTTGAAAGATAAAGTTATTGCTGCTTTGGGTTGTTCAAGGTGCAAGTTAGTGATTGGTGAGCAAGTGGGGAAGATAGATCTTTTAGTCCTAGCCATGTATGACTTTGATTTAATAATTGGCATGGACTGGCTCACCAATCAACGAGCTAAAATGGACTGATATCGTAAGACGATTCAGTTTGACCCGTTAGAGGGTAAGAGCTTCGAGTTTGTCGGGAATCGAGGAGGACCCTCGATTGTCCTGACCTCGTCGCAAGAGACAACTCGTTTGTTAGACGAGGGTTGCCGAGGATATCTAGCGACTGTCGTGGACACGACAATTGAGGAATTGAAAATGGAAGACATTTCAGTGGTACAGGAATTTCCAGATGTCTTTCTAAAAGAATTGCCAGGATTACCGCCAGAAAAGGAGATTGAGTTTGTAATTGAGTTAGCATCAGGGATAGAACCAATCTCAAAGGCACCTTATAGGATGGCGTTATCAGAGTTGAAAGAACTGAAGGTGCAGATGCAAGAATTACTAGACAAAGGGTTTATTCGTCCTAGTGCATCACCTTAGGGAGCGCCGGTTCTGTTTGTAAAGAAGAAATAGGGTTCGTTATGTCTATGCATCGACTATCGACAACTCAACCAGGTAACCATTAAGAACAAGTATCCCTTCCCAAGGATCGATAATCTGTTCGATCAGTTGCAAGAAGCGTCAATAGTCTCGAAGATTGACTTAAGAACAGGATACCATCAATTGAGAATTAGGAAGGAGGACATTCCTAAGTCGGCATTTCGTACTCGGTATGGTCACTATGAATTCACAGTGATGCCATTCGGGTTGACTAATGCTCCAGCTGCTTTCATGGATATGATGAATCAGATATTCAAGGAATATTTAGATCAATTTGTGATCGTGTTCATTGATGATAGCTTGGTCTATTCGAGAAGTGATAAAGAGCATGAGAATCACCTGAGATTAGTGCTCTAGACTTTAAGGACGCATAAGTTGTATGCTAAGTTTAGCAAATGCGAGTTTTGGTTGACTCGTGTTGCGTTCTTAGGTCATGTGATTTCCGAAGAAGGAATCTCCGTCGACCCGAGCAAGATAGAAGCCATGATCAATTGGCAGAGACCGACTACAATGACAAAGATAAGAAGTTTTCTGGGATTGGCAGGTTATTACAGACGGTTTGTAGAAGGTTTCTCAGCGTTAGCATCGCCTCTAACTAAGCTCACAAAGAAAGAAGAGAAATTTGTATGGTTAGACAAGTGCGAGCGTAGTTTTCAAGAGCTGAAGGAAAAGCTGACTACCGCACTTTTTGTGCGACAATTCCATCTAGTCTGGAGGATTTGAGATCTACAGTGATGCGTCATTCAGAGGACTGGGTTGCGTGTTAATGCAACATGGTAGGGTAGTTGCATACGCTTCCCGTCAGTTGAGAACCCATGAGCAGAACTACCCAACGCATGACTTAGAGCTCGCAGCTATCATCTTTGCCTTGAAGATTTGGAGACATTATTTGTGCGGGGAAAAATTTCAAATCTTCACGGATCATCAGAGTCTCAAGTACCTATTCTTTTAAAGGAGTTGAACATGAGACAGGGCCGATGGATGGAATTACTAAAAGACTACGACTGTGATATTCTATATCACCCGGGGAAGGCGAACAAGGTCGCCAATGCATTGAGTCGGAAGTCTTTAGTAGCACAGATCTTGATTAAGGAGTGGAACTTAATCGAGAGAGCTTGGGATTCGGAATTCAAATTTGAGGTAGGCCACCTTTCAAGTTTTATGACCACCCTCAGAATTGAACTGGACGTCCAGGTTAGAATTAAACAACTCCAACCGACAGATCCAGATGTACAAAAAATTCTTCAAGAGGACACTAAGAAAAGAAATGCTGATTTTCAGATTTCTGATGATGGAATTTTAAGGTTCCAAGGACGTTTGGTTGTACCTGACGATGTAGAGCTTAGAGAAGATATTTTATCTAAAGCACATCGTAACTGTTATAGCGTTCATCCTGGAAACACCAAGATGTATCAGAATCTACGTCAACACTATTGGTGGTCAGGTATGAAGGCGGACGTCGCTAAACATGTCGCCAAGTGTTTGACATGTTAGCAAGTGAAAGCCCAGCATTGCAAGCCAGGAGGACTTCTACAACCTCTCGTGATCCCAGAATGGAAATGGGAGCATATCACAATGGATTTCGTGACTGGACTACCAAGGAGCCAGAGAGGGAATGATTCGATCTAGGTAGTAGTCGACAGACTGACAAAGTCGGCTCACTTCATTGCAGTTTGAAAGGATCTCAATCTTGATAGGCACGTTGCACTGCACGTGCGTGCGTCAGGTGGTTCGAATGCATGAAGTGTCGGTTACGATAACGTCATATAGAGACCCGAGATTTACTGTCGCTTTTTGGAAGAGCTTGTAAAGTGCTCTTGGTACAAAGCTTCAGTACAGTACGGTGTATCATCCTCAGACGGATGGCCAGTCTAAGAGGACAATTCAGACTCTCGAAGACATGCTGAGAGCTTGTGTAATAGATTTCAAAGGAAGTTGGGAAGATCAGTTGCATCTGGTAGAATTTGCCTACAACAACAGTTACCAACAGAGTATCAAGATGGCTCCATTTGAAGCGTTGTATGGTAGAGCATGCAGAACTCCAGTATGTTGGGATGAAGTCGGAGAAAGGAAGATAATAGGCCCATAATTAGTTCAGCAGTCAGTAGATGTCGTGGCGGTGATCAGAAACAGATTGAAGACCATGCAGAGCAGACAGAAGAGTTACGCAGATAAGCGCCGGAGATCTTTGGAATTCCAAGTTGGTGATCACATTTTCCTAAAGGTGTCACCAATGAGGGGAACTTCACACTTCGGAAAGAAAGGCAAGCTGAGTCCAAGGTTGGTAGGTCCATTTGAAATTCTCGAGAGAATCGGGACCTTAGCGTATCGTCTTGCATTGCCGCCAAGGTTGGCGCAAGTGCATGACGTCTTCCACATGTCGATGTTGAGGAAGTACGAGCCTGACCCGACACACGTGCTCAATTTCGAGGAATTGGATGTGGATGACCATGTGTCATATGTGGAAAGCCCAGTCCAGATTGTGGACAGAAAGGAGCAAGTACTGCGTATAAAGACCATTCCGTTGGTCAAAGTGGTCTGGCAACACCACAGTATGGAAAGAGTGACCTGGGAGACTGAAGAGTCGATGAGAGAATTGTACCCCACCTTTTTGCTTAAGTTGGAAGGTTTAAATTTCGAGGACGAAATTTTTATAAGAGGAGAAGAGTTGTGACATCCCAAAAATTCAATTCCGTTTTCTTCTTAATGAATCTGGCGTTTCATTGACGTGTCTATAAGGCTATTCTCAGAACTGATCATTTTTTAGATAACTAGACTATCTTGGGAAATCATTAAGGAATTTTAAGGCAATAGACTTGAGAATTCGACCAAGAATCGGCTTCTTGATCGTGTCCATCTTTAGAGGCCATTACGGCACAGTTAAAAATCGATTTGAAATTAGAGATAGACTGGATCGACAGTGATGTGTGGCTAATCGTGGGTGACACCACTAAATTAGAAAATTCATGTCGACCGGCACTAGACTGATTTTCTTATTGTTTTGGTACCCTGTGTCCGTATTTGGATCCTGGGGATTGTCACGACAATCAAGAGTCGCCAATGAGTCGAGTGGGTTCATAGTGGCTCGAAGAAAATCGATCACGAGTCAATTGCACTTAAAAATATCTGAAAATTATCCGGTAGCCTAGGTCACGCTAAAAAAACACGTCGAATAGAAATTAACCGCCAATTCAAGTCCGATTTCAGAAATTGAAGTTTCGGTCACGTCACAATAAATTCTAGGAGTGTCGACTCGAGTCTCGAGAAGATTTTTTCGACACCCTACACTTTTTGGGAAAAAGTTGTCGCATGTTCGTTTTTGTGCAATTGAAGCTGGGGATTAAATTTGGATGCAAAATTGAGATGCAAGATGGGCGATTGGGTGAAGAAAATTATCAATTTGATAATTGATATATCAATTGAAATTATGGTGGCCAATTGAAAATGAATCAAGAGAGAATGGAAGAGCAATTGAAGCCTTGGCTAACAAATTCGCAACATCCCCTCATCCTAGCAAGAATGGACCACTTGAGAGGTCATGTGGGTCATTTTGATGGCTAATAAGCGAAGTGTTTTTACATGGCTAAGAGTGGTTCTTGGAAGATATTTTGCAAAATATCAAGCCAAAGGGCCCCTCTCTCATCCCTATCAATTTTCTCTTCCTCTCATCCTCCTCAACCGGCCGAACTATCTCTCTCTTCCTTACTTCGTGCGACGCCAGCACCAACAGAGAGAAAAGAACCCAGCTTCTTCAATCTCCGGTTAGCTTGCAACAAAGGAAAGCCCTCCATCTCCACGATGCCACTTGCCCATCCCCCAGCCCCCTTCGGTCAACAAGCCAGCTTACGGGATTTTCAATCCAGCGAAATTTTCTGCAGGATTAATCTCGATCGTTGACTGCCAGCTCCTGCCATCCATGCGTCCGAGTCCACCACTTGTGTCTTCAGCCGAGCAAAGCCACCCCCATCTTCGGTTTGGCTCCACGGAGCTGCTCTTCAATCGCACGACCTGCTGCACCGAAGAATTCCACGAAGCAAATTGAAGTCTCCACGTGCGCTTGTGTCTCTCCTCCGTCTCCGCCATGTCCCAGTCAACCCAAGCAACATTGAAGACCCCGAAATTGACTGGGCAGCACCCGTGAATTTAGAAGACCGAAGCTCTCCCTCACGCTGCCAGGCGTCCTCCACCGTCCACGAGTAGTCCATGATTTCTTCGTTCGTTGACTCCGCTTGTGGCCTTGCTGCATCACCGATCCGCGTGTCTTCGCCAGCAATTGCGCGAAGCTGCGCACGTGCAATCGAGCGACCCATCAGCCCAGCGTCTTCAGGTCTTCGGCCCAGCTCCTTCAGTCTCGCGGGCCCAAAGAATTGAGTCCATCCAGCCCATAAGTTAGTGAAGTCAGTCCAAGTTCGGCCCATCTCCAGCAGTCTTCAGCCCACGATCAGCCTAGCTATTTGAAGCCAAGCCCAGTTGAGTTCAGCGAAGCCCAATGAAATTTTTTGAGGCCCAATTGCAGCAAATCAATTGAAGACCGGCCCACGAAGAAAGCCCAATCGCAGCCAAACCCAAGCCCAAGAGTGAGCCTAGTCCAGTGCAAGAACAAATCTCAGTTGGGCTGAGATTTGTTGGGCCAAGCTTAAGGCCCGATCCAAGCCCGCCGGTGTTGTCGAAAGCCCGATTTCGGTCGCCGTCATGTCGCCGTTGCGGTGATTCGGTCTCCGCTTTTACCAAGTAAGTTTTACTCACTAATGCTTTCTTAGTTTGCTAATTATACTTAGGGTTCGTTAGATTTAATTAAATGCAATTAGGTTGTTAGATTAGTTTAGATCAATTAAATTAGAGACTTAATGATGCATGTTAGGTGGTTAGAAATAGACATTAGCAAGTAGGCATGCCATGTTATTTATTGAACGAGTCTCGGTAATTTTCCGGGCTCGTCTTGGCCTCCAATTAGGCATTATGGGCCTAAATTGGATTTTTAATATTTATTTATTTATTTTTCGAAATTAATTATTTAATTAATTATTTTTTTGAAAATTCAACCGGGATGGCCGGTGACCGGAATTTCATGCTAATTGTCGTGGTGCAGTCCGTTTACTTAATTGAGCTTCAATTTATATGGAATTGATGTAAATTGTGAATTTTTGGTTGACATATAATCGATTGGTTCGATTTGTTATGAGTAGTTGGGTGCCTATTATGAATTGTACTGATTTGCAGGTGGAATCTGAGGCCAAGGTAAGTCCTATGACCTGTGCGTGTTTAGGCAGCCCATAGTGTACTGGCTTACTAATCGAGTCTTAGGGGGTAGAACTCGCTGAGACGTGGTCTCATTGGTTATTGAATAACCATTTTAGGACCCTGAGGAGGAGCCGAGGAGGAGGAACCTGAGAAGGAGAACACTAAGGTGAAACCTGAGAAGGAGAAAGATTTTTGAAGAAGAAGATGATCCAAAGAGGGATCTTGAGTACAACCCGGATGTGGATTGAGATCCCATCCCTTTTGTGAACCCTGTCTTAGTGTAGATAGATGTGAAACTAGTATGCTGTGAATAGTATTGTAAATATACTATGAGTTGTGCCGTTAATAAAAGTGTGGTTGTGAATTTCAATATGAAAAAAATGGCCTACTTTTCTATCCCATTGTTTTATTATCTAGGGATTTATAACTGCTTTCGCATGTGTAATAAAAAGAAAGGGTCGACGATACTTAGTCCTGGGATATCGCACTTATTAATCGACTAAGGTGAGGGATGGGCGCGTGCCCGAGGATCGGGGCGTGACATCGAGCGTGCGCACATCCCTCGGTGGTCGATAAAATTGCGACGTTCCCAGGACGCGTCGCCGACCCAAACGATTATGCACATGCGGAAGCGAATCAACTAATCCCCTGACAACAACAAACATGGGATAGAAAAGTAGGACAACCAATTTCAAATCAAACACACTTTTATAAACAATTTGGTTTACACACAGAGGCCAACTCTAAGGTCTAGGTACAGGAGGTCCACCTCCAAAAAGAACTACTGAGCCACCCATGCTCCTGACCCTTCCACCTCAAAGCTCCGGGTTCTTCACACTAGGGACCTGAAAATGGTAACCCACGACGAGGTGAGATATAAATCTCAACGAGTTCATGCCCTAAACCCCGATTAGGAAGATAATACACCTAGAGGCAGTCTACACACATAGCCAATGAGACTCACCTCGCCTCAGTTCCCTCCTACACGTTAGTACAGTTCGAAAAACATGCATATAATCAATGCACTCATCAATTGGAACATCTCACTATCAAACATAGAAGTCCCAATTATAAGGCCAAATCATTATGATACGTCTCATACCGTGCCACATAATTTCGTCCCATAATCAAGTGCGGGTAACTCATATCGGTAGTTCAATCCACACCCGATATTCACTTTCAATATTCAAATTCAATACTCAATATTCAATACTCAATATTCAATCCCAAACTCCAACTCAATATCAGACTCAAGGTTCTAGAGGTGCCCCCTTCCACGAAGTTCCGATATCGTGTGGCACTTAGTCCCTGACCACAATAAGCAATAGCTCAAGTTACTAGAGGTGGCTCCCACGCATCACGCAGTCGTGTAGCACTTAGTTCTTGACTATCATAAGCAATCGCTCGAGTTACTAGAGGTGGCTCCCACGCAGTCACGTTGTCGTGTAGCACTTAGTTCTCGACAACCATAAACAATGGTACAAGGCACTAGAGGTGGCTCATACGATGTTTTGCTATCGTGCACACTTAGTCCTTTACCTGTTGACAACCAATCGGTTTTCTTAACCCAACACATCCTCTTTCAATAGTTGCTATGTAAAGCAATAACAATAAACCACAATCGTGGCACAACCCTTCGCGCCTCAACACGCACAAGTTCCAAGTACATCATAGGTCAACCACATCACCAAATAGGCATGGTTCAGCAAGCATAGCATCAAGAACAATCACCAAAACTACTACCGGTCCTAACCGACAACAACGGTCCACTCGCGCGTCTCCGGGTTTAAATCCATAAATCTAATCAAAAGAGTTCATAAAATTTCCCAAATTTAATATATTGTAAAGAACACATAAATGAACATTTTTCATGAAGACACTTTAACCTAGATCCTTCTAGATTAAGCCCAGTAAATCGCTCAATCCAGTACAAAAACTGGGTCCGTTTCCAGAAAGTATGTTTTCCGAAATCAGTTTGGTTAGAGATACAAAACTTGTCCATTTGATCTTAAATTTGACTATGTTAAACTAGAAGATGTGACAAACAACTTTTGTGAAGAAAATTTTTGAAATTCGAACCCTAAGAGTTGATAAAAACCCATATAATCCCAAAAGGTCAGAAATTCCAGCACAGTCCGAGATTCTATTTGCAAATGACGGAGCTGAAATATCATACTTTTAAATCTCTATAAATCTTAAGTAAAATATATGTCATATATAGAGATGTCTAAAACATTTTTCAAGAGGGAATCAATCTCAAATTCGCAACCCATTTCGATCTACAAAAATGGCAAACGGCAAAGGTCTAGAGATCAAAACTAAAGAAAGTCCACCGAATTGGACTAATCCATCCTCAATGGTGCTAATCTCACTAATTAGATTAACTCTAATCCATTCTAAGGCTAATTTAACCATTCTATATTAGCACTAATCCATATTAAGGCTAATCTAATCAATCCTTAAGCATAATTAACCTCCTAAGCAAGTATTAGTGAATAAACTCACAGGTTTAGCGGGCCGGTGAGTCCATGGCGATGGCGACGCAACGGTGAGCAAAACTCGGGCTCACGGTGATACCAAAGGAGGCCGGGAAAGGCCCCAAAAAACCCAACAAACCTCATGGTTTGCTGCTGGCTTTACTACTGCTTCTGCTGGTCGAGGGAGCTATCGGAGGTTGTATGGGCTAGCTGGGACGACAGGATGGGCTGGCAGTGATGCACGACTGCTGGATGGACAACGGCGGAACCTGGTCGGGTGGAGGAGGTGGCTCAGTGGCTGCGACATGGCCCTGGCGGACGGCGAGCAGCCATTGGATGGCGAGGATGCGCGGACTAGAGCAGCACAGGCGAGTGACTTTCACGGCAGCTTGGGTGGTCAACGGCGAGCAGTAGGGGCGGTCGACGGGCAAGGGCAAAGAGCTGGCTATTCCCTGGTTCTTTTGAGCTCACAAAGCACACCAACAATGGATAAAGTGGGGCTTCAAGGAGGAAGAAGGGGCTGCTGGAGATGGTGGGTCCCAAAAGCCTCCAAAGTCTTCTATTTTATCCCCATTCACTCATCACATGCCCCCACCACCTTGGCTGTCATCCTCAGCCCATTTTGCAGCACCAAAGCTTCCCTAACAAGTTAATGAAATGGTCCAAAAGTTGCTCCCCACAAGGTCTACGAATTTTGGACATTTGCCATCCAATTTCACTTACATTCTTCTCCAAATCAATCCAATTGAAACTCATAAATTCGGCTAAGGTGTCCACACTTAAATCCACATTTTTCCTTGCCCAAAGATCCCACTTGACGGCCAAAAATGCGACAAAAAACGGCCCTCTAATTTTTCCGATCCAAAATAGCTTTACTTTGAATTTTTGCCAAAAACTCGGGTTTGCAGAAAAATCTTCGGAGGATGAGTCGACGTTTCTAAAATGAATCGTGACACGACAGAAATCGAGTTTAAATTCGCGGTTAATTTCAACCGAGCGCGATTTTAGCGTAACCTACCTATCGAGTAGCTTTTAGGAATTCTTAGTGCAATTGACCTGTGGTTGATTATTTTTTAACCACATTGTACATCTTCGACTCATTGGCGACTCTCGGTTGTCATGAAAATCTCAATATTTCAAATACAGGCACAAGGTACAGAAATGACAGAAAAATCAGTCTAGTGTCGTTTGACGAGAATTTTGCAATTAGGTGGAATCACCCACACTTTCATCACATATCTCAATCGAATCGACCTATCTCCGATTTCTGATCGATTTTGACAGTGATGTATTGACCATTGCAAATTAGCACGGTCGAGTAGTCAATTTCTAATCGAATTCTCAAGTCTATCGCGTTAAAATCCCTTAATAGCTTTACCAGATAGACTAGTTATCTCGTGAGTGGCCAACTCAGAGAAAAAGGCTATAGACGCATCGATGAAAAGCCCGACTCATTCAATTGAAAACAGAACCTGAAATTCAAGATGTCACATTACAAGTGTCAAGGTTAATGTTCTTCATAATGTATTGGTTTAGTGAGGGTCCGGCCAAACTCGTATGGAATGATTGAATCATGAGGAGCTCATTTTTGACATATTGGGAAATTTGCATATGGTACATCTACAAGTGAGCTTTTAGGCAAGAAGTACCATCATACTTTTCAAACTCTAGCATTTTAAACTTAGTTGGCATCTTGACCTTTTCATAAACTGACAAGTCGATCGAGAGTGAGCTCTGTGATTCCTACAATTGTTTCACTTTCTCCTCAAGTTTTGCAAAGTGTTCGTCTGGCTCTATCTTAGGGTCATCCTCCAGTTCAAGCATATCATCATCAATCATTTGGACCTTATTTGCTTGCTTTGGGATCACTAACTCAAGGAGAGCGGGTGCAGAAATCAAATCCACTTGGAGGGATTGGATTTAGGTCGCCATAAGTTGCATAAAGATGAGCAACTATTTGAGCTAATCTTCCATCGTGGCAACATGATCACACATCTCAGTTTGGTCAACCATTTTAGCTCTTGATCATGTAATAATGGGCGAACGTGGTGGATCTGTTATCACCTAATCCAAAAATAAACAACATGTAAGCACAAGGAGTAAAGAAATGACTAGCCCATGACAACGATCTAAACTTCTTTTCATTTTTTTTTATTGATAACCAAAAAATCTATACACGAATGAAATTTCCTAAAATTAAACTAGGAAAATGAAGACATAGGCACCCTAATAAGAACAATAAAGGCCTGAATTGAAAATCTCCAAAGTTTTCTATTGTTTTTTTTTTTAACGATTCATTGCATGGCAATTTCCTCATTTCATTTCTAATTGACAAAGGAATCAAATCAATGATTAACCTAGATTGTTATGGACTGATCAAAAGTACAATTAATTAAGTAAATTGCAAAGCAAACGATAAATTACTTACTTCACCAATATGATGATGGCAAACACATAGACTTGCGCATGGTACATGACTCGATTTCTACTCTAAGACAGGCTTAGCAAAGTGGAGCCACAAGGATAATCGGACTAACCGCAAGCGTACGGACTAAGTCGGGTCCTCATGACTTCGGCTTGGTCAAAGAGCCGACCCGGGTCTCGGGCATGTGGACTAAGTGGGTACTCTTGACACCAAAAAAAAGATATTTCGGGATTAAGATAAATGAATTGTACCGCGGGCATGTAGTCAAAGTGGTATCCATCTCAATACCATCCTAGATGATCTTGTGCAGCCCATGTTCGACGGCAGGTTGTGTGTGCAAAAGTGTAGTGTAAATGCATAAACATGCACAATAATTTATATGCAAACAACACTTCAATAATTCACATTAAAAAAATTTATTCACACTCCAACATGCAAGATGATGGTTAGCAATCACTGCTCCCCTTATACCTCTCATCTACAAGAACATTTAATACCTCAAATAGTTAGGGACGTACTTGAAATCCTCGCTACAAAAAAAAAAAAAAAAAACATTTTTCGGAAAAAAGAAAAGAAAATTGGCCTAAGTCCATTAAGAGTTTTAACTCAAATTCCTAGCGGAGTCGCCAAGCTATCACGACCTTACCTTGGCTGCACCACCTAAGGTTTGGCTGATAAATTACTTAGCTCGAGCTCTCCCAAGCCAATACCAATTCGCAACTTAGATTCAAGTTTTTTAGCATGCAAATGAATTTTATCTAAGAATCGCCACTAATTAGTTTATGGTAGGTCGAATAGATATCTAAGTAAGATAACGAGATAATTATTTTACTCCTACGAACGAGAGAATCTGAGTACGGGGACTTTGTTATACTATATTTCTCTAATGCCCTTTCGGTACCATTCTTTTCATGAAAAAATGTTTTATCATGCAGCTTGAATTTATTTTATTACTCCTTAACATGTGAGATAATCATGTAGGTGCACAATCCACCAATTTAACATCAAAGAAAGCGATAAATAAATTATGAGAATTATCTCGTAGTAACGAAAGAATTTACAATGTTAGCCAGAATTCACATCAACAATCTTAGATATGATTTCTAATTAACACGCGGCACTCAACTTTTTATTTTTATTTGTTTAAATAAAACCTAATCTATGTGCACTGCAATGCAATGACGTACATAAATGCCTAGCTAAAATGACATGCAACATGCAACCTAATATGCGAATTATATATCACGTGATATTTATTAAATGACCTAATCTAATGACGGAAAAGATTAATGCAACTATTCTAACATATCATGCATTACCCTAAACATGCAATTTACTAATGACGTGTAATGAATGAACTAATCTTGCGTGACACGCGCATGATTTGTGTTTTTAATTAAAATTTGAAATTAAATGTGCCCAATAATTACACATGGAATTTAAATTAAGGAAAAGAAAATCTAAGATCCTAAAGTAATGTTTTTTGGGATTTTTATTTCAAAAATTCGGAATAAATAAAATGCCTAATCTAAACATGAAAACTATCTTAAAACAGGCAATGTTTTGGCATGAATCAAATCCATATATATATATATGATTTTCTTTTATGGAAGCAAAATCAATTCAAGCAAAGGCATAAAAAAAAAAAAAAACAACAACAACAACAAGACGGTGGCAAATCGGGCAAGAGATGATCGATATCCACCTAATAAATTGACGAATCATATCTCACGCATGAGATCGATTTGGCCAATTATTAATGAAATCGCAAGTCATATCTCAAGTGTAAGATCGGACTGATGATTTTCCTTCCGTGCAATTGCGAGTCATATTTTGGGCATGAAGTCAAACTGTCAATCATATGCACGTTGTGAAATTATGGAATAATCCCTAATTTAAAAGGCTTTTCGGGAAACTCAGGATAAGATATATCATTCAAAGATTGAATTTGGTCACAATATCAACGAATTAAGTAAGGAAATAACCAGATTAAATTCGGATGATATATTTACCTATTTCATAATATCATTCCCAAAGTTGGACTCGTTGGATGATGGGACCAGCAATGGCTCGTGGTGGATGATTCACTAGTTGATGTGCCCGGTGGTGGATCAACGAGGTGCCGGCGTGCCATAAGCTAGAGATGCTCAACACTTCCGTACTAGACTGGGCGCACCAACAAGAGGACAAATTAATTTGCCCCGAAAGAAACCTGCAAAGAACTAAGTGGACTTGTGCAAATTGTTCTTGACTTGTATCATTAGATTGACGTGGGAGTTGCTACTTGACTCATCGTCACTGGATCATAATGGGGCTATAGCTGCGTTCTCGCGGGTGCAGGCAAGAACAAGAGCTGCGTCTAAATCAGCAAGAAATGGCCTCACCGGGAAACCTACGTGTAGAAATAAGCCTTGACAAAAAAAAATCTAATTTATGCGAATCACTGCTGGTCGTGAGAGAAACTCCGGGAAAACTCTCGAGATAGCCATTAGTGGATGGTGACTGGACAAGACCGCGAGCCACGAAATAATGGCAACTTCGATAGGAACCTGGCAACCTTTAGGGAGACTCGCCTGGACTGTTGGAAACTCATTAGCCGCTGCTTGGGACTGGAAAATCGTGCTGCGTCTCAGCAGTGGTTCGTCACAATATGCCCTGGGACAGCACCGCGTTGTCTCATAGTTAAGGGGCACTGCAAGGCACGGTGGTGCAGTAGGCTAAGCAAATTCATATTGAAGCTTGGCGGTGAGATGCGGCCACAAATCAACAAGGTCACAAATGTTTGGCCGTGACTGTTGGGAGAAGTATGGCTTCGAATTGGGTAGAACAATGAAGACAGATCTTTAGAGTACTCGAGTTGGACTTTGAGGCGTGTTATCACTTTCTTTAAGGATTTATTTGCCCCACAACGTTGCTAATGGTCACCGGCAAATTTCCTCGAGGATACAACAAAGTCTCAAATGAGAATACTATATAACAATTCTAGTATTTCTCCAGAGTCTCTCTAGGAAACAATTGAAAAGATGGCTGTAGTTTTTTCAGAAAGAAGGCTCGAAATGATAAAAATGATCACACTTGCGTTCTTTTAAAAACTGACATGTATATATATATATAAAATAGTCTTAAAAACATAGGCAACTCATCGTGAAAGGTTGCAATGCGAACAAACGTATCATTTCGAAAATTGTCCAGATGAACAAAGGCGTCCATTCGGAAGAAGTTGAAAGAACGAACAATTGCAACCCTTCGGGAAAAGTTACAAACTGAACGAGTATCTTTTCCAAAGTTGTCTTGAAAAGACACAAACAAAAATTCGAATAATAATTTTTTAAAAATAAATAAAATTTCGAATTTTTATTTTTTAATAATTTCTGAAAATTCTCAAAACCAAAAAACAATCTTTGAATTGATTAAAGTTAATAAGATAATCGTAAGAAAGAAAAAATAATAATAAAGGGGTTAGTACTAATTAAACCGCGGGCGCGCTAAGTGCTAAGTGCTAAGTGCGCCAAATAATCGCACACCCGCACGCAGATATCATGGGGTCTAGCCCACACCCAATCATTCCTTTAGTACACAAAGGAAACCCCACACTTATTAATTGGTCCACTTCCTCTCACTTTTCTTATGTGAGATAAGGAAAATGCACTTAGTTTATTTTTACAAACAAACTTCCAACAATCTCCCTACTTTGTTTGTAAAACAAAGATTTCAAAAAATAAAATTTTAAAATCGTACAGCCACAATTTCAGTAAGATTAATATACATACATAAAGATCTCTTTCGAGTTAAACCTTTACTTAGTGCAAGTATATCAAAGCTCTATCAAAGTGACAAGTAGCTCGGCTTTAAACTTATACTTTTATGTAATAGAACCAGACATACCGCACATACATTAATCTCTTGTTTCAACGAGAAGTTCTATATTACTTCGCATTATTATGACATTGTGCTTGATCATATTTCATGAGCTCTCTAGAAAGCAACCCTCACTTTCATAAGAAGTGGCACCACTTCTATGAGCAGTATCTACCATGTGCTTCTGTTACTATCAACACATTACAAGTTTGTATTATACTTTATTAAGAATTCAATCCAACCTACAAAACATAACAAACGATACTGACTTCTCATATCAAGGCTACGTTAGTATCAAACAATCACATTTAATAACCTATTCTTACCCATTAAAACTTGTAACTAGTGATGTTCTAAAAAAGGTCGGATACCATTATCGGTGATTTCAATTAAAGGGTTTTAGCCCCATTTCTTATGAGGTCATTATTACTATGTGTCTTGGTAAAGCTTTCGTCAATGGATCAGCAAGATTATTACTTGACCTCACGTAGACAATTGTTATGGTACCATAATTAATCAATTGTCTCACATATTCATGTCTTAAACTAATATGTCTAAACTTACCATTATATGTGCTATTATAGGCTCTTGCCAAAGTAGCCTGACTATCACAATGGATAGAAATAGGAGGCATGTGATTATGCCACAATTTGATATCCAACAACAAATTCCTAATCCATTCGGCCTATTTCCTAGTTACCACTAAAGCAATAAATTCATATTTCATTGTTGAGTAAGTTATACATGTCTGTTTCTTACTTGCCCAAGATACAGCACCTCCATCTAGTGTGAAAATCCATCCATAAGTGGAATGCTCATCTCCCACACTTATAATCCAACTAGCATTGGTGTATCATTCTAATACAACCAGATAATTATTATAGAATAATCCTAAATTTTTAGTTCTCTTAAGATAACCAAAAATTCTAGTAATAACCCTCCAATGTTCTGTACTTGGATTACTAGTATACCTACTCAACTTGCATACAAAATAAACAATATTAGGTCTAGTACAATGCATCGCATGCATTAAACACCCTATAGCACTCACATATTCTAATTATGCCACCGCTCTACCTAATTTAATACTAGAATTAAATGGAGTACTTATTTCCTTGAAACCAAGATGTTGAAATTTAATTAAAAAATTTTCAACATAACTATATTGACTTAAAGAATAACCCCCACTATGGCGCCAAATAATCGCACACTCGCACGCGAGGTATGGTGGGGTCTAGCCCACACCCAATCATTCCTTTAGGTACACAAATGAAACCCCACACTCTATGGGTGGGTTTGGGAACCACTTTTGGGGAAAGTCTTTAGAGAAATGCAAATACCTTTGAGTTAAAGGCGCAAAATGGTGTTTGGGAAATTACATTTATAAAGGATGTTTGTGAAGGATGTTTGTGGTAAACAAAAAATTATCAAAAGAAAAATTAAAAAAAATTGACCGGCAAGGCAGTGGCAACCGGCGAGGAGTAGGCGGTCCGGCCACCTCCGGCCACCTCCGCGACGAGGACGTGGGTCGCCGGAGGTCGCGGCGAGGTGGAGGAGGTCGCGCGCCACCTCGCCGCGACCTCCGGCGATCCACAACCCTCCGCGACCCGACCGGGGGTCGCGGCAAGGTCGAGGGTAGCTGACCGGGTCGCGGCAAGGTCGAGGGTCGCCGGAGGTTGCGGCGAGCCGTCGCCGCGACCCGGGCGACCTTCGTGACAGCCGCGACCCGGGCGGTCGCGACGAGGCGAGAGGAGGTCGCCCGCCGCGACCCAAGCGACCTCCGCGAACCAGATCCGGGTCGCGGCCATGTCTTGGGTCGCCGGAGGTCGCGACCTAGAACCCAGATTTGGGTCGCGACGAGGTGGCGGAGGTCGCCGGTCGCAGGTGGCGGAGGTCGTGCAAGGCGAGTCGCCCGGGTTGCGGCGCGCGACCTCCGCCACCTCCGCGACCGGCGACCTCCGCCACCTCCGCGAGCCGCGCGCGACCTCCTCCACCTCCGTGACCTCCGCCACCTCCGCGACTCGGCGCGCGAGACCTCCGCCACCTCGCCACGACCTAGATCCGGGTCGCGCGACCGGTCGGGCGACGGTCGCCGGGTGCCGCGACCACGCCGGCCTCTCTTGCCCGTCGCCGACCCACCACAACACCTCGCCGGCCTCCCTTACGAAGAAGATGAACAAGTGCCGCCATTCCCATCCCGAAATGCTGAAAGCCCAAGGCAGCCCTAGGGCTGCCTTGGGCTTTCAGCTTTGGAATGCCAACATTTCTTGAAGGCAAGTGTCATTTGGTGTTTCCAAACACCCAATATTTGGGCAAATGGGCTTTGGGCTCTCAAAGGACTTTGAGAAGCAGTTTCCAAACGGACCCTATGTAGCATCGACACGGACACGCGACACGCGACATAACACGACACGACACGCCGACACGTCATTTCTTAAAAATAGAGAATTTCGACACGTTCCGACACGTTATATATTAAATATATTTTTATATATAAATACATAAATAAATAATAATAAAAATAGCCTAGAATTAATTTACACGAAAATATTAAATAATATCATTCATTATTTTAATTTGTTACAATAATACATAAAACTTAGAGGAAAAAAACGTTGTTTAAAGAAAAATGTTGAAATGACATTTTTAAATTTATTTATTTATCATATATAGCATTTTTATTACTTCTTTCATAGTAAAAGACTTTTTAAAAAAACTAAAACAATTCTAAAAAAACAAAATTGAAAAAAAAAAATGATCCCGTGCGTGTATATGTATAGCATTTTTATTACTTATTTTATTACTTCTTTTGTGTATATTTATATTTTGACCCCACAAGTATTAGAAATTTTTAAAATTGACCCCGTGCGTGTTGGAATCACGTGTCGGAATTGGACTCGTGTGTCGGAACGTGTCGGAGAGAGTTGACCACGTGTCGGATTTTTTGACACTCGCTGACCGCGTGTCGGACACGTATCGGAGTGCCAGACACAACACGAAGGCTTCCGAAGAGTGTCCGTGCTACATAGCCCACACTTATTAATTGGCCAACTTCTTTCCACTTTTCCTATGTGAGACAAGGAAAATGCACTTTGTTTTTATAAACAAACTTCCAGCAGTGACCACTCTCTTCTCATTTCTCATGCTCTCTCTCTCTCTATATCATGGCCGCGTGCATCAATATGTGTGGTCTCCCCTCTCCGATCGTCTCTTCCTTCTTATTTATATGTGTCAAAATTCTTTTTTGTAAAAGGCAAGAGAATATCTTGGGCTGGCATGAATGGAATCTACCGCTTGATGTTCTCACTGTCATGCTCAGCCCCCGTTAATACGTAAACCTCCCACTTCCCTTTTATTCATAATTTTTCGTTTTTATTTCACACGATCCTTCACATTGAATGAGTCCTTTCCATATTGCTGAATATTTCCATCGAACAATAAGAAAATCCCACTGAACTTGCCCCGTTTTTTCTCCCCCGCCACACACGTGCACCAATCTCCTTTCTTGATTTTCCCTTTGTTTCCTTCTTTGAATTCTCTTGACCGGAATCCCTATTGATTATCATTTTATTTTCTATAAATTCAGTGAGATATTGCAATCTTTCCTATCATATGCAAACTTCGATCGCATGGAAAGGATTAATGGGCTGAGCCAAACTTTCATTTTCTCGCGGGCTTTAAGTTCAGGACCTCCCTATTTAAGACCATTAACTCCAGTCCAATTGAAATCAAGACCATCTTGTTAAGCCCATCCGCCGTTGATCCAGATAATAAAAATGCTCCTAAAACTATACGTTATGTAATTTAATTTTAATATTTTTATTTAGGAGTTAAAACTTAATCCTTGATTTTCTATACAATGAATAAACGACTAAGTCGCTAAAATTTAGGTGTCAACAATGGATAATCATTAATTGACACAATCACTGCATGATACTTACTTATATCTATCTATTGATAAATTATGACATATTATAATTGTGTTAAGTTATATTATGTTTAATTAGCCAAATAAAATTTTATCAATGACAATATGATATGTGGCACCACATCACGATCATAGATTCGTATAACGCAACATGACGCAATCACTTGAGCAATCACTAATACATAAGAAAGTGCACATTCTTTTATAAAAAGATTTCACGGTCTTAATTCTTGTATACATAACCAATTAAGCAATTACTTATTATTCAAGGCGAGCGGAGCCAATCATACCAATATTTTTTTCATTGGCTCTAGAAGATACCTTTTTTCTGGCATTTTCTTTTTTTTTTTTTTTTTTTGGAAGGATCTTTCTTACTTTTGACACATTCCACTCACACTCACAATCCCCCGTTGGACAGGCTGATCACAGCGGTCGGTCATGAGTTTTCACGCGTATCTTATAAAGCACAGCGGCTATGATTGCATCTGGTCAATTAGCAAGTATTTCTAGTACCTTTCGAGTGAAAATTTAGGAGAAGCCTGGCTGTCTGGTGTTTACTTCCAGTCAATCAGTGCAGTAGTCACACTTCTACTTTAGTACATCACGAGCTTTGACGCTCCCGAAGTTAATACTAAAAAATGACATGCAAAAGTTAACCCTTGCATGAGATACGTTTCACCAATGAAACTCTCTGCTCTATTGACTGAGCACAACATAATGAAGAGAAAAATGGGAGAACAAGAGGCAAAGAGTCAGAATGCTTTTATTGAAAAGCTGTTCCTTGCGATTGATTCATGCTACAATCTCTACTACGGATCCAAAGTATCTCGTATATATCAAAAAAGGATAATAGCACTGATTGTCCTTGAATGTGGTTTAATATACAATGTTGTCTATGAACTTTTAATTTGTGCAATACAGTCCCTAAACTTTGACTTAATGTGCAATATGGTTCTTAGACTTTTAATTTATTTAATGTGATCCATGAATTATTGGTAAATATTTAATATAATCCACAAATAAAATGTTTAAATGTTTAAGGACCATATTGAACATTAGACCAAAGTTTAGAGGACTCTTTAAACAAATTAAAAAAAAAAAAAATAATATTGCACATTGGTCCAAAGTTTATAAATCATTTGTATTATTTTCCCTATCAAAAATTTGCAAGAAGTGGGGAAAATTAGGTGATAAATGTAGGTTTATCTAGCTTCGCTAGCATATAGTAGGGAGAACCACAACTAGTCCATCGACGTATGAGATAATGAGCAACATGAAATAACCCTGAACAAAATGAGTGTTGTACACAATTTTTAAGCATTTATAATGTACTTATGCTGAATTTCGAGGACCAGCTAAACTGCTTTTCTTGGGAATTCTAAGTACCACAACGCAGTCTCATCTTGCCAATTGACTCTCTGATGAAAATAGATTGGATAAATATTCATAGATGACGTGACTGATGAAACCGATAAAAGCGCATGACTCGAGATGAGACAATATGTGGATGCTTGATAGAACTAAACAAGACTTATTTATTTGTTAGTTGTGGGATGTGGAGCCTCAAAGCTCTCATCCATGCACGGGAAGGATGACCACTGGCGTTAGAAACCAAGACTCCAGGGAGTTTAACCAGTCTTTGACCACTGATTGGCCATTAGTGCTATTGTCGAGGATAACGAAAGAGAAACCAAACGTCATAGCATCTTGCACTACTTCGTAAATCGTTAGGCAAATGCCTTTGGCGGCCAGTGCATTTGTATGACTCCAAGTGAACGATTGGTCAGATCTCAGATGATAAAACGATGGAACACTGTGCCCCATTAAGTAAAAAGCCTTCAATTTGATTCCAATTCGGCGAAACCTCTAGGAAGCTATAGTTGGATTGGAAGGAGAGGACTTGATGCGTGAATGTGAATGTCTTCCTTTATGCACAACAGCTGCTATTTCTCGCGCACCGGCTTGTCGCGAGTTTGCTTTTGTGGATACTCATATATTGATATTAAATACAACAATTTGCACTCCCAGGCAACTGGTTGACTCTGTCCCTCAAAAAATGCTATTTGGCCCTATCTCCTTGGTGTTTTGTTGAATGTACAATTTTGTTAAGGCAGACCAGGTTACTAGTTTCTGACAAGTTGAAACCTCAAATTAAGAAGCTCAGAGTTGAGAAGAATGACAAAACATAGCCATAGCCAAGAAAGAAGGCGAGAAAAATGCTCAACAGGGAAGGCTCTGGCATGGTATTGACTACTGAGCGATAGGTGGATTCAGAGACAGAATTGTGACAATTTTTCAAGGGACGAGGTGAAATTCTGTTTTACTACTGCGTCGGTCACATTTCCACTTCGATATGTATTCATTACACCTTTAATTGCATTAATATTCAAAATCTGTCAGTCTTCAAAGTAAACACATCCAACATTAAGCCATCTTGGGTTCAATCATTTCTTTAATGAAATACTTCTCTCCTGTAATCAAAATGACTTTCTCCAGTCATGTCTGCAATCCGCGTGTGGTCCACCTCTGAGAAACTTTACATCACTCTTGACTATGATCCACACAGGGAAGAGAGTAACACAGTCGCCAACATGACGTAACTCAGATCTCTATACATACTGGTCAATATTGCTGGAGACATGAACAACAATCACAGATGTCAAGAACAACCAATGCACCCAAAACAAGCAACGCCGGTGCAGAGTTGCATTAGAACTGCTGGAGCAAGTTTGAAAGAAGCACGTCCAACAGATACGATCCAGCAGCTTGCTCCAACAGTTTGAAGCTGCCCTGACCAAGACATCCGCAGTATTGGATGGCTTTCTTTGGCTCCTGGTGGAATGTTTGCAGTCTCAGTTTAGTTACCAAACCCTTTTCCCAAACTTCCAAGTAAAACTACCCTCCGGCCTTTAAGTTCAGCGTAGTCTTGAAATACGCTTTTTCAGGCACCTGTTTTATCGTGAAGATAATGAGCTTATGTTGATGAAGAGAAGTAAAGATTTGAAATCAGCTTCATCACTTCTAATATATCTGCCAACCATTGCTACAAATAAGTATACGTATGAGATTGGAGCACCTCAAGGTGCATTTGATTAAGACAGTATTTGGTTCTTACTTTCACTATATATATTGATTTCTTCTATTTAATTCTCAGTTTTAGAACATGTTTACTATTGACAGATGAACCATAGAAAAAAATGTGAAAAGCTTAGCAGCTCTGCAGGAGTCACACTTAAATCTGGTATAGCAAAACAGTTGTTTTGGCCGGACGCCTTTTTTATTCAAGCCTATAGGACACCAGTAGAAACTATCAGGTCATGTAGAACTTACTCGTACCTCTCCTACAATATCAGAAGTTACTTTCTCACGAACAGTTTCCAGTAAAGTCATGCACATATAATGGGATGGAACCCCTGATTTGATGCTCATTCCTGCAAGCTATCATCAGACAGCCCATGAGAATTTAAGTAAGCTGAAAGTAACCGCAGCACACAAATGGTCATGATGCCGATCCAAATTCGCTGCCACGCTGCGACATACCATGTACTTATCTTATGAATTACCCAGTGGAAAGGCCACTTCAGGGCAGCTTACGTATAAACCACATGTTATTAAATAAAAATGTCTAGTGCAAGAATTCTTGATATAACAGATGTTGATAAATAACAATTGCATTTTCCGCTTAGAATGATCTCATGCCTCTGAAGATCCAAGCTCAAAGGTAAATTTGTCTAAGGCACCTTTTCTCAAAGGACATTCCTTTCCTGCAAAGTCTCATCCAGTCAAACTTCTCTTTGGCGACTCACGTGAACGATACTAGCATAATATCTAAATTAAATTCTTCCATGCCATAACAGATTCAATATAGCTCAATAAAGTTAAAAAACAAACCTTCTCTGCAAGCTTTATACTCTTAAAAGGATTAAGTCTGTGCTGTGAGGTCATCGTCATCAATTTGTCTATTCGCAAGTACCTGACAGGAAAGTCAACAGGAGAACTCAAAAGAGTGAATATCATTCTGATATTTCCATTTATATATTTTCATTAAATGAGATCGATTTCAGGTAGCGGTTAGAGGCATATGACGACCAATATAAACATAATAACAGTTCCTATTTGAGGCATCATCAACAAAATTTCTGCCCCATGCTCACTGGGAAAAACCAACCTGACAGAATATAGATTGGGATAGAAAATAAAGGAATTCTGGTCGGCTTTGCATCAAACTCATTAATCAAGAATTTTAGCCTTTCGCTTCAAAAGGTCAGTTGGGTACTGACACGAGTCTCCTCTAGATGCACCACTGGAAATTTAAAAATTTGCAAGATCTTCATTCATATAAGAGTTATGTATTCAAACTTGAAAGCTGGATGAAGATAAGGGAAGACATGTAAATCGACAATGATGCTATGATAAATATCACTAGACTAACGGCAGCATAATCAGTTCAAATCATTTCATAATTGATTGATAAACCCGAGGATTTAGTCAAGATCACTTCATAGTTGATTGACAAACCTGCTCATCAGTTAGAGATAACATTCTGAGGCGTGTAAGGATGTATCAATAACTATTTTCATAACTTTCCGCCTATTGATAGTTGATAATTTCTCTAGGTGATTTCCACCTGAAAACTGGTTAAGTGTTTATTACTCAGAGGTGAACTTAAAGTGCTGCGTTGGCAAAAAGAATAGTACTAAGTCAATCTTTTAACGTACTTCTCACCATGGAAAGTATGTGCGTGTATATCAATGATTGCTAATTTTGTCACGAGAAAAGTAACTTTACTTTCAAACTGCTTAAAATTGGTAACTTCTCCATGCTAGTAGTTACTTTTTATTTAGAGAAGTAAGCTTGAACGGATTTGTGGCTACTTATTTCTTGATGTAGTTAGAAATTTTTACATTAAAAAGTTGCTTATCCAGGTGATTAACGAATCCCTTGTGAAAAAAGTGACTACCAATCTGTAATGGGTTTTATGCATACCTGATTATGTGTTTTCCCTATTAAAAAAAAAAAAAAAAAAAAAACGGTGACTTAGTCACTTTTCCTTAATGCCAAAATAGAAGTAATGAACAGTAACTTCAGAAATAGCAGTGTTGAAAAATTTGCATTTGCACCCCCAGAAAAATCGGACACACTCAAGTTACACAATTCTACTAAAAGCATTCTCGGATGATTCTTACCACGCAGATCAAGTGTCAGTTTGTGTCCTCGAATTACCGTATGCTAGAACGCTGAATCCGAAAACTATACATCCAAAGCAACAATTTTGCTTGAAGCCGACTGAATATAGCTTTAGGAATCGAGATCAATTCCTGATATTGGATTATTTCGAAACAAAGCGATAGCGAGCTGTTCTTAGTCAATATGCATAAACCAAGCTGTCCTGTGAATAAGATTACCGCCAGTTAATTGACTGCAATTCCTCTGAACGAGCATCCTACAAATGAAAAGAAAAAGACGAAGCAGGACAATTTATTCTGGATCCATTTTAGAATGCTATGGCACCAGCACAGAGTTTGAAGTGAATCAACAGTACTCAAGAATGTGTGCGCACCGCAGGCCTTGTGACAATTATATGTCTCATGATCAAGGATATTTGAGATTTTTTGCTTATATGAGTTTTTTCAATACTTCCATGTTGGGATTAGCTACTAGTTTAAAGAAATAGTTAATAAATTCAAGATAATTACGTATTTACAAAATACCATCTTCTGCGATTCCATGGATTATACCTATTTGTACAAATATATAGATTATTCATTGGTAGAATGGAAGGAATTAGGAGAAGAAAGACCCATGGGTAATGAATGGGAAGAACAGATCGAGCTAGTTCAAATTGACGTAACATAAAACCTATTAATCCGAAAGCAAATGATCAACTATCATATTAAGGAAAAAGATTGATTGACTCTCATCGCAATTAAGATTTTACCTGTCCTTTTCCGTTTGCGTAAACGACCCTAATCGTGCAATAGCTATATTTAAACTGTTAGGCGTGCATCTTCTCCATATAAACCCAATGCAAAGAGTTTCTCCCTAATTTGATGCAGCTGATTTGCAACTCCTCCGATGCTCATCCGTCTTCCAGGCACTTCATAAGAACAAACAACTCCAACATTATACGCCGTAGCCAAACACTCTTGAATTGTGCCATGGCTTTCAAGAAGGCAATGCCTAGGATCAAAGGGGCCCAAATGGCTCTCTATTTCTTGAAGCAAAATGTTGTCCGTAATTTCAAGCACTCGCTCAGGCAAAGCTTTTGCGACGAAATTATGAAGAGTTAAATTGTCTTTAAATGTGTCATTGGTGGGACTCAACCCTGTGAACATCTCCAGTAAGAGAATGCCGTAACTATAGACATCTCCTTCTCGTGAAACCTCACACCCCATTGCATACTCTGCAATACATTTAGATCATAATGCATGTCAAATTGAAGTGCGGATCATCAAATTAGAATTCATGTGCATAAGACTATAATAGTTATCATTAGCTACCATACGTAATACGGAGAGAGAGAGAGAGAGAGAGAGAGAGAGGGAGGGAGGGAGGGAGGGAGGGAGGGAGTACCGGGTGGAGCATAACCAATTGTCCCTCTAAGACCCATCGAGCTCATTTGACTGGCTACGATATCAATGGATGATCCAAGAAGGAATTTCGCCAATCCAAAGTCGCCAACATGTGCAACCATCTCAGCATTTAAGAGGATATTACTTGGTTTTAGATCACAATGAACGATGGGGATGTGGCACTGGTGATGAACATAATCCAGTGCAGAAGCAACATCAATGGCGATATTTATCCTCTGAATGAAATTCAAGTTTCTCGGGAGCTCGTTCCCATGAGATAATGCTGCGTTCGGGTGGAGCCACTGCTCTAGGCTTCCATTTTCCATGAATTGATAGACTAATGCCTTAAAATCATTTCCTTGATAATCACTACCCGAGCAAACTGTTAATATCTTCAAAAGATTTCGATGTCTAATGTTCTTTAATGCCTCACACTCGGCTATAAAGCTTTTCAAAGCACCATGACGAACTAAATGAAGCACCTTTACAGCAACAACAATTCCATTGTCTTCAAGTTTCCCCCTATAAACAGAACCAAAGCTTCCAACACCAATCAAATTCGTTGAAGAAAAACCATCGGTTGCTTTTAGGAGTATTCGATAAGATATGTTTGGATGTGAATCATCCATTGAACTCGAAATCGGTTCATTTACTTTCTTCTTCAACCAACAAAGATATATAAAAGCTAAAATAAGTGCTATTCCAAGAGCTCCGAAAGTAATGGAAGTGGACAATAACACTATGTTGATCTTTCTCCCATTGGAACTTTTAGCCATGCAGTTGGGTAGGTGAAAGCCTGATAGTCCGCCGCAGAGCTTATTGTTTCCAACAATAGAGGTACCAGTAGTATTTTTAAATACTCCTTCACGTGGCAGCATGCCTTCAAAATTATTGTACGATAAATTCAAAAGTTTCAAGAAATGAAATACCTCTAAGAATTCCGGAATCCGACCGGACAAGTTGTTGTGTGAAAGATCTAGTTCTTCAATACCTCTTAAGGATTTGATTGATTGAGGAATTGACCCGTGGAAGAGGTTGCCCCCCATCCTCAGTATTGTCAATGCAGTGCAATCACCTAAACTAGTTGGGATTTCACCTACCAACAAATTGTCTGAGATATCCAAAGCAGTCAAAGCTCTCAAGTTGGCAACTTCTATGGGTAGAACCCCGGTCAAATGGTTATAAGACAAGTTCAGGATGATCGCTAATGATGAGAGACCTATAAGTTGTGGGGGTATGGCACCACTCAAATTGTTATTAGACAAGTCAAGTAGATCAAGAGATTGGCAATTTGATAGATGCGGAGGAATTTGCTCACAAAAGTTGTTCCCATCAAGATATAGTTGAATCAACTTGGTTAGATTTCCCCAAAAAGATGGGATAGTCCCTCCCAGGTTGCTATAACTTAAGTGCAAAATTGCTAGATTTTGTAGATTCCCCAACTTTGAGGGAATAACACCTGAAAGCGGGTTGAGACCCATAGCCAATAATCTCAAGTTGACAAAATTCCCGATTTCTTCTAGAATCCCACCGGATATTTGATTCTCACTTAAAGTAAATATTGTGAGAGTGGTGGATAAATTAGCTACGCATTTTGGTATCGCCCCACCAAACTTATTCCCATGAATGCCCACATACTGTAATTTGGTGCTATTAGTTAACGAGCAAAGGAAGCTCAAGTCCTCAGGTTTTCCACTTCCAAGCTGATTAATATAGACTTGAAGCCAACTAAGCCTATACAAATTTTCCAAAGAAGGTACTTTCCCTGCAAATTTGTTATCTCCAAGTTGAAGCTTATCTAGCTTTGTGCAATTTGATATTGAGGGAGGAATCGACCCCTCAAGTTGGTTCCCAAGAACGCTAAAAAATTCAAGATCTAGGAGCTTGAGGCCTATGCCTGTAGGTAGAGTCCCCTGTAGTCGGTTGTTTCCAGCATCAAACCAAACTAGCGAAGAGAGATTAAGTAAAGAATATGGAATTGTACCCGACAATCTGTTTCCTCCAAAGGCAAAGATTTGCAAGTTTGTCAAGTGGCCTAGAACTTGCGGAATGCTCCCGCCCAGGTTGTTCAAAGTTAAAGAAAGGACCTCCAGTGAAGATAAGTTCCCTATGGAAGAAGGCACAATCCCAGTGAGATTATTACTATACAAATAAAAAAACCGCAGCTTTGATAATGAACCAATTTCTGTGGGAATTTTTCCTATTAGTTGGTTGAATTGAAGGACAAGGCTGATAAGGTTAGAGCAAATTGATATGTTTTTTGGGAATTTCTCCAACCAATGAATTGTTGGCTAGTAGTAAGATACGAAGGCGGCGTAACTGGCCAACTTGTGTAGGGATTTCATGACCAAAACTGTTGTTTTGGAGCCGTAATTCCCTTAAGAAGGTCAAATTCCCAATATGAGGAGAGATTGATCCGGAGAGTCCACATGATCGCAAATCCAAGACGGCGACCCTCTAGTGCCGCCGGCTGCATGTAACGCCATACCACTGGCAAAACCCAATGCTATCATTCCATAAGTTGAGCACGCCAAAAGGATCTCCAATTACGCCGGCCTTAAATGCAAGTAGCGCTAGTCTGTCCGTTTCGTTGGTGGTGCACAAGACTTGGTTAAAGAACAGCGCAAGAGCAATACCAAGAAGCAAGTGGCGGGATTGAAACTCTGCAGAACTCATCCTTGCGAGTTTCGTGACTCCAGCCCAAGGAAAGCGGGTTGATATGAAAGCAAGGCAAGAAGTAATGAAGAGATCGTTGAAGTAGATAATGTGGACATAAATAAAGTAATGAATTACTACTCTGCATGAAAGGTCCATAGCTCCAAATTCCAGAGACAACCACTATGTAAACTCTTGTAGCCAACCGCCCTTTATGGATATGGTCCCCAATAAAATCAACTCTATTATTCAATACGTCTGGCACATTTTCCCCCTACGAGTGGTCAGGGCTGATGATACGTAACCCACTGCAAGGCCATTGAAGTCCCACCTATTCGACCAAAAAAAAAAAGTCCCACCTAGGTCATCAATGTTGGTTGAAAGGTCCTTTTCGGTTCGTAAGTATGGTCCTTCTTTAGCTAGCTAAATTTGACATATGAAGCTTCCTTTCATTGCTTTTTCAATTTGATCGAGATAGGTAGCATGGAAAAGTCGATATGAGTAGCTAGAAAGGCACATAATTATGGAATTGCGAAACGTGTGATCGTTACTACGCAATTTCGTTTTCCACTTACTGAAATGAGTAAATCTCCGTTGCATTTACGAGGCAAAAAAAAAAAAAAAAATAAATAAATAAAATAAAACAGAAGATGGATTCTTCAACTTTAATCTTCACTTTCATTATAATTAATGGAAAAAGCAGCAAAAAAACTCAGTTATTTGAAAAATACAACAATAAAGAAAATATATAAGAAACATGTTTAATACACCATTCTACCTTTGGGATGTTGCAAAGGAATTTTCTTACAAGATAATATTTCTTCAGCAGAATAGCAACTTAGATCGAGCATTTTAAGAACCTTCATTATCAGTGGTGGAATATTGTCAAATAGAACTTCCACAGCCATGGTACTCCTTCGAGAATGAATATCAAGAAATCGATTTATGTAATTTCATTGCAAATAAAACCTTAAAGTTGTCATCTTTTGCCTCTGTCCTGGATTTGAAATAGCAAAATGCAAGACATTGTTACAATGTCCTAGCATTTATATAAATGGACAAACTACCCTTTGACTTATTTAATAAAAAGAATCATAAAGGGGCAGGAAAAGGATTGCCACGGTTTTTTCTAATGGTTCCGTGACTTTCCTATATATAAATGTTAGGTTGGAAAATCTCCATGGGGGGAGAGAGAGAGAGAGAGAGAATGTTAGGTTTGAGTGGTTGCAACGAGAAAGCGAGAGATGTACACCCACTGCAATGAACAAGAGAGAAATGTACAACCACTTCAATAGAGTCAAAAGATTTTGTTAACACGACACTTTTTTAAATCATCCAATTAAGAAATATTTGTCATCTCTATATAAGTGTCTCAAGGAACATGTTAACAAAACTATTTTGATAATTGTCATTTTTTTTCGGTGATCGTGATGTAGGTTTTGATCAAAGCAGCGTTACATATTCATCTATTATGGAAGGAAGAACATAAAAATTAAATGCCATAATCGTTTCCCTTCTTCCACAGAAAAAGAACCGAGAAATTTCATAGGTTTGTAATTAGGTCTTTTACTCTCAACAATTTCTAAGGGGAGGTGTAGAATTCTTCTGGCGGTGAGATTAACGTGAGTACTTATATTCCTAGCCATAGACATATCAGAAGCATTAAAGCCTAGCTAGCATTTACCCTCTAATATTCACTAAGGATTTAATAATCATATTTATTGTTTTTGGTCGAAATACTCATATCTATTGACAAAGCACTAATTCGTGCACGTACTGTGAAGTTGATTTTTTTCGCATATCTAATAATGGATAATCGTTAATTGACACAATCACTGCAAGATACTTACTTATATGTATTGATAAATTATAACATATTATAATTGTGTTAAGTTATATTATGTTTAATTAGCCAAATAAATTTTTACCAATGACAATCTGATATGTGGCACCACATCACGAACATAGATGCGTATCATGCGACATGATGCAACCACATGAGCAATCACTGATACATAAGAAACTACACATTTTTTATAAAAAGAGTTCGTGGTCTTTATTCTTTTATTAGTAAACATAACCAATTAAGCAATTACTTATTATTCAAGGTGGGGAAGCTAATCACACCAATCTTTTTTCATTGGCTCTGGAGGAGACTTTTTTGCCTGGCAATTTATTTTTCTTTATTTTTCTTTTTTTTTTTTTTTGTGTGGAAGGATCTTCTTACTTTTGACACATTCCACTCGCAATCCCCGTTGGACGGCCTGATCACAGCGGTCAATCATGAGGTTTCACGCATATGTTATAAAGTACAACGGCTGTGATTGCATATGGTCAACTAGCCACGGGCCACACAAGTATTTGTAGTACTTTCGGTGGGAATTTAAGAGAGGCCTGGCTGTCTAGTGTTACTTCCGGTCAATCAGTGCAGTGGCCACGCCACTACTTTAGTACATCATGACCTTTGACCCTCCAGAAGTTAATACTAAAAAATGACATGCAAAAGTTAACCCTTGCTTAAGATACGTTTCGCCAATGAAACTCTCCGCTCCATTGACAGAGCAAAACATAATGAAGAGAAAAATGGGAGAACAAGAGGCAAAGAGTCAGAATACTTTTATTTCATGCTACAATCTCTACCACGGATCCAAAGTATCTCGTATATATCAAAAAGGGATAATAGCACTGATTGTCCTTGAATGTGGTCCATGAACTTTTAATTTGTGCAATGCATACCCTAAATTCTGACTTAATGTGCAATATCATCTTTAGATTTTTAATTTATTTAATGTGATCTATGAACTATTGGTAAATATTTAATGTAGTCCATAAATAAAATGTTTAAATGTTTAAGGACCGTACTGAATATTAGGCCAAAGTTCAGAGGACTCCTTTAAACAAATTAAAAATTTTTAAAAAATAATATTGCACATTGGACCAAAGTTTTTTCTATCAAAAATTCGCAAGAAGTGGAGAAAATTAGGTGATAAATGTAGGTTTATCTAGCTTCACTAGCATACAGTACTAGTCCATCAATGTATGAGATAATGAGTATCATGAAATAACGCTGAACAAAATGAGCAACATACATAACTTTTAGTATTTATAATGTACTTATGCCAAATTTCGAGGACCAGCTAAACTGCTTTTCTTGGGAATTCTAAATACCACAACGCAGCCTCATCTTGCCAATTGACTCTCTGATGAAAATAGGCTTCCATTTTCCATGAATTGATAGACTAATGCCTTAAAATCATTTCCTTTATAATCACTACCCGAGCAAACTATCAATATCTTCAAAAGATTTTGATGTCTAATATTCTTTAATGCCTCACACTCGACTATAAAGTTTTTCAAAGCATCATGACGAACTAAATTAAGCACCTTTACAACAACAACAATTCCATTGTCTTCAAGTTTCCCCCTATAAAAGGAACCAAAGCTTCCAACACCAATCAAATTCGTTGAAGAAAAATCATCGGTTGCTTTTAGGAGTATTCGATAAGATATGTTTGGACGTGAATCATCCATTGAAATCGGTTCATTTACTTTCTTCTTCAACCAACAAAGATATATAAAAGCTAAAATAAGTGCTATTCCAAGAACTCCGAAAGTAACAGAAGTGGACAATAACACTATGTTGATCTTTCTCCCATTGGAACTTTTAGCCATGCAATTGGGTAGGTGAAGGTCTGGTAGTCCGCCGCAGAACTTATTGTTCCCAATAATAGAGGTACCGGTAGTATTTTTAAAGACCCCTTCACATGGCAGCATGCCTTCAAAATTATTGTATGATAAATTCAAAAGTTTCAAGAAATGAAATACCTCTAAGAATTCTGGAATCCAACCGAACAAGTTGTTGCATGAAAGATATAGTTCTTCAATACCTCCTAAGGATTTGATTGATAGAGGAATTGACCCGTGGAAGAGGTTGCCCCCCATCCTCAGTATTGTCAATGTAGTGCAATCACCTAAACTAGTTGGGATTTTCACCAAGATATCAAAAAGCAGTCAATGTTATAATATGTAATATATTTTTATTATTCTGAATATGATCCCAAATTGTATTCCAAGATATCCAAAGTAGTCAAAGCTCATTACCATAATGGTCTTGATGGAAGATATCGGTAATGTAATAAACTTACAGAAAACCACACCATCGGGTTTGAGGGGTATGGGTAGAATCCTTGAAGGTTTTGGGTCTTCTACTTTTGCAAATTTCATCAAAATGGATATATTATTGATAATCGGGATCAGGTTTTAAGTTTATATTTAGTCTAACAGTCAAAGCTCTCAAGTTGGCAACTTCTATGGGTAGAACCCCAGTAAAATGGATATAAGACAAGTTCAGGATGATCGCTAATGATGAGAGACCTATAAGTTGTGGGGGTATGGCACCACTCAAATTGTTATTAGACAGGTCAAGCAAATTAAGAGATTGGCAATTTGATAGAGGCAGAGGAATTTGCCCATGAAAGTTGTTCCCATCAAGATATAGTTGAATCAACTTGGTTAGATTTCCCCAAAAAGATGGGATACTCTCTCCCAGGTTGATATAACTTAAGTGCAGCATTGCTAGATTTTGTAGATTCCCCAACTTTGAGGGAATAACACCTGAAAGCGGGTTGAGACCCATAGCCAATAATCTCAAATTGACAAAATTCCCGATTTCTTCTGGAATCTCACCGAATATTTGATTCTCACTTGAAGTAAATACTATGGAGTGGTGGATAAATTAGCTACACATTTTGGTATCACCCCACCTAACTTGTTATGTGAATGCCCACATAATGTAATTTGGTGCTATTAGTTAACAAGCAAAGGAAACTCAAGTCTTCAGGTTTTCCACTGCCAAGTTGATTAAGAAATACTTGAAGCCAACTAAGCCTATGCAAATTTTCCAAAGAAGGTACATTGCTGCAAATTTGTTATCTCCAAGTTGAAGCTTATCTAGCTTTGTGCAATTTGATATTGAGGGAGGGATCGGTCCCTCAAGTTGGTTCCCAAGAACGCTAAAAAATTCAAGATCTAGGAGCTTGAGGCCTATGCCTATAGGTAGAGTCCCTTGTAGTCGGTTGTTTCCAACATCAAACTGAACTAGCGAAGAGAGATTAAGTAAAGAAGATGGAATCGTACCCGACAATATGTTTCCTCCGAAGGCAAAGACTTGCAAGTTTGTCAAGTGGCCTAGAACTTGCGGAATGCTCCTGCCTAGGTTGTTCAGAGTTAAAGAAAGGACCTCCAATGAAGATAAGTTCCCTATGGACGAAGGCACAATTCCAATGAGATTATTACTATACAAATAAAAAAAAAATGCAGCTTTGATAATGAAACAATTTCTGTGGGAATTTCTCCGATTAGTTGGTTCAATTGAAGGACAAGGCTGACAAGGTTAGAGCAAATTGATATGTTTTTGGGAATTTCTCCGACAAATGAATTGTTTGCTAGTAGTAAGACACAAAGGCAGCGTAACTAGCCGACTTGTGTAGGGATTTCATGACCGAGACTGTTGTTTTGGAGTCGTAATTCCCTTAAGAAACTTAGATTCCCAATATGAGGAGAGATTGATCCGGAGAGTCCATGTGATCGCAAATCCAGGACCGTGACTCTCTGGTGTCGCCGACTACATGTAACGCCATACCACTGGCAAAACTCAATACTATCATTCCATGAGTTTGACTATGTCGAAAGGATCTCCAATTATGCCGGCCTTAAATGCGAGTAGCACTAGTCTGTCCGTTTCGTTGGTGGTGCAAAAGACTTGATTAAAGCACGGCTCAAGAGCAATACCAAGAAGCAAGTGGCGGGATTGAAACTCTGCAGAACTCATCCTTGCGAGTTTCGTGACTCCACGCCCAGGGAAAGTGGGTTGATATGGAAGCAAGGGAAGAAGTAATGAAGAGATTGTTGAAGTAGATAATGTGAACATAAATAAAGTAATGAATTACTACTCTGCATGAAAGGTCCATAGCTCCAAATAAAGTAATGAATTACTACTAGAGCAATATCGCCCCATTAGCCTATGCAACTTCACCTACAAAATTATCTCAAAGGTGCTTGCCAACCGTCTTAAACATTGGTTGAATTCTCTAATATCAAAGGAACAGTCAGCTTTTGTTAGTGGACGACAGATTCAAGATAATATTTTAATCGTTCAAGAGGTTCTTCACCAATTCAAGACTAGGAAGAGAAAGAGAAAATTCAATGCGATCCTAAAGATAGACATGCAAAAGGCGTATGACAAAGTTGAGTGGGACTTCCTACATGACTACCTTATGAAATTGGGCTTCCATCCTATATGGGTTTGATGGATTATGCAATGTGTATCCACTACTTCCTTGAGTGTGAAATTTAATGGCGAGCCCCTTCCTTTCTTTTCTCCTTCGCGGGGCCTCCGACAAGGTGATCCTTTATCTCTATATTTGTTTATTTTGCTGGCAAATGTATTATCGAGCTTAATCAATCAAGCTGTCAGTATGAGACACATTAAAGGTATTAAGTTCAATCGCTGGTGTCCAACCCTGTCCCATCTATTTTTCGCTGATGATGCAATTTTCTTTCTAGATGAGACTATTCGAGAATGTCAGAATCTTGCTGATATTCTAAACCAGTATTATCTGGCAAATGGTTAGGTAATGAATCGAAACAAGTCCGGAATTATTTTCAGCAACCACTGTCCTCCTAGCTTGCAAGATAATATGTCGGGCGAGCTTAAAATACCTGTGTTGACAAGATGTGGTAAGTATCTGGGATTACCATCGGACTAGGGTCGATCAAAGAGGGAGATGTTCTCTTGGCTACTAGCACGAGTACATGCCAAGTTGGAGGGCTAGAAGGGCAAGTTAATATCCAAAGGAGGTAAGGAAGTACTCATTAAATCTATCGTACAGGCTCTACCACATCACGCTATGTCTATTTTTAAGATTCTTCTGTCAATTTGCAAATCTATAGAGAAAAGCATTGCAAGATTCTAGTGGAAAAATGATCAAAATAAGACAAGTATTCATTGGCAAAGATGGGAACTTTTGAAAGCAAGCAAAGATAACGGCGGTTAGGTTTTCATGATCTAATAGCTTTTAACAAAGCTATGCTCGACAAACAGACCTGGCGATTATTACAATAGCCCTTGGCTTTATGGAGTCAACTATTTAAAGGTTTGTATTTTCCAACGCAAGATTTCCTCTCCATAAATTCAGCAACTCGATCATCATGGGGATGGAAGAGTCTTCTACTGGGTAGGGATGCTATTCTTCCTCATCTACGCTGGTCAGTGGGTAATGGTCAAAATATCATAATAAGAGACAACCGTTGGTTACCGATGGGCATTCTCTATGGACCTAACAACAACAAGGATCCATTGCTGGTGGCGGATCTTATTGATCCGACCCACCAAACTTGGAACCAATCTATGCTCCTCCCTCTATTTGGAGAAGCCATTACAGAACAAGTCCTTAATATACATATCAGACCTCTACCCATTGCAGATCGCATCATTTAGACAACAATGAAAGATGGTGAATATACACTTAAGAGCTACTACCACAATCTACTTCAATCAGCAAGCAATAACAACAGTCATAGCGCATCATCATCCTATCAGAATCCCAAACTCCTATGGCAACGAATCTGGACGATGAACACTGCACCAAAATTCAGAATATTTACCTGGGCAGTTTGTCAGAATGTCATTGCGACTAGAGCCAACTTATTTCATCGACACATAGCCACGGATCCTTGGTGTCATCTGTGCCAGCAACATCTTCCTGAAACCATCGAGCATTTGTTTCTCCAATGTGCGTGGACTAGCACTGTATGGGCAAACCAACAAATTAATATTCAAATCTCCCCTCATTCCATCCATCGCCTAGATCAATGGTTATCCGATAGAGCAACTACACCGAAGAACTTACCAGGGCTTGAGCTCACTGCTAATACTCTCTGGCAGATATGGCGAATGCACAACAACTTTGTGTTCCGTAATCAAACACCAGATCCAAGAAGAGCTGTCGAAGCGGCTGTCGCTCAGACTAAGGCTTTTACCTCCCATGTTGTTACCCGATCGCGATCAAGGCTTCAAATCCTCAATCCCGAGCACCTGTGGCGACCTCCAACCTCCGGCACTCTCAAGTACAATATCGATGGCGGCTTTCAACTGGGCAGCACAGAGGGGTCGATGGCCTGTGTCTGCAGAGATCATCGAGGTAGGCTAAAAGACTGCTATTCTTGCACGTTTCGGTTGAAATCAGCGTTGGAAACAGAGATCAACGCACTCACCTATACCCTCCTCCATCTGCTGCGACGAGAGCTTCAGCATACCAAACCGGTGCTTGAATCCGATTGCCTCACTCTCATTGATGCTGTGCGGCATGACATATCGCCGATGTGGGAGCTTCGGCCGCTGGTAGCGGAGGCGGTTCTACTGCTCTCCCGTTTCTCTGACCTAACCCCGCAACACTGTCCGAGAGAAGCAAACCGGGTTGCTGACTAGGCCGCAAAGGCCCATCGCACTAATGTTTCGGCCCTAAACTGGTTCTCTCACCCTCGTGCTGTACTTCTTGATCTACTTTCTATGGATGCTTTAGCTGCAGGCTGTAATTTCCGCTAATATAAATGCGAATGTTAATTTCGACAAAAAAAAAAAAAAAAAACTCTTGTAGCCAACCTCCCATCATGGATATGGTCCCCAATAAAATCAACTCTATTATTCAATACGTCTGGCACATTTTCCCCCTACGAGTGGTCAGGGCTGATAATACGTAACCCACCGTAAGGCCATTGAAGTCCCACCTAGGTCATCAATGTTAGTTGAAAGGTCCTTTCGATTCATAAGTATGGGTCCTTCTTTAGTTAGCTAAATTTGACATATGAAGCTTCCTTTCATTGCTTTTTCAATTTGATCGAGATAGGTGGCATGGAAAAATCAATATGAGTTGCTAGAAAGGCACAGAATTATGGAATTGTGAAACGTGTGACCATCACAACGCAATGAAGCACCTTTACAACAACAATAATTCCATTGTCTTCAGGTTTCCCCCTATAAATAGAACCAAAGCTTCCAACACCAATCAAATTCGTTGAAGAAAAACCATCGGTTGCTTTTAGGAGTATTCAATAAGATATGTTTGGACATGAATCATCCATTGAACTCGAAATCGATTCATTTACTTTCTTCTTCAACCAACAAAGATATATAAAAGCTGAAATAAGTGCTATTCCAAGAGCTCCGAAAGTAACGGAAGTGGACAATAACACTATGTTGATCTTTCTCCCATTGGAACTTTTAGCCATGCAATTGGATAGGTGAAGTCTGGTAATCCATTGCAAAGCTTATTGTTTCTAATAATAGAGGTACCGGTAGTATTTTTAAAGACTCCTTCACATGGCAGCATGCCTTCAAAATTATTCTATGATAAATTCAAAAGTTTCAAGAAATGAAATACCTCTAAGAATTCTGGAATCCGACTGAACAAATTGTTGTGTGAAAGATCTAGTTCTTCAATATCTCCTAAGGATTTGATTGATTGAGGAATTGACCCATGGAAGAGGTTGCCCCCATCCTCAATATTGTCAATGCAGTGCAATCACCTAAACTAGTTGGGATTTCACCTACCAACAAATTGTCCGAGATATCCAAAGCAGTCAAAGCTCTCAAGTTGGCGACTTCTATGGGGAGAACCAATCTCCAGATCTACGCTTATTTTCAACTCCCCGAAGAATTTCATCGCGGTCAAATGGTTATAAGACAAGTTTAGAATGATCACTAATGATGAGAGACCTATAAGTTATTAGACAGGTCAAGTAGATTAAGAGATTGGCAATTTGATAGATGCGGAGGAATTTGCCCAGGTTGTTCCCATCAAGATATAGGTGAATCAACTTGGTTAGATTTCCCCATAAAGATGGGATAGTCCCACCCAGGTTGTGCAGCGTTGCTAGATTTTGTAGATTCCCCAATTTTGAGGGAATAACACTTGAAAGCAGACTAAAACATGACATAGGGACCTTTGTTTTCATTGCTTGTTCAACAATTGGTATGGCCTTTCTCGAGATACACTTTATAATTCGCACTTCGTTTACGGGCGTTTGCTATGAAATGCAGGCAGTGATAGACTTGTCAGCTAATATGAAGCACCCTCAACAATGTGTATAAATTCTTCCCATTGAAAAGCAACTAGTTTTGCGACTAGTTGTCATTACAGCACTGTTTCGTGTAATTTGTGCAAGGAAAATTTTTATTCTCTTTGGGCATTGCATCCACATAATTTTCTCTCTCTAGCATAGAAGTTGTTCCTGTTGGGGTTATTATGCATCGGTTACAAAAAAAAAAAGGCCATTGGTCAGTTTATAAGTGTGAATGAAAGTCTCACCTCTTGAGATAACTTTTGAGGTGAGAAAGACTCAAGACCACCCAATTCCCAGGATGGTTGTGGCTTCAATCTAAGCCTAATATGTGAATGGAAGATGGTTACCAACAAGATTGTAAGGATAAACATGTGAGTTGTCTTAGAGAAGTCCCACAATAGACAATTGATGTAGTTTTGAGTAATTAATATATCATAATTGATTCACAACTTATTAACTTTTTTATGAATGTGAGTCCAATTAAATATATTGATGAGCTTAGACTTAGACACCCCCATGACAATCTCTTCAGGTGAAGGTATTGGACTTCTGCCACACATGCCCAACAAATGATATCAGAGCTAAGAATTGATTGGTGGCCTACTTTCAATTGTATCGGTGTTTGATGAATATCTTAAAAAGGAAGAAATCTATTGATAAATTGATCAAACACCTCAAGAAAGAAATCTGCCGATCAAACACCTCAAGCCTAGTCACTTTAATCCTCAACCATTAATGATTTAAACCTAATTGGATGCTAATCGTCTATGCCTGTTGTCCACATAGGCAAATTCTGTTCATGTTCGGAATCTTCATTTTGGTCAACATCAACCTGTTCTTTCCACGTTGCTCTTCATCGGACATCACCCATCTTTTGAAAAACTTGGTTGAGATAGATAGAATGGCGAAGTCAATGCGAGTCATAGGAAACTATGGAATTATGGCATTGTAAAACGTGTAATTGTTGCTTTTTCAAATAAAAAAATTCACTTATTGAAATCAGTGAATTTACATTATATTTAGAAAAACACTATACCTCTATCTTAATTTTTTACTTTCATCATAACCCATGAAAAAAAGTTGTAAAATAAAGATAAGAATTTGAGATGTACAACCTCTGCGATGGATAAAATTGATCAGAAGGTACTATAACACTATGAAACCAACAAAAGAAATATAGTGAAGAATAGAGGTAAATGTGCATGACCAGAGGGAGATTTCTTCCGGCGGCAAGGCGTAACATAAGCCTTTATATTCTTAGCCACAGACAGAAAGGAAGAATTCAAAACCTAACTAGCATATTCCCTCTAATATTCACTAAGCATTTACTAATCATATGTATTGACAATTCTCTATCCTATGCATGAATTGACTATTTTGCATCTTATAAGAATGAGTGGTAATTAATTGACACAATGAATGCAAAAGACTTACTTATATGTTTTGATAAATTATAACGCATTATAACCCTGTTGGTTTATAATATGTTTAATGAGCCAAATAAAGTTTCACCAGTGATAATTTGACATGTGACTTCTGATCAGGAACATAGACACTACAACTACACGAGCAACCACCAATACATAAAAAACTACACATTTTTTTTTCATTAAAAGATTTCACAATTCTCATTCTTTTATAAGCAAACACAAACCATTAAGTAATTACTTACTATTTATCATATTTTATTAATTAGCAATGGCCTCTGCATATACCACATAGATAAGGATGAGAATTTTTATACGTAAGGAAGAGAATTTCTATATTATTAAGGAAGAGAATTCATATACATTGCAAACTTTTTTCAGACGTGAGGAAGAGACTTCGCATACTTTGCAAAACTACGGCTTACATGGTTCACGACATCAAGCGGAAGTGGGTATACATGAATGGGAAAAGAACAAGAGACGGGATAAGTACTAATGCAAACTGTGAAGAAATTTATATGAAGGTGTTCATTTTACATAAGAGCTTTTGAAGGGCTTTTCTTTCTTCTATTCTGCAGACCCGTTGAGTGGATATGAAACTATCAACCATCGGCCGTCGACCTTGACTGCACTGCCCATTCATCAAGTTGCACTACCTTACCGTGTCTCCAATGGTTTCCAAGTATGGCAATGAGATGAAAATAATATATCAATAGATGTCAGGGCATCAGAGTAGATGATCTTGACTCAGCAGTCATTGAACGGGGAAGCTGATCACACAGATATTTTTAAATTGACTCTGGAAGAGGCTATTTCTCTGGTATATGTGGCGGGAACCACTGCTGATGTTGATGTATGTACAATTCGCATGGACTGGGGCTGATTGCAGCTATCATTCATGAGGGTTTCATGCAGATCCCACAAATTTTAAACTATGATTGCACGTGGTCCGTTGGGCATGGTCTGTCAAAGTATTTCTTGTACTTTGGGGTGGACATTTGTGAGAAGCCTGGCTGTTGGGATTCTTACTTGAAGTCAATCACTGCGGTGGCTACTGCACTACTTTAGTACTTTATGAGATAAATGTAGACTCAAATGGTTACGATTTTAATACTCCCTTAGTTAATATTGGAAAAGGGCACGTAAAATCACGATCCAAATTGCAGCCGGAGCTGTGTGCAAAAATTAACCCTTGCATGAGATGTGTTTCGCCAATGAAACTCTCTGGTCCATTGACAGAGCACAAAAGAAAGGAAAAAAAAGGGGGAGAACGAGAGGCAGAGGCAGAATCCTTGCCTTGAAAGTTATTCCTTGTGATCAATTTAAGATAAAATCTCCACTAACGATCCAAAGTACCTCACAGATGTCAATAGTTTGCAAGAAGTATAGACAATTAGGTGATAATGTAGTTTCATTTAGCTTCACTAGCATATGGTGAAGAGAATGATTATTAGTTCATCGATACATGAGATAATGAGCAACCCAGAAGAACCCTGGACAATGTGTAGAAGCTCTTCAATTGCAATGGCATCGTTAAAAGAGATCGGTGATGCTTTTAGTTGCTGGAGCATATCGTTCCTTCTTGACCTCCTGGCAATAGTTGGTCTGCCGACGAACCTCTAAAACTTCGAACCTTATCGATACGATATAAATGTCAAAACAGACTACGCAAATGAGTTTGCATTTCATTTTTGAAAAGGAACTTAAAGGATCCTCTCAACTTGTGACTTTGATATTGCAGCAGATTAAGGCAGATTCAACATCTCCAAAACGAAATCTCAAACCAGGGATTGAAAGGTAAGTCAGAAACTTTTTGAGGCGACTCAGGAACATGGACATGGCCTTTGATTAAGTGTTAGTATTTATTTCACCCAAGTGGTCCTGAAAGCAACATAATTTGAATTTCCGTTTTTTGTCTGGAAAAGTGGCTGCTGATCAGACGCAGCATTTAATTAATATGCATCTACTCTGTGAAAGAAACGCAGCTGGCTGATGAATTACTTAGTTTTCAATTTGCTCCTCCATATAATATTACTACTTGCAGTCGGAATCTGTCTTGACCCATTTATCTCTAATTTCTTCCTGTTGTTTTCTTCCCCTACTGATTTTGACATTGGTTTATCGTCCACGTATTTCTTGATCGATGATGCTCGAGACTCATTTTGGGGATAGATTTTTGTGAGTTATTGTCCTGAAAGAAGGGTTGGCTAATTAATTTGACTTCACCTACAATGACACTTTGTGCTGTTTCATTCCAAGCATGAGATAAAACATGACGGTGAAATGAGTATGAGAATAGACGAAGGTCATCTCATTCTCATCTAATGGGACAAGACAAGGCTTTGAAAGAATCTCCAACTAGATATTACATATGGAAGCCTACTTTTGATTCCTATTCGGCGTAATTTCCAGGAAGCTATAACTGGATTGGAAGTTGAGGACTCGATAATGTAAATTATTTTGGGCTGGGGTTATGGAGGATACATATGAAGCCAATGTATCGTGGACACAGAGAAAGCAACAAGACAAAGGAAGTACGGGGGGGAAGAGAGAGAGAGAGAGAATATGAAGCAAAAGCTGAAGCACGCGTGTAAATGTGAAGGTCTTGCAGGATACACTTTCAGCCAGTTGCGTCTTGATTTCTCTCCCCCAATAATAACCATCTGGCCCTATTTTCTTCCTTCGGGTTTTGGAGAATGTCCAATTTTGTTAAGACAGACTAGTTTTCTGAAAAGGTGAGACCTCGAATTAAGAAGCTCAGAGTTGAGTAGAACAACAGTGGTTGGAAACATAGCCATGGCCAAGAAAGAGGGGGAGAAAAATGGTCAACAGGGAGGGCTCTGCCATAGTATTGACTACTAAGTGATAGGTGGCTTCACAGACAGAATAGTGAGGTGAGATTCTGTTCACTACCACTGGGCCGGTCACATTACCACTTCCGTTATGTATCACTCCCCCTTCACTTGCATTAGTCATTAACATCTGTCATTCTTCCAGCATTAAGCAGTCTCAGGTTCTATCTATACTCTAATGAAACTTTATCTAGAGAAGACAAAACAGACCTGCTCTCGAAATACTTTCCTCCTGCAATCAAAATGACTTTCTGCAATCTGCGTGCGGTCCATTTCTGCGGAACTTTACATGGCTGTTTACTATGGTACACACAAGGAAGAGACCAAAGTAACACAATCGCTCAGATGACGTAACACAGATCTCTATACATACCGGTCAATATCGATAGAGACATGAACAACAGTTGCAGATATCGAAACAACAATAATGCACCCGTGACAAGCGAGGCCGGGGCAGCATTCCGTAACAATGATCGTGCACCGATCATTCACATAGGAGCAAGTTTAAATGAATCACGTGCAACAGATACGATCCAACACCTTGCTCCTGCAAAAGTACGAAGCTGCCTTTGACCAAGAAATCTGCAGTATGGGACGGCTTTTCTTCGTCTCCTGGTGGAATGTTTGCAGCCACAGTCACGCTACCAAAGCCTTTATCCAAACTTCCAAACGATATTACCTTCTTGAAATTCACTTTTTCAGGCATCTCTTGGGATGTGAAGATGATGAGCTTATGTTGACAAAGAGAAGGAGAGATTCGGAATCACCTTCATCACTTCTAATATATTCCAACTGTTGCTTCATAAAAGGGAGAAGTATACCAAAAGTGCCTTGACTCGTGTTTGGCGCTCACTTTAGTGTCATAACTTTTCACCGGCTCATGTAAGTGCCAAAATCAAAGAAAAACAATTACTTAAGTGCCTCCGATGACAAATTCCTGATAGAGAAATTATGTAGCTTTTCTAATTAAAAGTTTTATTTAAGGTGGCACTTTTTGACGCTGAAGTGATCACATTTTCATTAAGATTGGCACTGAAATAAACACTTTTTAACAACAATTGACATTGAGGTAATCATTTTTTTATAATAACTGGCATTGAAGTGATCACTTCTTAACTTGCTATACGATATCATTGAGAAATTTTATTTGCACGGAAGTACTTATTTTTTATTAAAATTGGCATTGAAGTGATCACTTTTTAATAATGATTGGCACTGAAGTAATTTTTTTTTTTTTTTTTTTTGCAACGACTAGTGATCACTTTTTTTAACTTGCTACACGATATCATAAAGAGACTATATGCTAACTGGGCATGTCGATAAGCCACGTAGGATTGGAAAAATTAATAAAATATTATCACATCATATTTCTGGTGATTTAGATCATAGTTGGCATTTAAGTGATCCTTTTTTTTAAAAAGTAGTACTTAAGTGAGCCCGTGAAAAATTATGACATTAAAATAAGCACCGTACACAAGTTAAGGCAATTCTAGTATACTTCTCCCTACATAAAAATATACGGATGAAATAGAAGCATCTCAAGGTGCATTCGTCCACGACAGTTTTCGATTCTTACTTTCACTATAAATATCTAACGGTATACATATTTTGATTTCTGCTATCTAATTTTCACTATCAGAACATGTCTGGTCTCATCTACGGAATATCTTCCCTGTTTCTCGTCCTACTTAGGATTTCAACATCAGAAGCCTTTCCTGAGATTTTTCAATTTCCTTCCTCTTCCACTTGCAAACAAGGAAAATTCCAAATAGCAAAGTGAATATATTTTTCAAATAAGTACTAAAAATGAACTTTTGTGTCAAATAAAGCTAGAAATAATCTTGTTTCAAATAAGGACCCAAAGTAAATTTTGTATCAAATAAGGACCCAAAGTGATCAAGTTAATCTCTATTAAGGACCTTAGTTTGCCGACAGACATTTTCCAGCGATTAAAATAGGGGCAATTTTGTCATAAATTTGTGATTTGAAAAAAAATGGAAAATTCTAAATTAATTAAGTTTAGGTTATTCACTTAGATGTTTATGTTTTCTTCTTTCTTCTCCCCCGCTACTCCTCAACCAAATCGCTACCTGATCATCATCACGAATTGATTCTCGTCGCTCCTTGCCTTGCTCGACCGGCGGAGAATTTGGGTCTCCACAAACAAAGAAAGAAGCATTTGGTTTTCTTCTAGTTTTTAAATTCGTGCCTCAACCGGTAGAGAATTTGGGTCTTCGACTTTGTGGAGGATGGGTACAAGAAATGGGGAGAACTTCGGTCTTTGACTTTGCAGAGGATGGGTACAAAGAAAGGGGGAGACCGTAAAAACTTAGGGTTTTTTTGTTTTTGTTTTAGGATTTGTTAATTTTCCTTATATTTGGACAAAATTGCCCAAACTCCGGTCGTCGGAAATGTCGAATATTTGGCTAACCAGCAAGCTCAGGTTCTTATTTGGAATTGATTCACCTACTTTTGGTCTTTATTTGAGATAATGGGCATTCAATTTTATTTTATATGACGCAAAGTTCATTTCGAATCCTTATTTGAGAAAATTAGTCAACTTGGGGTTCTTATTTGGAATTTTCCCTACAAACAATGACAATAAACATTCTGTTGCCTTCCAAATCAAATCCTTTCCATGCTATAACAAGTTCCACCTAGTTCAACGAGGAAACGAACCTTCTCTGCAAGCTTTACACTCTTACAAAACCAAACCCTTTGGCGTGAGGTCATCAAAAGGTTCAAACAACGCTTGTTTCGCTTCGAATTCTATTTGAACAATTCGATTGCACGAGACAGGAGGTGGCCGGAGGTCCGGTGAGAGAGAGAGAGAGAGAGCCGTCTGAGTGCTAGGATTCCTCTTTACAACCACCAATTGTACAGATTATTGCGCGTAACTTTGTCTTATTGAGTTTAAGACACTAATAAAAAGTGAAAAGTTAAGAACATTGGTAAGATACATATGTATAAACTTTTTTTCCCCGAGTCTCTGGCTTGTGTCATGCCCTAAATCCCAATTTTTCTCTGCCAAAGTGGATCGTGTTCCCCATTTGGTTCAAGATTCCCGAGAAGGGGCCACCAGGAAAATTTTAGGCGTTTGGGAAAAATTTTAGACGTTTGGTTTCAAAGATTTGGAGGTGTGAAATGGTCGCAAACGCTTAACATTTGGAACTTTGTGGAATCTTCTATGAGATTTAATGAATTTTTTTCTTTCCAATATTGCCCGTATTGATAATCATATTTTCCCCTTTGCCCTCGAAAATACTGTTCATCGTCTTCTTCAAGGAGCTTGTTGCTCCACCGACACACGCTCAATGCACAGTGCACACACACATAGGAGTAGCTCCTAAAATGCTTAAAGCTTAAGTGGCACAGTAATAAATAAGCTAGAGCTAAATTAAATATTTCAAAAAAGAAAAATATACCTCTTTTCGCCCTTGTACTTTAATTTAGAATTTTCTTCTATAAGAATACATTTTTTTAGAGTAATCTTGTGCTTTATGAGTCATTTTTGATAATTCTGTCGAGTAACAAATTACTAATGATGCAAGGCAAGAACCTTGTTGAGGGAAAGGAATCCATTTTGGCAGTATGCGGAAAATTTGGGCGAGGATCGGTTTAAATGTTGCTTTCCTGATAGAGACATTCCTGGGGGCCTTCTGCTCGTCAAATCACATCTTTCCGAAATTAGAGGACGTGATATTGAAATATACCTTTTTCTTTGGTCCTTCGGAGTGATCTATCTACATGTACGAATAATTACTGGAAATAAAATTGCTAAACCTAATGAATGATGGAAATTCAGCCTTAAATTATTCGATTTTATTAATTTAATTCTAAATATTTCAATAATTTATCAATATAGTCTTCACAATCAATTTTAGCTAGAAATCACTAAATTTGACTTTAAATCACATTTGTACAATATATATGTCACGTATATTTCTAATTTATGTATTTCACGGTCGTTTATTTACCCGAATTGCTCAAGGGAAAGTTCGCGACATTTATGCATATAACGCATCGTAATTTTTCTATGCCGTAATGTTGTCCCAAACAAAAAGTTCCCCACGTGGAAAGAAGTAAGTTTCTTCCGCAATCGCCTCTCACCTTTTTGTTTTCCATGAAGGTGAATAAGGTAAAAATAAAACCCGCTATGTCCATGTTTTGATCCGTTTGCATTCACTTTTTACTTTTCACTTTGTACGTGAAAATATCATTGGACCTTCTTTTTACCTTCAACTGTCCTTCCCCTTCCCTTTCCACTTCACGAAAAACTCCAGACGGCTGTGCAACGTACGTAACAGGGGGATGCAAGAAACCTTTCTCGAACGATAAAAGAGTTCATATCTACAAATTTATATGCTTTGATACTTACCCGTGATTCAGGGAGATGACCATATTTAATTAAGATTTATTGGGTGCTTATGCTATATTTTTAGTGAAGATTTGATATTTTTGAAAAATATTTTACAAGAAGTCATTCTTTTGGTATTTGATTGAAATATGAAAGCAAACTAAAAATTATTTTCTATTGTTTGACCCTAGAGAGAGATACATCATTGTAAATTATCTTTTCTTTTATTGTCTTATGGAACTTGGACTTGACTGCTTAGATCTTGGAGCCAACCTTGGGGTACTTCTAGCGTAGGTGCTTAAGTCCTAGACCCAACCTTAGGGTACTCAAATTGGCCGCCAAGTCCTGGACCTAGGTGCTAAGGACTCTAGCTTGAGCATCAAGACTTGGCTCTAGCCTTATAGGAGTCAGGCTTGGCCGCCAAGGTCCCCAAGCAGCCAAGCCCAAACATTGGGAACTCAAGTATCGAACCAAAGGACCTTAGACTAGGAGCCAAGAGTTGAGTAGCTAGGCACAACCGTTAGGAATTCGGGCACCAGCATCAGAATCTCGAGCAAGGCCTCAGGATATTTGGGCCCAACCTCTATGGATCCAAGCTCAACCATCAAGGAATTAGGCCCAACCTTATTGGTCTCGCGCCTAAGCGCTAGTGATTTGAGGGCGGTAGCTCGGTACCCGAGCATGGCAGCCAAGGACCTTAGCATAGACACGAAATTTTTTACCCGAGCCTAATCACTAATGACTCAGGCACAGGCGTTGGGATCTCATGCCCAAACACCAAGATTTAGTCATATTTTTAAAAAATGATTTTCAATTTTCAAAAAGAATAAGTTATTTTCTTGAATTTAAACGCATGCTTTTCATTTACTATGAAAAAAATTTCTGTAAACTTATTTTTTGTAAACAATCCAAAGCCAAAAAAGTAAAGAAACTATTTTCAGATAGGAAATTTTTCTCAAAACAAGGATCGTCAATGGGATTGGAGCCCTCAGCCAAAAAGAAAAAAGAAAAGTAATGTGATGTAAGAGAGAGGAAAGTAAAGTTGAAGAACGTGTATGCAAAGCGACATGATGGGGGGCAGCATTTGATGGACAATCATTGGGCCAACTCACATGAAGTCCTTACAACAAACAGTTGGCGGACGATGCACCTCCAGCTTGGTTCAGTGACTTCAATTATATTTCCCTCTCTGGTCCTCACCTCCTTTCCATGCGCAATCCAGCTAAGTTTCTATTCCATGGCCCCTTGGCTACTAGGGTCACATCTGCCAGATATTTTTCTGGTATGCAGCTAAAAGCATAGTAGTGCCCTTCGGAAAAGTTGATAATAGCAACCGGGTTGGTCGAGTTTAATTAGAGCAATCACAATGAAATTTACTAATGAGTTTCTGAGAAGTTCGGCTTTCGGTTTCTCCGAATTTCTCACCAATATCATTGCTTCAATATTAGTTAAAATAGACGACTAAAAAGATCGTGATAGATAAAAAAGGGGAGGGGCCGAGTTATTTTTCTCTAATTCTTACTCAACTTAAGCTTCATGCTGCCCATCTTGTGTTTGGCCATTAACAAAACCTAGAAGAAGGGGGGGAAAAGGTAAAACATGTCATAAAAGGTTTAGTTAGACCCTTCACCCAAAATGATTGTCCAATGCCACCACTTTAATCATCAACTTTCCAACCAACACTTGTTTTTTTGGCTTCCCTTTCTTATCCTCCATTCTCCTCTCTCCTTCTCCTTACACTCACAGACAATCAATCACAGAGAGAGAGAGAGAGAGAGAGAATGGCATTTGCAGGAACAACCCAGAAGTGCATGGCCTGTGAGAAGACCGTCTATCTGGTGGACAAGCTCACAGCTGACAACAGAATCTACCACAAGGCCTGCTTCAGATGCCACCATTGCAAAGGGACTCTCAAGGTATGTCATGATAAAAACTGTTAGATCTCAAGGATTTCTCATTGATTAACAAATGATCAGATGTGAGTTTGATATATTCCCCATTTTAGAGGTCCAAGAGAGTTGCATTTCTGTAGATCGCAGTACAGACTAGTCCACTCCGCTCTTGAATTTATGCTTCAATTTGATGGTGTAGGCAAAGGATGCTTATTCCGTTGCTCCTTTAACTTTAATTTGTGCTCTTCTTCATGGAGTCATTAGCACGGGACATCCTGAATGATATTCGCTTGCGGGTTCTCTTTAGTTTGCAGAAATGTGTGGGGGCGAGTCCAAATTAGCCAGCAACTTTGCTGAGAACCTTAAGATCAGCCCCAACAACATTAGATCGAACTCATTTATAATAAGCTTTTTGACTGATCATCCATGCATGCGAGCTATGAAAATTTGTCATGACCTGCTAAGCGGCCAGGGTCACGCATGATTTATTGCCAGACATCATGATCATTGTAAGAGGGGACTTTTCAGGAAACAGATAGGTACAGTTTATTGGTAAACAGAGGATTATATATAAACTCTGGAAAACTTGCTAAAGCACATTGCACACGCAGCTTGGGAACTACAATTCATTCGAAGGAGTCTTGTACTGCCGGCCGCATTTCGATCAGCTCTTCAAGAGAACCGGCAGCCTCGAAAAAAGCTTTGAAGGTAAAAATTGAAGCACACAAGTCATGCACTACTCTGTTTCTGCTCTTGTAAAAAGGATCGCTCTGATTCTTCCTACATACAAAATGTCCTCTTAGGAACCCCCAAGATTGCAAAGCCAGAGAAACCCATCGATGGAGAGGTAATTTCGCCGCGACTGTGGTCTTGCCTGAAAGTTTTGCAGTTAGGCTAAATCAGTCATTGTTCTCCTGAATAAATCTTCTTTGAACAGAGACCTGCAGCAACCAAAGTCTCCAGTATGTTCGGGGGAACGCGAGACAAATGTGTAGGCTGTAAGAGCACCGTCTACCCGACCGAAAAGGTAAGGATTTCCTGGTGTATTTATAGAACTTGTGATGTGAGGACATGACTTAGTCCAAAGGCTGCTTCATTGAGGTGGCAAAACTTCTCATTGAACTAGTTTGATGAACCCCAAATTGCAACTTCAGTACAACCATTTTCATCGATGTGCATACAGGTGACGGTTAATGGGACTCCGTACCACAAGAGCTGCTTCAAATGCACCCACGGGGGGTGTGTGATCAGCCCATCCAACTACGTCGCGCACGAGGGGAAACTCTACTGCAGGCACCACCACACTCAGCTCATCAAGGAGAAGGGCAATCTCAGCCAACTCGAGGGCGATCATGAGAAGGAAACAGTGGCTTCTGAATCATAAAACGCTTTGATCTTGCACTACCTTGTTCCTTGAGCTGTCACCGCACTTTGTGGCCACTGGATTTCAGGCTGGTCCAAAATCCTATTATGCTACTAGAGAATCTATGTCTATCTACTAAATTTGAGATGTGTGAGCCTCGATTGGTTCAATTTGGCTTCTGTTTTGCGATTGCGGATGATTTTTCAGGTTGGTTGTAAGCGTAGAATAAGTGGTGCTTGCTTCTTGACTTGTGAAACCTCTGAGCTTGCTTTCTTTTCAGTCTTGTCCAGCGAGTGTGTCTAGCATCGTCCCTATTTTTCATTCATTCGACTCACTTTTGTCAGTGTCCTTGGTGAGTCTTCATTTACTATGGTTGCGAATTCGAAGTGAAACTTCCTGACGAAAAATAGCGTGATTTAGTTCTAGGTTTGAAGAACATCTCGGGACTAATCCCCCTGTGATTCGAAACAAAGACACCTTTGCTTTAGCTGGTTCGACAAGAAACACCAAACATCCATGCTGATATGTCTGTTTACAGCTGAACAAACAGTTATTATTTGTTGTTCCAAGCACACAACTAGATCTTTGTGATTGAACTTGTCCAACTTTAGGCGAATCTTCGCAAAATCCATCAAGCAACAGAACTATATTGATCCAGTGTTTCATTACATTAAGTTGACATCGTCGACATTCTTTCTCTTTCGAATAATTTCAACTGGTGAAGGAAACTGTTGTCTTAAAGTGATGGAAGGATTAGACATTCCAATATCTCGTAGAGATGGTGAAGCTGAAGGGATTAGCACCCATTGCACAGAATTGCAGAGTTCTCTTCTGCAGGTCTGCTATGAGTTGTGACCGCATGCCAAAAGATCAAGCCAAGGCCTAATTTCATATATCTATAGAAAGGAAGTGAGATAAAGGAAACAAAATGTGAGAGATCAAAAAAGAAGTACACCCAAAGTACCAAAACTTGGCACAAGTAAACACATAAGTATTAAAACTTCCCAAAGGTACATTTTAAGTGTCAGTTTTTTTTAAAATTGGACACTTAAGTGCCAACTTTGAAAAGTTGTCAAAAATCCTAATGTTGCATTATTTTATTAATAAAATCAGTCTACGTGACTTGTCAAAATGTTGCTCACCATCCTTGTCCTAGAACAACGTCGTTTTGCCCCCAAATTTTATTTTTAATATAAATATTAATTAAATTAATATTTTAAAAAAAAAAGTATTGGATCAAGGGCCGTGGAAGGCCCTGTTGCCCCACCATCACCAAAACAAGTAGGCGACGATAGGGTGAGGGTTGGTCAGTGTCACCAGGCCCTAGCCAATGGCCGAGGACCCTAGCCGACCACCAATGAAGGCCTACGGGCCCTTGCCCAAATTTGAGGTGAGGGGTCGCAGCCCTCCCCCAAATCGGGCAAGGGTTGCCGGCCCTCACCAAGATCTAGCCAAGGGCCACCACTAGCTAAGGTGAGGCCCTAGCCCAATCTAGGAGCGGCCTGCAACTCGTCACCCCAAATCTAAGTGAGGGCCTGCAGGCCTTCGCCAATGGTCGGCCAGGGTCATTGACCACTAGCCGGGGCTTGACGGCTTCCACCAACCCTCACCCCACCATCGCTCCGAAGATGGTGGGGTGGCAGCGGCGGCAAGGGTCTCCATGGCCCCACATCGATCTTTTTTTTTTTTTTTTTTTTTTTTACGTTTAGTTTTAAAATTTTAATTTAGTTAATGCCTATATTAAAAATCAAATTTAGACCAAAATGATGTCATTTTGGGCTTATCTAATCACGTCAGTGCCACATGAATAATTTTGAAATAAATTGCCACATCAATTAAAAATTTTGTTGAAAAATGCCACATCGGCAATTTGATCGGAAATTCTCTTCGTTGGCATTTAAGTGTACATTTTCTCTGATTTTGGTGACGCTTAAGTGTACCTTTTGGAAGTATGACACTTATGTGTTGACCTATGCTAAATTTTGGCACTTGGAATCTTTGGCGCTCGAGAGATAAACAAGCATTTTTTTAGAAAAATCTAAACTTTTAGATGACAGAAGCTTAGCTTATGTTCTATAGCTTTGGAATCAATAAAGATTTGTTCTTTGAGAGGGTTTTCTGCGGGGTCACATAACTTATGTGACCACCTAGTCCGAAAATTCTACAGAAGTTTGATTGGATTTTCATCTTTCTGCCATGATATCATGATGAATCCGATATTTATTAGATCAGAATAAATTGAGCACGTTGAATTTCCAAACTTTATTTATGTTTGACTCAAATAAAATTAGATTTAGACCCATTTGTTTCACGGATAATAAATGATTACGAAAATATTTTTCTAAAAATAATTATTCACATAATTTGAAATTATTAATTAATAAAAAGAAATTTCATTGTCAATAATAATTTTATACAGCAAATAATAATAAAAAAATCGTTTATTTATTTTTTTAAGTAATATAAGTGATCATTCTTTTTATAAAAAAAATTTAAATTATTTATTTTTTGTGAAATAAACAAGTTATAAATTAAGGTCTTTCTGTTGCTCACCTGTGCTGGCTCTCAAGCAATCATCCCCAATGACAACGTTTCAGCGGTGGTCGGACTTGGAGGGTGGCAATCTCAACCAACCCCCGACCACTTTTTACTTGGCGGGTGTCAAAATTAGGTAAAACATTGTGCTTTTCTTAAGCCGTAAGACAAATAGTGGCTAAAGTTTACTGAATACAAAAGGTTATGCTTTTATCAAGATATTCGAAAGTTTTCATTATAAGAAGTCGTTATAAGGAGGAATGACACAAGTGGTTCATATACTTTGGTCTAGTATTAGATATCATCCTTGATTTTTTAATTTGTTTAATATAGTCTATGAACTTTAACTCAATATACAATGTCGCCCCTAAACTTTTAATTTATTTAATGTAATCCTTAAACTTTTGATAACTTGTCAATCTAGTTCTCAAACTATATGTAAATAATTAATATTATGCTTTCATTAATTCAAGTTTAAAGTTTTCATAGAGTTCGGGGGCTAATTTGAACATGTGCCAAAGTTCGGAAACCATGTTGAATAAGTTAAAAGTTAAAAGACAATGTTACGTATTAGCATAAAGATTAGGGATCGCATTTTACAAATTAAAAGTTCATAAATGACATTACACGTTCAGCGAAAATTCAAAGAATCATTTGTGTCATTTTTTTCTTATTTACAAAGATTGTGTTTTTAATTTTTTTTTATCTTTCCTTTTTGGGCATAAAGCCGTAAATGATAAATTCAGTGGGAAATCGTTCTAGCTCGCGGGCGTGACCGTAGCCTAGTCACTTGGTACGATTCCCATGCATGTACTCGCAGAGCACCTCAAACTCAAAGGCCACACCGAGTCGGGCCTCCTAATTGATTTTGGGCCAGCAATAGTGTGAATTGCGAAGGCAGGCCATGTATCGAGCCCGAGGCCCAATTACATTCACGAGAGCGAACCCAATGTACTCACGTATGTTTTAAGAAAATATTTTTCAAATCATTCCAAAACAAATGATCTCAAAATTGAGCTTGTATGAGTAGCGAGAGTATATTATGGGTCGGCTTTAAAAAATTTTCCCTCAAATTTTGTACATAAGCTTTTTTCTTTGATTTCTTTACATAGGTTAACCTATGTGAATTGTAGCATGAATTGTGTTACCAACTATGCAATGGCCATGCGAATTGATGTGATTTACCACGTTTACAATTAGTTAAAGGTTTTCATGTAGGAAGGGGTTGTTTTCACTCCATTTTGGATGGAACCATGCTTGTGTTTATTTAAAGTGACAAAAATGTTGTCACTCCATTAACACCCATTTCAATAATAAATCCTATTACCTAAAAAATCTACTTATTGTCCATTCCAAGCAAGGGCGGACATAACCCCAAAATATCATTTGCTTGGTTTATTCAATAGCCATTATAAATCCTAGAAAAAAGATTGTGATTCTACATGAAAGGCTTGGATTTTATTTTTTTTTCCATACCAACGAGGTGTCTTGGGCTCTTTGACCATATGATAGGGCTCTGATTGATCTTTGCCAAGTGTTACATTGAATAATTACCAAAGACATAAACATTTATATTTTAAAAAATGACCTTAAGACAATATGCAAATATGGTGTAATTGATAAATTATCAATGCTCTCATGCTATGAATGTCATCCTATTTGACACCATACGCATATATTAGCTCGCTTTTGATTGTCAATGACACCACAGGTCATTGTCATGAAATAGCACCCGCTAGATATAATGATCAAAAGGAGGACCTAGGCCCTAAGATTGGCTCTAAACCCATAGGCCAATCGGGCCTTAGGTTGGACTCAATCGGATGGATCAAGCTTTCTCGCTCAACGTCCTAACTCGATCGCCAAACACATGATCAGGTCCGAGCTCTGCACGTCATTTTGAGAGAGCGCTGATCGTTCATTCCGATGGGGGCACGCGAAAAAAAAGGGGCGTCCCCTCCCTCGTCCTGCCTGTCCCGTCTCCGATCAAACACTTTAACCACGCGACACGTGCGCTGAACCTGGGGCATTCTTCCCCTGACAGGGGGTGGCATTTGCATGCCTTCCATAGAAACCGAAAGAGATCACTGGCTTAAAAAACTCATCCCAATGCTCGATATAAAATAAATAATAAATAAATAAAGGGGCTCGCTCTATAAAATATTATATACTTTTTAAGCATTAATTTTTACATAACACGAGATATTTTAATCAATTAATCAAACACTCATTAATAAAAAAAAGTTAACACCGCAAAAAAAAACCCCAACCAATACAGTTGTAACAAATTCACTTCAAATTGTACCAAAATTTATAATTGGTATATTAGTAACACATTTCCTTAATTAATTTTTGGGTCACAAAAAACCTTCAAATTGGATCAGATTTTATCATGAAGTTATTGAGTTTGACACACACGAGAAAATCCATATTGATTTGTGATAAATGTTCATCAGTATACTAATTTGAATTTTTTTTTTTTTTTTGTGATCATCAAGAATTAATTTTCGATAAATTAGTACGAATACATTAACCCGAGATTTTCCGTCAAATTAATTCTTAATAAAATTGATAAGGATTGGAAAGGGGCCACACGTGGAACGAGTCGCGCTCCGAACGAAGCAGCCAATCAGGTCACAACTCATTTACTGCTTTGGGCATTGTCATGCAAGATATGGGGGCGACACGTAGCGAGACATGGGGGCAGAGAGTGGCGGTAACCGACCCGGGAGGGGGGACGCTCGGTTTCCGGGTCCAACGTCGATGGGCCCCACCCGAGCCAGCCAGGGACAAGGGGAGCCCCCAAACGGCCGAGCCAATGGGGGAGGATAGGTGTTCCCACGCATGTCCTCCAATCACACACGCGTTCCTGCCGCGCCGCGCCATTGGTTGCTCAGGAGTAGCCTCGCCTGATACATTATTTTCACACACAAAAAGAAAAAAGAAAATTGGCAAATTGAAATGTGGATGTGGGGCCCGTTCTCTCAAAAAAGCACCGACCTTAACTCAAGGCAGAATCGTAGCCGAAATAAAGTTGAGTCTCAATTTTTTACATAATTTTTTCTTATCTCATAAAAGAGCATTAATTTTAGATTTGGTACTCGAATTTAGCCCCTTTCGAGATTTTATTGGGTATACATGAAATGACACGTCAAATCTTTAATATTATGATTAGGCAGAGATTTGATGGAAGCCAAATTTATATATCAACTTAAAGTTTGTGTTTTTTTTTTATGGGACCGCAAAAAATTTGATCAGAAGATTCGATTTTGAAGTGTGTACTCTTTTATGAGGCATAAAATTGGGCCAAAATTGGAATCCAACTTAAAGTTGGTGTTTTTTTTTGTAAGTAAAAAGAAGGGTTTGGGCCAAAACTTGAATTGATGCTTTTTAAGGGAATTAAGCCTTAGATGTGCTAGGTTGTAAAGTTATGCCCGCTCTAAAATTGAGTGAAATGACTTCTTAAAAGCTATTGTCAAAAACCTTTAAAAGCTACTTTATACATTTTTTTCGTTGCAATTGTTGTTGCGACAAAAATTCAATCATAATTATTTCGCATTGCTTGACGTGAGAGTTTATATTATATATATATATATATATATATATATATATATATATATATATATATATATAATTTCTCTTTATTTATCAACTTACACATTAGAATATACCTTTCTAACATTGATATTGGAGGCCTATATGTGATCTCTCTACTTGGCAACGATAGCGGTCGCGAAATTAAAAAAATATAAAAAAGAAAATATCCAAGTATATGGATTGGATAGGCGTTTGGAGGCATGCATGGACCAGCGCCCACTCACCCACCTTCTTGAATATCCCACATGTCCCCAGAGCTCCCAAGTCCCTCGAACACGTACCCTCGAACCCCCCACGTGTCACCTCCTCCTCACTCCTCCCCTCATGTTGCCCTCCTCCCATTGGCCCTTCCCTCTCCTCACTTTTCTCACTCTCTTCTCCCTCTTCAATCTCTCTTTATAACCCACCTCTCTCTTTCTCTCTCTTTCTCATCGCTCTTCAAATTTGCGCTCCACTCCCTGCAAATTTTCCCAAGAAAATCATCGCCCCCACCGAATACCAGCAGACGGAAAAAATGATCAAGACGTTGAGTCCTTACTCGACCACGCCGGCCGCCACGGCGAAGACGGCCGAGATCATGTCCCGGTACCGTCCCATTGCCCCGAAGCCCGAGACGGTCCACTCGGCGGCGAGCTCGGCCGCCGAGAGCCCGACGTCCATGTCCCCGAAGATCCGGCAATCTCCCTACCTCCGGAACCTCTGGCCTCAGCTTCAGGCGAGGCCGACTCGCACCCGGAAGCGCGGGAGGACCGCCATCTCGCCGCCTGCCATCAAGAGGCCGAAGACTGCGGCCACTGCAGCGGGGGCGCTGGCGGGCGTTCCCTCCCCCTGCGCCCTGCCGCCGACGAAGAACCTGTCTCTGCAGGTTTTCACTCACGGCCTCCCCCACATTCCTCTCGCCGGCCTGATGGAGAGCCCCCCTGTGGCCCTGGCGGGCTCGGCCGCAGCGGCAAGCAGCCCGAGGAGCCTCGTCACGCTCCCGCTCCTGCCGTGCTCGCCGGAGCTCAACTGCATGAACTCTGTGCGGGGCGAGCAGGCCGCCGCCGTGGACTTGAACGTCAACTCGGCCGTGGAAACGATAGCGGAGGAGAAGGACCTGCTCCTGCAGCTCCAGGGGCCTGCGTCCGGCAGCGGCAACGTGATATCTCCACGGCCTGTGCGGCCAGTCGGGTCGAGGATAAGCGTCGGGTGCATAAGCGAGGACAGGAGGCCAGACTCGCCGGCGCCGCGGGAGAGGCAGAAGCCGGAGGAAGTGGAGGAGGAGGTGGAGTCGGAGGCGCTGCCAGCGGTGATATCGGACTCGAAAAACCGGGTGAGGGTGGTGAACTCGGCGTACAAGGAGATGGTGGGGCAGCCGGAGTGCCCTTGGCTCGAGGCCATGGCGAGGCTGGGCGCCGCGGGGGGCCGGCGGATCGGAGGGGAGGTGGCGATCCGGATGTGCGACGAGGAGGCGAAGGTGCCGGTGTGGGCGGAAGGGTTCTCGTGCTGGGCGAGGATCGAGTGGGTGGGGAGCGGAGGCAAGAAGAGCTCGGTCAAAGCGTTCTGCGACGCCATCAGGCTGCGCTGCGACTCCAAGGACTACCTCTTCACCTGGAGGTTCCACACCAACGCCGCGAGGCCGTCGTCCGAGTTCAGCTCCAACGCCGTCTGAATCAAATCTCCGTCGACTCTCTTCCCTTGCCTTCTTCTTCTTCTTCTTTTACTGGTTAGAAAGCGTCAATTTGTATCCGTGCATATAGGGCTCTTTTAAGTCGTAAGTACTAAAGATGATTGTAGGGTTTTTTCATGTGCTCCTTCTTCTTCTATGTAAATATAAAGCATGTCAGAAGTTTTATGAGATATCTTTTGCTTTCGATGGAGGCCTCTTTCTATACTCTCTCGTGATCGGATTAAATGTACGAATGCCCTTTCGGGGACACGTTCGTGCTCGTGTGTAGAGCGTTTGCGAGCAGATGTTGGAGCGCAAGCGGTGAGAAGTTGGCAGAGATCGGACGGTTGGTTTTCTGCTCGAAGAACGCCTGATCTTGAAGTAGGAAAAAAGAAGGGTGCTGCAGATCCGATCTGATTGGGGCCTGATGCGCCCATGCTTTGTACGAGCCTCCTTCGGCAGACATGCGTGAACGTGGGTCTCGACCCCTGAGAGGAGCCGCGACACTTGTGCAGTCAACGAAGCCTATCGTGTCGTCCAAGATATCCTTTCCATGTATGAACAGGAATGTTTGATGCCCCCTATGAAGCGCTAAACCAAAGACCTAACTCAAAACCATCGGAGGATCTCCACAGGCAAAAACCTCGGTGGTATTCGAAATCCGTGGGTTAACGAGGCTTACTTAGCAGACAAAACAAGGCTTATTTAGAATTTCTTTATCCCTAATATGTATTTAATGATGGTTTACAAGTTATGGACATCGCTCACTTTAACAGGTTAGGTCATAACACAGGTCAAATCATAAATTATGGACATTGCTCCGCTCATAACACAGGTCAAATCATAAATTATGGACATTGCACCACTTTAACAGGTCATAGTTATGGACATTGCTCCACATAGACTTGGTTCGAGTTCTTAATATTAATTCGAGCTCACATGTAAATTTAAGGTAGGTCATGAGTTGATTCGAGTTCTTAATATTAATTCGAGCTCACATGTAAATTTAAGGTAGGTCATAAGTTATGAACATTGCTCGCATTAAACTTAATTCGACATAGCTCGCATGTAAACTTAATTTGAGTCCAAGTTGACGTCCATGCTTTTAATTCAGAAATCAAGGACGTTGTGGTAGGCGGAAAGTCGGGTCAGGACCAACCAAATACATTGAGCACGTTGAGTTTGATGTGTTTCGATGTAGATGGTCTGCTACTTGATCTTTTGAGGGATAGGCCTTTCTGGCGCTTCTCGATATAATACAGGGCAAAATACGGCCAGCCAGAACAGATTTGAGGGACAGCCATTAAAAGAGATTTTTCTCCTCCAGGCATATATGTATGACTTGCGTGCCAATGTGTACTAATGGGGTCATGCCGGCGGCTCGACTGCTTCATGCCTCCGTCGTTGCCATCGTTGCTGCCTCCATCTCCGGCCTTCGCCCCAGCCACCGCCACCTCCACCCTTCGCGGACAAGGATCATCTCTCTACCCATCTGATTTGGTGTCTTCAAGAATGGACAAACGGTTCCACCCAATATAGGTCGTACTTCCACTCCAACTTGAGTATTGAGACCGTTTGAAATTTGGGCTCGACCTAGTTCAATTGATTGAACCAGTTTTCGGATTGAACTCTGGAACTGGAACACTCCCAACTTGTCAAAGCCGCCAGTACTTTTCCAGGGTCATCGTTTTATTTGAACTGGAACCACTCCCAACTTGGCCTTCCACGCTCCTCCTCGTGGAAGGCCAAGTTGATGGTGAAAAGAGGCCTAAAATTTGCTTGATGAGAGGGGGGAACCTACAAAATGGTTGGAAAGGCATTTGAGCGGAATCGAATTTGTGATCTCAGATTCTAATACCGATCTAAAGTTATAAGCCTAACCATCCACTTCAAAAGGTTAATTCGTTAAAGATATAGCGAGGATACATTTGCATGGTTCACACATTTTGGAGCGTCCTTCATCGGCGCTTTGCCAAAATGCATCTTTGGACTCGAAATCCAATGGACCGCATAAGCATGTTTTGAGTACGAGGATCCACTCCTCTGAAGCGCGGCAACTAGAAAACGCACTGTAATATCGGGCTTGGATTCGGTTCGGGCTCAAACATCATAGGCCCGATGTTCTCGGGCCGGGCTTCATTTTTCCAATGGATCTCGGCCCGACCGGTCTGGGACGAGGATCCGTGGGGCCCCTAGGTTTTAACCGAACGCTAAGATAAATGTCACATGAGCAAAATTTCAAATATCGCCTGCTATTTTTCTTTTTATTTTTATTTTCCTTTTTTGTTATTATTATCTTTTTTCGCCTTTTGGGCCGGTTGTCAAAGTACCGGATTTAGTTAGATGCTGACAAGGACAGCCATTTCGAAAAGATAGAGCGTTGTCGTTTTTGCCTTAGACTTTGCCAGGTCAAGAGGAAGTCTTCCTGAGAAAACTTAATTAATTTCTCGTCCCAAGACCAAACTTGATTGGCAAGCAACTTGCTTGGCAAGGAGTTATCTACAGGACATTTTAGTAATTATTTTAAATATTGTGAATGACAAATTTTGATTTTTTTTTCTGAACTCAAATCATTTGAGAATTTCACAATATCTAAATGTTGACCGGTCAATTCATACTTAACCTTTTTTTTAATAACTTTTTAAAATGTGTGATATTTTAAATTTTAAAGAGCTATTTTGCTTTTTCTTACTATAAACAACCGACCATTCAAGATTAGTGTGGGTTATTTTTTTCTTTTGTCGTTTCAAATCTTAATTAGAGTTATTAATTGATTCATTGTACGCAAGAAGAATGGGTTTTTCGAAATAAAATAAAATGGTCATATCAAGCAAATTGATGACTTGGGAAAATCTAAGTTGGCTAAATTTCATAGATGATTCATCTTTAAATAGTATAGCAAATTGGAAAATTATCCATATATTGGTACCTATGTTTAGGCAAATTAATAACAACAATACGTATCTAGAAAACTAATTAATAAAATCAAATTAAGGAATTTTCGGGAATACCAATTTTACGAGGCCCATCTACCATAAAAAAGTGCATGACTAATAATCGGATGGCTTTTATTTTATTTTCTTATTTCATTCATGTTTCTTTATTCACAAATCACAAAATTATTGCAGGTGCTTTTCCTTTTTATTGTCAATTAATTAATTTCGCAAATTGGGTAAAAGTCACAAAAACCCCAAATCGAGGTAGGTTTTAGCTTCCTTACCTTACCTAAGCTAGGTTTAAAGGTTCACCTAGGTAGGTTCCACTATTACCGGGAAGAGGTCTAGCCTCTCCAGCCTGGTGCACCAATGTCTGTCCACATCCTAAGGAGAGGTGGTGGGTTGCTTGGATTCGCCCGATACAAAGCCTCAGGGACACGACACCAAACTCCCCCTGCAGCCATCTTGATATTTTTCTTCCCGAGTTGGCAGGGAATACGAGCAATAGGAATCTCCCAAGGGCGGTTCTCCCCACGTTCTGGAGGACCCCTAAGTCTTTTAAGGACTTGCTCAAGTCCAAATGTTTTTTTTTTTAGACTGGAGGAACCATTTCATAGCAAACGCTCAGCGTAAACCCTCAGGAAGCATTGGCGCGGAGACCTACCTCCCACGGTGTTCCGCTTAAGTCGCGCTAATGCGCATGCGGTGACTCAAACCTCCCCCATTCCGCAATTAAAAGGGGAAATGCCTAAACCAACTCAGGTCCAAATGTTTCCTTATTCACAAATCAAAAAACTATTGCTGGTGCTTTTCCTTTCTTATTGTTAATTAATTAATTTTACAAACTGGGTAAAAGTCACAAAAACCCCAAAATTGTAGTTCACAGTGATGAATTTAATTAAAATTTATTCATATACTTCACCGTTAAAAATTCGTCTACATTGACGCCAAAAAACAAACGTTGTTAACATGATACTTATGTCCATTTTGGATCATACCATATGTTAGAATATGTAAATAAAAAATCAAATCTTCATTTAACAGTATAACCTTTTAGGATAGTTAGACAATAATTATACAAAACCTTACCCAATACTTTTAGGCCAAAGTCAAATATTGAGTTTAAATCTTCCAAGCTTGAATCTTCCAAGTCAAACCATTCGACTCCACGACACTTTAGGCGAAGGAAAAGGTGGTTCAGCTTATGCCACGTCTTCATGTTGGAAGAGTTAGTATAGTCATTAGTCACATAGAATCTCACACTACATGCTAATTCCATTAAATTTCGAATGCATTGATTGTTCGCCTTCAATTAAAAAGCATTTATGCTTTAGTCTTCATGTTCAAACTATTAGTCTAGTCACACAGAATCTCACACCACATGCTGACTCCATTCAATTTATGATGCATTAATTGTTTGCCTTCATTTAAAAAGCATTTACTGCTTGTCAAAAGTATAATGTCATCAGTCTTTTTTTTTGTAAAATACCATTTATTAAGGGTTTATGACCGTTGCTAACATTAAACGACATAGATAAAATCGAATTCATTACCGTACCAAAAAAAAATCGATTTATTTAATATCCACGGATTTTTCTTGCCAAAAGGGGGTAAATCGAAAATGCCCAATTCTCTTTCGTTTAAATACCAAAAAGATTAATAAAATAATTCCCCTTTTTTAATATAAATAAATAAAGAGAGACTTCCAATGGCTCGTTAACGTCCGACCGACCTCCACCTGTACGGAGCTCTGTCCGGGTCGACTCAGTGCCTCGCTCGCGCTCTCTCTCTCTCTCTCTGCAATTTCACGTTTTCCTCTCGAAGAAGAATCGAGGGGTCCTCTCTCCTCCGAGCTTCAATGGAGGATCCGACGACGGACGGCGACGCTCTCTTCCCTCCCAACTTCGTGACCATCCGCGACCTCCGGGAGCAATGGCTCCGGCGGCGGCCGCAGGGGCAGGAGCGGCTCGAGACGCGGCCGCGATCGCCCCATGGAAAGCCGCCGCAACAGCGGACTCCGCCGCCGCCGCCGTTCCCGCCTCTACCGGCGCAGAAGGACCGGCGGAAACAGCCGGAACAGGAGGGGCCGCGGCGCGAGGCCGACGTCGAGCGGGAGAGCGTGAAGAGGGGCCCGAGGGACGAGTGCGATTCTGCTAATCGCTGGGCCATTCGATGCAATGCGAGCGTCGAGGAGGGGAGTGGCGGTCGTCGGGCGATCGACTCGAACGGTCCGAAGCCCTTGGAGAAATCGAGCCGCGACGAATGCGCGGGTTTTGGCGCCGACGAGAAAGCGGAATCGGCCTTGGCGAAGGACCGGCGAAAGCAGCCGGAACAAGAGCTTCCGCGAGGCGAAACCAATACCAAGCGCGAGAGAGTGAAAGCGAGTCCGACGAACGCGGCCGATTCTCGACCTTCTCCTGCTAATTGTTCGGCCGTCCGACGCCAGACCAGCGGCAGGGAGGGGAGTGATGGTGGTCGCGCGATCGATTCGAACGGTCCGAAGCCCTCGGAGAAATCGAGCCGCGGTGAATGCGCGGGTTTTGGCGCCGACGAGAAAGCGGATTCGGCCTTGGCGAAGGACCGGCGAAAGCAGCCGGAACAAGAGCTTCCGCGAGGCGAAACCGATACCGAGCGCGAGAGAGTGAAAGCGAGCCCGACGAACGCATCCGATTCTCGACCTTCTCCTGCTAATCGTTCAGCCGTCCGACGCCATACCAGCGGCAAGGAGGGGAGTGATGTTCGTCCGGCGATCGACTCGAACGGGCCGAAGCCCTCGGGGAAATGGAGCCCTGGTGAATGCGCGGGTTTTGGCGCCGATGAGAAAGCGGAATCGGCCTCGGTGAAGGACCAGCGAAAACAGCCAGAGCAAGAGCTTCCGCAAGGCGAAACCAATACCAAGCGCGAGAGAGGGAAGGCGAGGCCGAGGAACGAGTCCGATTCTCGACCTTCTCCTGCTCAATTTTGGGCCGTTCCAAGCAATACAAGCGTCAAGGAGGGAACTGGTGTTCGTGAGGCGATCGACTCGGACGGTCCGAAGTCCTGGCAGAAATTGAGCCGTGGTAGATACGCAGGTATTGGCACTGACGAGAAGGCGGAATGGGCTCCGGTTGTCGTGGTTTCTGCTGATGCCGAGAGTGCCGAGCAGGTGAAGAAAACCAAGGAATCGGAGAAGAAGAGGAAGAACAACCGGAAGGGAAAGGGGAAGTTGAATAAGGACATGGTTAGGGCAAAGGAAATGGGGGTGAAGCCGGAGGAAGGTGAAATGAACACGCCAGCGGAGGAGGTGAAGAAGGAGAAGTTTCAGCGTGCCAGTTCTGAGGGACAGAATGTGATGCCGGAGAGCAAGGAACTGCGAGTGGAGGCAAAGCCGGAGGAAGTTGTAGCGCACATGACGGCAAAGGAGGCGAAGAAGCTGTTTCAGCCTGCTGGTTCGGAGAGCAAGGATGACATGCCGGAGAGCAAGGAAGTAGTGCGAGTGGAGGTTAAGAATGTTGCTGCGAATGCTAGTCATGTGAGGGCAAAAGCTGAGGGTTTGAATAAACAAGTATGGGTCATTAATTCAAAGGTGGAGATCGAGGGAAAATTGAGTAACTTGTCACTGCAGTGTGACAGTAAAAGGAGTGGATTCCAGTTGTGGAGGTCTAATCGTGGAGATGGTAAGGGTTACAGGGGGATCGTAAGTAAGGAGCAACAAAGGAGAGTGATAAAGCAGAGTAGTGATATGGTTTGGGTTAGGAAAGAAGATATATCTGATGGTCATGCCGGTGAAAGTTCGAGCTAAGCTGGTTCTTTGACGCCACTGGCTTTGTTTTTCATCTGCAGTGAGATTGCATTTGTTGAACTCCCTTGCAATTTCTGCCTGTGACTTCAGTGTTCCTTCTATCTCACTGCTTTTCAATTCCTCCTATTATATTTGCTGCTATCCACAACAGCAATGCATTTAGCTATGAATAGTTAGTCTGGATTTCTGAACCATTTGGGTTGGATAGATGGAGATCGTATTTTTACATCAATCCATGTAACTGGGTTGGTGGAAATGGTCATTGTGAATATGAAGATGTTGATATTGTGTCATTTCTCATTTTATCCTTCCCATTTGGACCTGCTTCAGAATGGTAAAGTAGTTGTTGGCATGATGTAGGTATGCAGCATGAGTGTGGCTGATTAACTCTCTTTGCCTTACAGAAATTTAAGTTCTTAAACTACCCGTGATGCAGTCTACTTTACTAAGGAAAATCATAGTTCACTATCCTTGTCGCACGATCGATATGAAACTGGACAATTATTTGGTGTGGGAGATATAGGATCCTCAATAAATAGATTATATGGCAGATGATCAGGAGCGTGCAATGATTTCTTGTTGGATTAAGCAGATGTCAGGGCCATTCTGATGATGACTACTTTAATTAGGCTATCAAGATTAAAATTCCCTTTTAACCATGTTATTTTCATTCCCACGGAAGTTGTGAATGTCTATGTTATCATCTAATAAAGGCCTCTAGGTCCCCAGTGCATATTTGTTTTCTTCTATTTGGGCCAGTAGTCCCCGGTGCATCTGATAACCAGAGTTTCTGTGGATAGTGCAAGTAATGTAGGTGCTTCACTATAGTGATATGCAGCTTGATAGTATGTTCATGTGTCATAAGAAATTGATATTGGAGAACTTGTAAAGTCCAACTTTTGGATTAAAGAATTCAACTTGAAATGCTATGTCCATGCAAGATGATTAATATGTATTTAACATTTCTTCATCAAATATGTGGAATAGGGAAAACAGAGATCCATTGATTGGAGGTTTTCTACTGTCACAGCATTAAGATGTATAGACAGCATTTTAAGCATGAAAACTGTTGGTTGAAGAAACTCCAGAGTTGGTGGATAGGTGGGATCAAAACGGCCTCCACTTGATTGGTGGTTGGGGTGGTTGGTCATTCCTTCTTTCCTTTTTATCGAACTCCTTAGGCTTCAATAACATGCAGGGACAAAAGGAAATATCACAAAGATTGGAACTTTGCGCTTCATTAAATTCATCAAGCCTTTGAAAAAGACATAGTAGTGCGATGTTCTTCTATGAACCTAAGCCATTGTATATCTACCAAAGTTGATCACCTGTTAAAATAGTTAAAGTTGAAAAGATACCAATCAGGATAAAAACATGATGTGGTAGTCTTTGATCGTTCTCTTGAGGCTGTTTGATGAAGGTCAGTATCTACAGATGCATCTGATATTTGGTTGATGAAAGAATGAAGATAGTCTATTAAAATCTTCTTGCATGTAGACCATCAGTAATGCAATCATAGCGTGGCGCACAGATATGAATTTTGATTGAGACTATTTGCCAGCTGGGATTATTTCGTGTCCTACTTCATTTTCACTCATTTGCTGGTCGCTCAAGTAAATTGTCTCACTTCATGCTAGTCTATAAAACTTGGCGCATGTTTATCAAGCAGTTATGCTGGAAATTGTCAAGGATTTACAATTACAGATGGCTGTAGGTGCTTAAATTGATAATCTCTCCTTGGCTAGTTAAGATGCTTATCGAGGCAATATCATTTCTGTGGCAATTGTACTGTATTGATTGGAAAACTCAAGATTTTATACTTCGAGATTGTTTTCTGTAGGGCCTGTTGTTTTCTGTGTGGCTTGCATTTAATTCCACCTGTTTCTGCACACGCGCATGCACGCTTTATAGTAAAACGGCTTTGTGTACAGATTTGCTGAAGTTGTGGGGGAGGAAAGGATAAAGAACATTTGGTAGAAGCAGAGTTAATGTGTAATGTGATTCATTGAGCCGATTCTCTGTACTGTTTGGGATCATCCTGGCATAACTCTTGCCTGTATATACTCGGTCACCTCAGCTCACTTTTGTAAATATCATCCTCTACCGCTTGCCTTTCTCTCGTCTTTTTTCTGTTTTGTTAAACCTTTTCGTATCATCCATCAAGCTTCTAATCGATTCCGGCGGGATTAGCTAGATTTAGTTTTACGTTCAATGTTCTGTTTCGACAGTTCAGTTGGGCACAGGTAGAGGTGTTAAAATGGGTCATAAATATAATTTTAAAAATTGTCCATTAAGAAATAATATAATCTTAAAAAAAAAAAACATAGGAATAAGTTTTTCTAAATTTGGTTAAATATGAAAATATTTTATTAATATAGGTTGGGCCGGGTATGGGCCAGGTATGGATTGGGTCGGGTATGGGTCAGAAAATTTACATTATGCATAAATGGATCATAAATAGGTTAATGGGTCAATTTGGGTCGGACCATTAATGACCCGACCCAAATCCGATCCAACCCACCCGTTTAACGGCTTTAGGCACAGGTGAGAGGCATCGAAGATCATCATGGCACGCCCGCTTCTGCTAAGAACTTACATCCTAAGGCGCTGATGTTTATATACTCTGCCTTTTCATGATTGCAATTTGAGTACAGTTTCTAAATATTCTTCCGAATCACATTTTCGATGTCGAGATCTTAAACTCAGGCTCGGGCCATCTTTCGATGGCTTAGGCGGCTGCGCTCGGACCGGTCATCGGAAAACTTGAAATGAAGTCCCAGGAGTTAGCAATCGACATGGCCGTCTCTCTCGGTCATAGTTCGTTTTGAGTCATTTTTCTCTCTTAGAGATCCAGTCGAGTTTCGAAATTCATCAGGAACGGCCTGGCCTGCCTTTCTTATTTCTTATTCGTCTTGTTATTTAGCTTAGGTATTTTTATTTTTTTTTTTGGTGTTTTAAAGAAAAGTTTACTCGTGAAATCTCTATTCGTTTGAAATCCGATTGATTTGATACTTGATAGGTTAAAAAGCTCGTGACTTGGATTTTACAGAAAAAAAATTTATGAATCGGACAAATTAGGAATTTCGCAAAAGTCATTGCGATTGGATGGTCCAGAACAAAAGACGTAATTTCTCATGATTTACCTGTCGGATTGGAGCGAACAAGGTATCGTTGGAAACCTCTCGCTGAACGCTACCCGATGAAAGGAAGGAGACCACCAAGTAAAAGAAACGAACGGGGGTGAATTGGCAGAATACATGGGTTAATATCAAAAATTTCAAATTGAAACACTTCTGATGAATTTATTTTAAATTAATTTTTAAACCATAAAAATTCTAGATTTTATTATAAAATATTATAAATTAATTTTTTGATTATCAAAAATCTCAAATCGATATATTTGTGATAAATTTATCATATATTAGTTTCTTTCAAATTGGAAAAAAAAAATCTCAAATTTGTATATCTATCAACTGTTTCGTGTTATTCAATTCAACAATTTGACGGTAAAATTTAATAAAAAGTAATAGAGGATGAATTTGTCACGGACATACTAATTTAGAGTTTTTAGTGGTAAAAAATTAAGACAATTTTGAGAAGGAGATGTTTCTGCCAGCTTAGGCCATATACCCAATTGACAAAATAAGGTGATGGCTTTTTTGCGATGATTACTCGAGGAGGTTTCTTTCATCCGATATAGGGTTTAGGATGTAGCACATTTTCCCTTCTAAAGCAGCAACATACTTGTTACTTGCATAGGGATACGCTCCTCATTCAACATATAGTTTGTTTCATTTTCACCCTCTCACCATTCTAGAAATTTGTCAAAAACAGCACCTCGTTCCATCCTCATGCACCAATCATCACTTCCCACCTTTGTCGGATGGAGCTTTAGATTCCATAACCGCACCCCATTTAAATGCTCTTGCCCTAGCAACCATTTCCCACCCTCATTAAATTAGATTTTAGGTTTAGTTCATCCTCAAACCATACACCTACTAAAGGCATGATAATTATTACGTTTCTCTATTTTTCTATTTTTTGTTCCTGGGAATAGGTTTGAAATAGAAATTCATTTGGTGACACAATTTTATTTTTCTGTTTCTGGAACAAATTTTTACTTTAGAAATATATTTGAAACATAAATCAAAAGTGAAAATTTTTAGTTTTTTTTTTTAATTTTGGAATAAAAGTGATAAATAAAAACTCTTCTCATCATTTACTTTCATCATCGCTTGTTGGTCGCCCACTGGTCCCCGCCACCCGCCCGTTGCCCTTGCCACCCACCCGCTGCCCGCTGGTCACCCACTTGCAGGCTGCCGCCCGCTGGTCACCCACTGCTGATTGCCAATCGCCACCTGTTGATCGTCGGAAGCTTGCTGCTCGTCGTTGAATGCCGGCCACCTATCGCTAGCTGTCGAGCACCCATCATTCGTTGCTAGACGCCCACCACCGGTTGCTAAACACTCGGTGTTGGCCGCCGGACGGCCGTTGAACGCTCGCCAGCCACCAATCCCTAACTGCTAAATGCCTTTCATTGCCACTCGAGAGGAAGAAATTTTGTATTTTTATTAAACGAATTTCTATTCGAGGAACATAAATTTTTGTATCATTATCAAACACATATTTTTGCTCAGAAACTCGTTCAGGGAATAAAAATAAAAAATCAATTTCTTGCCATAAATTGATTTATGGAACATAATAATTATCATTCATGCCCTAAGGGGGTCCCTACTCTGAAAAGAACTTGTCTATTCCACTCGGGCCAAATCTTCAAAAGGAGTATCCAAATGACCATAAAGTGCGGAAACATATAGCGGTGATCTTTATTTGTGAATCATTTGAAAGTGGTATTTCGACTGATATGACACTTAAAAAGCCTCCCAAGGATTAAATTAGCGACTGAATGCACGTTAAAGTCAATCCCACGTGCAACACTTGGAAATGTTTCCACATAGTTGGCAAAGAGTGATTCACGAATATAGCAACTCGGACCATGGATGAGTGTCCCAAAGATCATCTCGTCGATTTGATTAGGTGGGATTCCATCCAAATATTTCGAATTGATCCAATCTTGTGGCAACCCTATATGATCTTTCTTGCCATTCTTGGTGGGTGGGCACTAAATACCAACCACTAAACCAGCAATGGTGGACCTTCCAAAGAAGAGTTGGGACTCTCCTACAAAAGATGGCGAGTACATGCAAAAGTGTGAGTGCTATAATGGTATGTATTGAACGGGTAGCATGGCTGGTTCACAGCTTGCAATGCCAAATCCATGCAAAGCATGCGTATAGCAGAAGTCCCACAAAAAAGTGGTTTTGAAAGTATTCTAAATCTCCAAATAATGGCACCCACCCAAAAATACACAAAAATCTTGAATGAATCTGGTCCATAGTATTGTCCTCTATGATTTGTCAGTTTTGCCTGACTCAATATTGGATTTCGAATGATATCACTGTTCGTGGAGCTTGATATACAGAAATCAGACATACCAAATAATTATACAAAGTTGTCTCCTTGACATGGAGCACCTCGGAAAAAGATAATTTATTTTCTCGTGTCTGATGGGGGATGTACGAGATATTTATAAAAAAACGACGACCAATTCTTTTTTTTTTTTCGTGGAGATTTAAAGTAAAAGATAAAGCCTACCATGTTTTAATAAATCAATAGAATGTTGATCCGCACGTTGCCGTTGAACCAAAAAGATTTTATCAATCACAACATTTTAAATCTTTTCTTTATACTAAAAATTTGACATTGTAACTTTCTTAATCAATTTTATAATTTTGAATTTGTGGCATTGTCTATATATCTCAATTTATCTAAATACGTTACGGAAGTAAAGTTTGAATAGTTTTATATACGTATGTCAAGATACTATAGGATCCTTTCATCAAACAATAAAAAAATTTCACTCCAAAAGTACATTTCTATTTAAGGACAAGATTCAATTTAGAATCGGGAGACCTATTAAAATGATTGATTCCGATACCAATAATGTTTTGTTACAATAAAACAAACGGATAAATGCTTAAATTATATCCCATATTAACTCTAAATTTTTCGATTACTCGATTAGTTAAAAAAAGGTAATTCATAAATTATGTGTCTCCTTTGCAAATAGTGAATTCATAATGATGTAAAGGACATACCAGCATGCAACGATTTCTGTTAAATCTCAATAGTTTGAACTTAATTTATTTAGGAACTTAGATAGAAATTTGGACACTCATAAATTTTTAACATTAAAATTCGTAACCGCGCTTCAACATGAGTGACCTAAGGTCATTCAAACATTTGATGAAAGGGAATTAAATTAATATAGCTTGAAAATAAAGTAAAGTGGATTTGATAACATAAAAAGTGACATAAAGGAGGAGAAGAAACAAGGGGCAAAAGTGAGATTTAACATATGAAACAAAATTTAAAAAATGAAAAAAAAAACAAGAAAAAAAAGAAAAGAAAAGAGGGAGGAAGTGACATATGTAATATGTCCTTAAAAAAATCTCCTCTAGCTTATAGAATAAATGAATAGACGTGCAAATGTTTTTTTTCCCTCAATTTTTTGCCAAATGATGCATTAGTAACTGAAAAGGACGGGAAAAAAGGACATAAAAACATTTAAAAAGGATAAGAGTGAGTGGAAGTAGGTAATGGAAAAAGGGTGAAAGTAGGGAACGCACTAATATCTTTTCGCCAACAACATTTACATGCTTTTGTACGCACGATCATTTTTTATTAGCATATTCATTTTTATCTTTTAAGTTATGACATAATTATAATAATGACAACACCATATCCTTTATATTTTAAATTGAGATTTATGACAAACCAAGTCATTTCTTAGTGGTCCCAAATTTAAAAAAATATATCTACTATAAATAAATTGAGACACTTATTGCATTTTTATATCCATATTCGCTTGATTATGCTTTAAAGAGGATCAATCACATATTGAAAGTCATAAATTAAAATAACAAAGCAAAAGAATAAGTCCAACAATAAGCATTACGACTGGCCGTGGCATATATTTTAATTCGATTATTGAATTCTAAGTGATAGTAAAAAAAAAATGTCAACTAAATTGTAGATATCACAAACAAATTAATTGGTTTTATGTGGAAACATGTCATGTTAGAACTTACCTATGTGCTAAAATTTAAAATAACTTGATAAAAATAGAAATTAACAGAAAAAAAAAACGATGAAAAATGAAAAAGAAAAGGAAGGAGTAGGTGAAGAAAACAAAGTAAAATTGCGTCATTCCTACATTCTTATTGCTTTTCCTCCTATAACTCAAAAAAGGAAAAGACTATCTTCCCATCTTGTTCTATAAAATATAAATTGATAGCTGGCAGACTCTCTTCCAATTTCACAATCAAGTGTGATATCTTGAAATGGACTCGAGCTCCTATGCTTGGCTCCGCAATAAAAGCCAATAGCAGGTATGGTCATGAAATACCAAAATCGAAATACTAGTTAGGTCTTCGATACCGAGCCAATCGTATCGGTCGATAGTGGCGGCAGCGGCGAGACTCAAATGGATCATATCGTGACCACCGGCACGGACCCCGATGTACGCTGGGGCTTCTTGAATCAACGATGACTTTCTTTTTACCAATTCATAATTCGTGTTCTTCCAACTGACCTCCTTTATTTATTCATCTATTTTCACAGTCCAATCCAACATATGCATACATTTCGCGCACAGGGAAAGGTACATGCAGCCAACTGGCAATTTTTTTTGATTCGCACTACAGAAACGAAAATGATTTAAGAATAGGAAAGGATAGAGCAAAGGACAAAGTAAGTCTAGGATTTGAGTGTGATACGTTTGTTCTTTTCCCCCGGCGCTCTCCTTCTCTCTTTTCCAATACAGAAAATAGAACAGAGGGAGGGAGGGAGGGAGGGAGACTCTCACCTGGAAATTCTGCTTTCTCAATTTTTTGGAAAAAGAAAAATCTTGGGCATTACTAAATTGCTCCTCTGTTCCCATAAAAAGTCCCTGTGGAGTTTTTGTAGAATCACAGATTCGCGACGATGAATAATACATCAACCTCACAATCCAGTGGGGACTGTGAGTCTGGTTGGACTCTCGCGCTGGAGCAATGGCAGGGAGAAGAGCACAAGAACTACACTTACACGAGGTCGGGAAGAGGCAAAGCCGAGAAGGAAGGAGAGGAGAATTTGTCCATGGTCTCCGACGCGTCCTCCGGGCCTCCGTTCTACGAAGGCGAGGTGGACTCATACAACGAGAACGAGCGCTCTTCGTTCGGCCCCGGGTCGCGAAAGCTCAGTTTCGGGGGCGGCAAGAAGAAGGAGAAGGCGAAAGAGCATGGGAGAGAGGAGCAGCAGCAGCAGCATTTGTGCTATGAGGACACTGCAACCTCCATTCCAATGAGCTTCAGCAAGGCAAGTCTCTTTTCTGTAGCATATTGGCTTTAGAAGCAATGTGAAAGAAGAGAAGTTTCTGATGGTTTACCTCTTTGAGGCTTTGCAGAAGAAATATTCTCAAATGGACAATGATGCGGCCAAGGCAAAGGTAAGAAAACTCTGAATGTTCTCTAAGTGACCGTGGTGCATGGTTTCGGTTGCTTCAGTTTGCCTTCTGAACTAGGGTAAGCACTCTTGCCATCCGATCTCTACAGGGTAAATCTGAGCTGGAGAAGCACCACCATGAGAAAGCTGCTTCCGAGAAAAAGGGTGAGACGGTTCATCTTCATCGACATAAATCGCGCGAGCACGACTGAATCTCCGACGGCGCTTTGCTAACACGATCCTATGCTTTCTTTCTTCTCCCATTGTTCTGCAGGAGGTTTGAAAGGAAAGTTTTGTTAATACAAGGGTGTGACCTGTCTCGATGTAAAGAGGATGCTCGACCTGAGAGAAGATTGTGTCTACCTTTTCTCTCTTTATCCGAACTTCTTTTTCTTTCCGACCTTTGACCTTCGGTGCAGGGGAAACCACCTGGGGCAAATAAAATATCCTTGTATGGTTGCTTTCTAGGTGTCCGGAAAGCCACATTCATCAGGCAGTCGCTAGTTCTGTATCTAAGGAATTCTTCTGTGCTTCTTTCGTATTATGTAAAAACAAAAATTTGCGGACCTGCAATTATAATATTGTATCCTAATTAGCAAGGGCGTCGCCCATGCCTGACCGCCGTCCCACATTTCGGTTCAAAACTTCCCGCCAGGAACGGAATAGCACATTTGCGAACAGGATAAGCTCGTCAACCTTCAAAAGCGAGCCGGAGTTTAGGAACGGGGAACGGGGTACGAAGGGCCCTTCTTGAGGAGATCCTTACAATTCCAAAAGAAGGAAAAGATGAAATGCTCGTGGTTATCTAATGACAACAGGCGTATTTCTAACGCTGTACCATAAATTTGAAAGCTAACACACCCAAAATTGGAAGAAAGACAAATCTTCTGCCGTCCTGGGCAGGAGATTCACCATCTAATATTTCTGGTTTGGCTAGCAAATTTTCTAAAATCGACAGATCACTTCTTTCCTGGTTGAACAATCTTACCAAAGCGACCGGCTCGGTACATAGGAATAATAAGAATGGGGGAGATGGATAGAAGGGTGTAGAGAGGACGACTGGTTTAGTCCCTTTCAGAACAGAGTGTCTCCTCAACACAATAGCTCGAAACAGTACGTAACCTCTCTCTCTCAAAGCCACAAACGCAAACAACAGAGACGAGAATAAATGAGAAGGCCCAGCAAATCACGCACAAACAACAAAAGACAGTAGGAGAGAGAGAGTCAGAATCGAGCTGACCACTTTAATTTCTCCATCTGAACCGATGCCAGCCTAGCTTGAACTTGGACATGGCACGGGAAATCTCTTGGTGAGCAGAAGCCCCCCTCTCCTTGTGAGATAAACGGACAAACGTGGAGCGGGGGAAGGACCCAAAAGGTAAGTTTCGTTTTCCACCAGAAAGGCAGCAGACACAGCAACCTATCACTTCCCTTGATAACTACCCACTAGCCAACTGAGAATACGATCTAAAATACATGATCACCCGGTACAATAATTGATTTTTTGTCCTGGTGGGGGGAACCCCATCTTTTATTTCAAGTGGCTCCCATCACCAGAATCAGCAATCAGCAAAGCATATCTCGCCAAAGAAAAGTGGGGGAGAAAAAAAATACGAAGGCCCTGGCTTGTAGGAAAAGGACAAGACTCCATTCCATGTCTCATCAGGGGATGCTTTTCTTCTCTTTTTTCTCTCCCTGTAAAACTTTTGCCGACTTTGTGTGTTGTCTAGACAAAGGTTGCGACAAGGTTTGAGTCCTATGTGCATCTGATGGGAGGAAAACACAACTAGCTTCCACTCTGCATGTCTCAAAATCTACGTCCATGAAGACATCACTGACTTAGACATGTGAGCGGCAGAGGCTTCTCCAATGGCGCCAGAACTACTAACAACGACTATAGATGAGCTACCCAAAGGAGGAGGAACCCAGTCAATAGCATGTCATCAATTAGAGATTGTTATCTAGTGACTCCAGCTGCAACCAACCAGTCATTACACAACACCTCACCGTACTGGGATTCAGGGATGAACATACTCGAGCAAGTTCATGTGCCTAACAGTTACAATTAGCCACTATGATTGCCACGAGGTTTCGACTACCAAAGGATAAGAAATTCTCCAATCGGATAGAGAAGCTATCATGCTATCTATAGATGCCTCTTAACCTTTTGATGATCTGCTGAGAACATGAGCCCACTGTAACACCTCTGGCTTCCTCCAATCTGCATGGGTGTTCAATGCTGTCATTTTCCTTTCCCGATAGCAAAAGGGTTCATTTCTTCAATCTCAAATGCATGATGGACAACAAAGCAGATAGCCTATCTATTCCATCAAGCATTTTGTGATCCCTCACTGCGTACCTCTGGCATCTCTTCTCAATGCTTTATCTACAAACCCCTGAAATCCCTCCCTTACAGTAACCACTACAAACATACCATCGCCTCCATCAGAACACAATCATGATTAAGAAACAGATCTGAAGACATGAAAAGGACTCATCTGCTCAGGAAGGTGCAAATGTCCATGGTTGTTGGAACAATGGGCAAGTCGAGAGGGTAAAGCACAGAGGAGGAAGGCATGAAAACAAAGAAGACCATGTAGCTAACAGGAGAAGGGGAACATCATGGCCCTTGAAATTAAGCAAATGTTCAGGAAATTTAGTATGGCCAGCTAACTTAGATAAAGCAAATCGTTGATAAATAATTGCCTCCAAACCAGCAAACACATTAGCAAGAGTACAACCTGTGCAAAGCAAGTGATGGTGGACCTCCAACTGCATTATCCAAACTCTTTCAAACTCTTCAAAATATGGGGAAAGAAGATTTTTAACAGTTCTTTGAAGATTGATAGACACAAAAATTCATGGAAACCTTGCCTACCAATGAATGCATATATCTCAAGCAATGAAACTTGGATTAGATCAAAATTTAGAGACAAAATTGTAACATAAAGGTTAAAAAAAGAAAAGAATTGACTTAAGGGATACAATGAAGAACAAGCTGTAGGCCCCATGATCACAGGGAAGAAAGTGACCTGCTAAGGGACTGACTGTTGACCGAATTCTCCTTCCTAGGCTGCATAAAAACCATCTTGGCAAAAGCAGTCATGACCCGAAGATATGTCTGTGGACAGGTGCAGCTTCTAACGTTTTAACTACTTCCATCCAGGGTTTGTCTATAACCAAGATGGAATTCTTCGAAAGATGCCCAACAAACAAAAGAGGATCTCTGAAAGCAAAAAATTCAAAATTCTTTCTACTATTTTGTTTTGTATCTAATTCGTACGCTTGTAAACTACGCTTCAGTTTCCCATTTACAGGCGTATAATGTAACTTCCTCAATGTCGAATCCCGACCATTCATCAACTCTGCATCATCCTCCCGGTCCACAGGCAGTCCAAAGTCGATAATGCACATTGCTCTGGAGAGAAGCCAACAATTTAGTAAACATTTTTAGCTCAATTCCAATTTTCCCTGAGCCAAAATTGGCAATTTAACCAGAACAACCTAGTATTACATAAAGTAACTGCTACAGCAAAGGTAGATAAGCAGATAACACTATTCCGTTACTGGCTCGATTAAGGTTTTTTTTTCTCTTTTTCCTTCAGAAAGTATGTACTATCGTGAACCTGTGACTTTAGCAGGAGTTACTACTGGGGCAAGTGGGAACATATTATACACTGCTTTTCAATTTCTGTCATTATTATGAAGCTCAAGTGACGTCTTTCTAAAAAGTCCACAAATATGTCCGTACAAGTAGCTTACACAATCCTCTAATCAAAGAGACAGAGGAGGAGCCAATCATCTTTTTAATGCAGCAAGCAACTAATTAAATATGATGCAAATCACGACCATTTAATGTCGATCTGAATTGGTAAACTGCTCAGATGAATTATTAAGTAAGGCTTATGCTAGAGAATCTGTGGTCACAAAACAAAGGAAGCAAGAGCATGAGTGATGCAAGATATGTGTTAATTTTTTTTTTTTTTTGAATGATGTTCACAAGTGACAAGTAGCAACCCCTTTCTGATCCTTTCATGGGAAAGGTCATTGACCTTACTCCCAGATTCCTACAAATACAAGTATAAGATAAAACACAATAAAAACTCGATGCATACCTGGCACTATATATAATGACTGATGATGAACATGAGGAGGGTGGAAAAGAAAGTCCCATCACCTCCCCAGGAAACTCCTGAAATCTTTTGGGTAGAGAGAATGTGTTTCGCATTGACCAGTCTCCTAATTGTTTGGCCTCCACATCAAGTACATACACCTGATTTGAGGATGTGGTGAATACAAGCACATTACTATTCAAAGGAGGAAATCCACCAGCAGTAACAGAGGCACCATCCAGTCTAGATATGAACCAGTGCTGCCTGTTCCGAATCAGATTTAACATCAGCACTTACATTTGGTATAAGAAACAACCATGACAACATTTCAAATAAATAAGACCTAGGACAGCATCTTTATAAACTTGCAGGACTATATAGATAAGACTGGCTATGGACAACATATACCAAAAGCAACATCTTCCATGGCACATGATAATCAGCAGCAAAAAGACTCGAAATCATATCAAGACACAAAATTGCCTGGATAACATGAAAAGACAACTGAAACGAATTTAGTTATCAAATGATCATGGACATAGTAGACACAACAAACCATTATATTCTCATCTAAAGACATTTGGATCAATGAATATCTCAAGCCTCATTTCACAAAGAATCAGGTAAACATAAGAAAATTTCGTACCTTTGTAATTCAAGATTATACACATATACATCTCCAAAACAATTAATAGCAGCTAACCACTGCCCATCAGAGCTGGTAAACATTTTTGTTATTGGTGGCTCATCAGGAGATAATTCGTCAGAAGGCTCCTCGCGAGATGGTGTGAAGGTATATAGCAATTCTGAACTTCTGACATCCACAACCTATAGTGCCACAGAACACGTCAAATGAAAAGAGTAATTGCAAACCAGAGATCTGTTCATTTTCCATTCAAGGTAATTGTCTTTTACATGGAAATAGCTACAAAGCAAGCACCTCCATGTTGGAGTGACTGCTTTTTTTTTTTTTTTGGGGGAGGGGGGGGAAGGGGGTTCTAGAAACAACTAGTCCTACCACAGTTTATAGCCATATGTGCAGTCCAGAAAAGGAAGAAATAACAATATAATAATAAAATAGGGTCTTTTCAATGAGTTCCCCGGCGCACTAGATAAGTATGCTTAATAAGGAAATGCATTGATTACATATACACGAGAGACAGTAGATTGAAAATCACAAACTTTCCTTAATAGGAGCATTTGCTCCTGAGGCATTCATTAACAAAATCAATAACCCCCCCACCCCAAAAAAAAAAAAAAAAAAAAAAAAAAACCCAAAAGAATACTGCTGATGATTGACCTCAAGAATAATACTCTTACTTCCATTTCTCATTACAAGGAGTAGCAATGTTCACAAAGAAATGTAATTCAGCTCAGATCATCCATCAACCAAAACCAGTGCATAAAAACAATCACACAGAAAAATCTAAACATTAGTTATCAAGAAGCAACTTCTTCGCAACTCAACCTAGAATGAGCAGTTTGATATGTGCCTGCCTACTAGGGGTAGCCATCAGGACACAAATTCAGCCATTGTTATTAAACTTTGAACCACTTATGTTTAGAGGAAGTTCTAATAAGACAAAACAAGTAATATTTGCCTTTTCTCCTGATGTAACAGATATGGCAATAAACTCTCAAGTTCCAAAAGGTAAGAAAAGGCAAAAGAAACTTACATAAATTTTTCGGTCGTGTCCAGCCATTATTAACCGATTAGAGTCAGCACTAAACACCATAGAGTGAACAAATGGTAATCTCTGAGGAATTTGCTTTTTAGCCACAGTCCATGAAATTTTACCATCCTCACGCCTCTTCAGTTCAAAAAGATTCGGCTTCACATGGTCTGAATAGGCAAAAAGCTCCCCCGAAGAAGAAAGAGCACTGCAAATGATTTTTCGAGAAGCCTTGCTCTTCACTCGAGCCAGTAGTCCAGTAGCTGCCAAGCCCCCAGAAGGGCCAGAAGCCTTACTCGGAAAGGTACCACTCTTGGTCCGTACAGAGAGAATATCTAACCAGTAAGGAGCCTGAACAAGAAGTAAAGGAGTCTGGTCGAATACTGAGCACACTAGTTGAAAGGGCAACCTCTGAGGGGCTGGACAAATATCATGTGGAGAGAACTTGGTGAATTCCTGAACAGAGTAGGCGAAGAGCTTTGTGTCATCGCCAGCTGAGATGAGCATGGGAACTCCCGTATGAGCCCATTTACCGTAACTAAAATCAACAGGCTTCTTCCTGCGACGAACTCTTTTAACTTTTTCATCTGGCAGGGAATCTGCAAACTAGCATAGTATATCTTGAGAACTATGAAATAGTCATTAATCGGAAAGGTTAGATAACGTAGATATACACATACCTTCCCGGCTTACTGGTACTGCAACCGTCAAGGACCGAACATCATGCGTATGAGCTCTCACATAACCAATGTAGACCCATTTCTTCATCTCTTTGTGAGAAATCTTGTCATCACCATACACTGTCTCATTGGAAAGCTTATAAAGGATAACCTGCAGAATGGAAGATTCTTCAGAAAGTTATCACCCTGCTGATAAGGTCCACTAAGGAAAAGCATAGACAAGATACAACAGTGAAAATGTCCTAGTTGATCAATCAACCTAACATCACAAGTAACTATTGCTGATTGATACAGGAGTCTATCTCTTATACTTCCAATCATTTGTTTAATATACTGTTCGAAAAGCTACTTGGAGTTTTCCAATCAAAATCAATGTTGAAGAAAGGCCTATGTACCCTCATGATTGGCAAGAAACTTCTCCAAGTTAATTTTAAAGTATAAAGGCCACATCAAACTTAGATGCAGAAATTAGCCAAGCTACAGGAGCTCCACTAAAACAATTAACATGCTTCCAAAGTTACAGTAGCCCCAGAGGAACATTGAATCATCATGACTGGTGAAGAGTCTGATGAGAGAAGCTTTCTAGCTATTTGTTGCAAGGCATAACTGAGAATTCAACATCTATAGAAGCAACCTGATCAGCACAATGATGTACAATGATGCAGTTTTCAGAAATGAAAAAGATGATGGAAAAGCAAGCATGTCCTATTAATCATACACAATGTTCATATCTATTACAATCGATATCTTTGTACTTTATGGATATAAACTGCAGAAGAAATTAAATTCCATACCTGACCATCAGATCCTGCAGAATACACTCTGTTATGGTTGGAGATACTGCGAGAGCATTCACATCACCTTTATGATAAGAATGCACCTGTAAAAGCGTTCCATGTTCACTGTCCCAGAACTGAACACTGCCAGTACTATCAGCACTAACAAGTGTTCCTGACCTGATACAAGAAATATACCCATTATACATCAGGCCAAATTGCCGTAGAAGCTGCTGAAACATTAAATCTCACAATTTAAACAGCTCAAAATGTTAAATTACCTCAGTGCAAGCAATGACCACACACAAAGTTCTGGTCCACTGCCCAAACCTCCAAGGCCTACTGTAATCCTATAGATCTCGTGAGATGAAAGAGCATCCCAGCATCTTATAAATCTGCAGAAACCGATTGATATGAGTATCTCTATGTAAACCACAGTGACAAGATGAGCAATATCTAGTACAAGAGAAGGCATTGAACTGTCAGAATTCACACCCAACATCATTCTTGCTAATTGAAGCATACGAGAAATAAGAACACTAACCCATCACTACTTCCTGAATATATCATATTTGCAGTAGGACTCCATGTGACGCTTAAAATTCGCCCTGAAATGAAGAGGATTGAGATCAGTATGGACACCAAAAAAAAAAAAAAAAACTTGAACAACAGTTTCTGAGGTTAAGAAATCTCACCGCTGACCCTAGGCAGAGATTTTTTGTATACCAAATCTTCCAAATCAGAAAATGTGTATAACCGCACGCAGCCATCATCACAGCCTAGGGCTATACACACATCTTCCATGTATGATGCGGCATGAAGCTCGACAGATTCAGAATCATCCTCAACTTCGCCATCGTCATCATCCATGCCATTATCCAGTCTTTCATCTACATACCCATTTTCCATCTTTTGTGGCTTGGGTTCCTTATGATATGGAGACACAGCCATTTGCCATATTGCGACTCCAATTGAATCTATAACAGTCTGCAAGTGCAAAAAAGAAACAGATGGGTAGTCAAATAATAAACGACCTGTTTGCCAAGCACACAACAATTTGAAACTGGAAACATAAGAAAGCAACTTCATAAAAAGCACATCACACCATGACAAAAATAAGAAAGGATATGCAAGCTCATGAAAAAAGATTGGTTTTTAGGAATAGGCCAAGCAGGCTAAGAAGGGTAACGTCAGTCATATTTCTATCCAGTTGCCATCAGTCAAACCGCATCAAATGTGCAACCTAGTCTTTGTACGAGGTCAAGAGATCGATCTCTTCTGGAACAAAACCTATACTACAGGTGCTGGAATTGCCCAACCAGAGTTCTATTCACAAGCTCAATGGAAGTACTGAGAGGTGAATTCAACTTCAAGGCCAACCCAAGCTAGCAGCTTGAAGACATGTAGTTATCAACAAGCACCGTTCCAACACTGACATATGCACAAGAAAAGTTCCAAAAGAAGTAACAGCACTACTAAGCATCCCGAGTCCCAGCTCGAACCTTCTGCTTCAAGTCAAATAAATCCCACTCAGAGACCGAACCATCGATGCCGGATGAAAACAGCCGTCCGCTAGACGAGCCTCTCGAGCCGGTCCGGCACCACACCAACGACGACACTCTCGAATTCGAATCTCCATGAATAGTCTGGAAGAAACAAGAGAAAAATAAGAAACGGAGAAGGCCGAGGCGCCGTCAGAAATAAACCCCTCCTCATCCTTGTTTCACAGGAGCGGCGAAGCTTTGGGAGGCGAATCGACGTACCATCTGGCGGTGCCACCCGACGGACCCGGGGGAGACGAGCCAAATCTCGAGCGAGCCGTCCTCGCGGGCCGCCGCGACCTGGGAGTCGTCGGCGCTGGTGGCTAGGGCCACGACCGGCGTCGGCTTCCAGTCGACCGAGCTCGCTCTGTAAGCCTCCAGCATCTTCTACGGCGAGGAGGAGGCGACCTGCGTAGACGAACTGGAGGCTAGGAGGGACAGCGGGAGGAAGGCCGAGGGCGAGGGCGATGGCGAGGGCGACGGCGACGGCGTGGGGAGGTGGAGAACATACGATGGAGAAAGAGACGAGCGGGGAGACGAAGAGAAGAAGGGCGACGGGAAGGGAGGTGGGGATCGAGGGTTTAACCTGGCGGTGCGACTGGGCCGGGTCGACCAAGCAATGGGCCCATGAAGAGGGAGGAGGAAAAAGCCCATGGGCTACTTCCTTTCGGGTTGGCCTCGGCCCAGCCTCATATTAGCAGAAGCCTTGTAGAACTTTGCTCTTTGCCTATTCCGAGTATTTTAGTTTGCAATATATTTTTGTGAGTCGCGAAGGTAAATGACCTCTCTCACACTCTCTCTATCTCACTAGTGGAATTGCATAGTCAATACTTGCTTCTACTATGGGTTGCGTCGAAAAATTTGTCTCATTTAATTCAACTTCAATCGGTGTTAGAAGATATGCAATATATCTTGGAATATTTGGAATTGATTTTATTCTGTACATATCAATTCAATATCAGATCTAGATTTAGATTGATACGTAGAATTCTTTATTTCCATTAATTGTACAAACCTAGCTCTATATCTTTAGGATTTGTATACTTTACAATTAATTAGAGGAAATACAGTAAAGCTTCGTTCCTCTCTTCTTCTTCACCTTCGGTTTCTTTCATGGTATCAGAGCCTCCAGGCTTTTGATTTGCTTCCGCTTCGTTCTTCTGCCAAAGAGCCTTTCACCTACAAACAAAAAAGGGGAAGAAGTTATTCTTTCGGCATTAGAATCAACTTTCGAAGGTTTTTTTTTATCTTACCATGACATCCCCGCAAACTAGCTTCTCGGCTTCTGGAAATCCACCGACTGGAGAGACGTTGCACCAAGATTCGCAAGATGAAGATCGATCTGCAACGCTTCCACCTGCAACACTTCCATTCACAAGTCAGTAGACACAGACACCGCCCGCTCAGTGGTGGCCCACGTAGACTCAGTTTAATGCGGGGCAACCCTTAGTGGGTCAACCATACCAATGGATCCCGTATCCATTTTCTTTGGGGCAAACCCAAATCCATCATCGTCTCGCATCGTGGGTCACGAGCCACGTCCGACCCGATGGGGACCCGCCAACCACGAATGGGGCAAATCCGCCCATCGGATCGGAGCGGTTAAGCGGGTCGGGTCACGGGTATGGGAACAAATCCCTACCCGGGTTTCTATGCGGGTTATCCAATTGGGGCGAGTGAATCGGGTCAAGGCACGAATACCTACCCGAACCTCGCGCCGGTTTTCGCCTTTCCCGCCGGCGGCGCTCGCCGGACGACCGTAACCCGGCGATCCATTGTTCGTTTCCAACGCCGACGGACCGAAGTGCGGCTCATCGCCCAAAGAACTAACCGGCCCGTAAAATTACACAAGATGGTCGCAGGAGTTGGCGCGCCCGGCAACCAAAGACAAAGAAGGTTTTCTCGACGGAACCATCCCGGTTCCCATGGAGGAACGTCTCGGCCCGACTCGGAGGAAGAGCAACCGCCCGATCCGAACTCCGGATCGGCAATTGCGTCTCCTCCGAAGTCGCGACCAGGACTCCCACCGACGTAAGATGCAAAAGAGATGTGGGAAAATATCCAGAAATGTACGGAAACTAGATCGGGCAAAAATTTTCAATTTAATGCAGGAGCTCGCCGAATTGAAGCAAGGAAACATGACGGTCACGCCGTTTTCAACCCGGCTCTCGTCTCGTGGAACAATCTCGAGGCGGCCGAGGAGAAACTCGTGGGACCAGAACCCACGCTTAGACAATACAGATCTATCAAAGACAGGGAGAAAGCTACACGCTTTCTCCTCATTTTGAACGAAAATTACCTCGGATTTCGTTCACAGATCCTCGCCATGGATCCGATGCCGCCGATTGGGCGCATATTTCAACTGGCCGTACAGAGGAGAGTCGGCCGACACGCGACGCCGCACCACACCAGAGCGGCGAGAGCATCGCTCCGCCGCCGCGGAGATCGGCGAGACGCGGCCACCGGGACGCAAACCCTAAATCGAGAGAGACGAGCGGCCAAATTGGGGCTAGGGTTTGCAGAAGAGGAATCTCGAGTATATAAAACAGACCGGATGGACGGTCAGGATGTGCTGCGAGGATCGGACGGCTTCGATCATTTGATTGGATCCAACGGTGGACAGGAGCTCGCGGCCAAAGGATCGGACGGTCAGATCTTCAAAGCATCGGACGGTCAGATCTTCAAAGCATCGAACGGTCAGATCTTCAAAGCATCGGACGGTCAGATCTTCGCTGCGATTAAAGGCACGGACGGGCCGATGCTTGCCACGTCATCAAGGAATTTCGGGAGAAATTTTAAAGGCAAGAATAAATTATTTTGTGATTATTGCAAGCGTGCTAATCATTCAATTGATAATTGCTGGAAATTACATGGAAAGCCCGGTGAAAAAGAAAAAGAATTTCAAAGACTTATCAAATTACCGGGTTCGACCTAGGTAAAAAGGATGACCAATCAATCACAAAAAGTCAAGTATCATCAATTGATGGAGGCACTTCAAAAAATGGACAACACAAACAGAGGAGCAAGTTTCTCAGGTATTACACATTGCTTGATTAATTCAATATCCAGAAAATCATGGATAATTGATTCAGGGGCAAGCGACCATATTATATGTGACAGGGCATTTTTCTCAAGTATGAATCCTAGATTGGATTTCCCTATTTCTGTGCAATTGCCTAATGGGGATATTACTCATGTCCATGAAACAGGGACAATCAATCTCAGTCCACAAATTACTCTTAGAAATGTTCTTTGTGTCCCAGAATTCCAATTTAATCTAATATCTGTGTCAAAAGCTTGTCAAGAAAATTCATGCCGAGTCATTTTCAATGCTGATGCATGTTTCTTTCAGGACCTTTCGACTGGGAAACTGATGGGCTTGGGTAGTCTCTCTGAAGGCCTTTATTTCTGGAATAATTCCTTGAGTAATTTTTCTTGCATTTCTTTGAATAAATCTTCATTGTGTAACTTGACTACCAATGATAGAAATTCCATTATGCATTTGAGATTGGGTCACAGTGCCTCCTTTCCATATCCACAATGTTCTATATGTCCTCTTGCTAAACAATCTCGTGCTCCTTTTCCGTCTAGTAATACCCGTACTAGTGCAATTTTTGCCCTAATTCATGTAGATATATGGGGACCGTATCACACTTTAAATCATGATGGGTCTCGATATTTTCTCACTATAGTCGATGATTATTCTCGTGCGACTTGGATTTTCTTGATGCAGTCTAAGAATCAAACTTATTCTCATTTGAAAAGTTTTCTCTCACTCTCAAAAAATCAGTTTGGGAAATCCATACAGCGGATTCGTACTGATAATGGAAGAGAATTCTTTAGCCATGACTGTTCTTCATTATTCACTCAATATGGGATACAACATGAGAGCTCTTGTGTCTATTCACCACAACAAAATGGTGTGGTAGAACGGAAACATCGTCATTTATTGGAAGTCGCACGAGCCTTAAAGTTTCAAGCGTCGGTTTGGACGACTATTGGGGAGATTGTGTGGTCACGCCCGCTTACCTAATCAATCGTATGCCGACTCGGATACTTAAAGGAAAAACTCCTTTTGAGTTATTGTTTCGCAAAAAGCCAGAGCTTCAACATCTCAGGGTCTTCGGATGTCTCTGTTTTGTCGCAACAGTGGGACCTAGAGACAAATTCACTCCTCGAGCTCGACGATGCATTTTCATGGGATATCCCAATTTACAGAAAGGCTATCGCGTTCTTGACATATCTACAAAGGAATTTCTAGTAAGTCGTGATGTCATTTTTCGTGAAGACATATTTCCTTTTTCTGAGCAACCCACTACAGATATAGATACAGGGATGACAGCTCCTTCTGGCAGCATTGATGAAGCAATACCTCAAGACACTGCCTATATACCATTGGCAGAATTGAGGCCCATTCCTACAACTGCCTCATATCTTCCAGAATCAACACCTGTTGACAGGGCCGTTTGCCCAGAAGAAATTTTCGAGCCACGACTAGAAAATACCCATCATATTGAAGAAGATCGGCATATTGAGTCAGCATCTACCAATGAAACACCCACAGATATTATTCATCCAAGGCGTTCAGGTCGCAGCACACGACCTCCCACATGGACTAAAGATTATATCTGTGCCACTCATCATTCTCCAGGTACTCAATACCCAGTTTCATCATATGTTTCCTTCCATAGATTATCACAGGAACATAGATGTTGTGTTAGTCGTATCTCAGAAGAACAGGAACCTCCTAGTTATAAGGAGGCATCTATTGACCCAAAATGGCAACAAGCCATGAAGGCGAACTCCAGGCACTTATTGACAACAAGACATGGGATCTTGTCTCTCTTCCATCTGATCGAAAGCCAATTGGCTGTAAGTGGGTCTACAAGATAAAGTATCGTGCTGATGGTTCCATTGAACGATACAAGGCACGATTGGTTGCCAAAGGATTCACACAAAGGGAAGGGTTTGATTACCACGAGACCTTTTCTCCAGGTTGCCACCGATGTCACTTTGTTCGTTCTTTTTATCCGTTGCTTCGCTATTAATAATTGGAGTTTACATCAAATGGATGTGCATAATGCCTTTTTGCACGGGGATCTTGATGAGGAAATCTACATGGACATTCCTCAAGGCTTACGGAGACAGGGGGAGAATCGAGTATGTCGTCTCCGTAAATCCCTTTACGGATTAAAGCAAGCATCTAGACAATGGTATGCTAAGTTTGCAAATGCTCTTACAATAGCAGGCTTCAAGCAATCTAAGTATGACTATGCTTTATTCACACGGACCAAAGGTATGTCATCTATTTATTTGATGATATATGTTGATGACATACTTGTTATGGGAAACGATAAGGCTGCCATAGACAATTTCAAGGATTATTTACATGCTACCTTTCACATTAAAGATTTAGGAGCACCTAAGTATTTCCTTGGAATTGAAATTGCACGATCTGATCAAGGGATTTCTCTTAGTCAACGGAAGTTTGTCTTAGAGATTATATCAGAAGCAGGTTTATCAGGATGCAGACCAGCCGTGATTCCTATTGAACAAAACATTAAGTTGACTACTGCAGAATATGATAGGGGCATTTCACAAAATGATGATCCCATTCTCAAAGACCCATCAGGATATCAAAGACTTGTCGGGAAACTCATATACTTGACAATGACTAGACCTGATATTTCTTATGCAGTACAAACACTTAGTCAGTTCATGCACAGTCCAAAGCGATCTCATTTAGAAGCTGCATTTAAAGTTGTGAAGTATCTAAAAGGGTGTCCAGGACTTGGAATTCTTTTGTCCAAGCAATGTGACATGAAGATGAGGGCATACTGTGATGCTGATTATGCTACATGCCCTACTAGCCGAAGATCAGTTACTGGTTATTGTATCAAATTAGGAGACTCACTTCTCTCGTGGAAGACCAAGAAGCAACCTACGTATCCTTGTCTTGGCTGAAGCCGAGTACCGAGCTATGGCAAAAACTACTTGCCAAGTAGTATGGATACGAGGGTTACTTAAAGATCTCGGAATACAGGTACAAGGAGCAACAACATTATATTGTGACAATGATGCAGCTCTCAAATTGGCAGGAAACCCTATAGTGCATGAAAGAACTAAACACATAGAGGTGGATTGTCATTTTACACGAGACAAGATTCAAAAAGGGGTGATTGAAACGAAGGAATTGGCACGATGAAAAAAATGCCAGACATCTTCACCAAACCTTTATGTCATCGACAACATGCATATCTATTAAACAAGCTAGGTGTCTTGGACATATACAAGCCACCAACTTGAGGGGAGTGTTAGAAGATATGCAATATATCTTGGAATATTTGGAATTGATTTTATTCTGTACATATCAATTCAATATCAGATCTAGATTTAGATTGATACGTAGAATTCTTTATTTCCATTAATTGTACAAACCTAGCTCTATATCTTTAGGATTTGTATACTTTACAATTAATTAGAGGAAATACAGTAAAGCTTCGTTCCTCTCTTCTTCTTCACCTTCGGTTTCTTTCAATCGGTGGCTTTAAATTTTGCATCTCGGGACCTCTTTTCATAAACGTCATATCCTACAAAAAAGGATGTGGAAAATCATTCAGCTCAAAAGTTATTATTACTTTGATGAAAAATCAAATGACATATTGTTGCTACCTAATGATTTTGCTAGTGCTACTACCTTAAAATATAAGAAATTCTCCTTGAACAAAGATGCTTGTAAGTGGCATGATAGAGTTAAGGTTACATTTAGCAATCAAGATAAAATTCAGGATAAGATAAAATTTATCATATCCTACATTTGCTACCTACACGAGATAGGATAAATTCAAATATAAAGAGGATATAGGTCAAATAAAATTATTCTATGGGAGAGGTGGGATAAAGGCGGATAAATTTCTAATATCCACAATAAAAAGTTTTTCTTAACTAACAAATTTCTTAAATTAAAAGATTGAAATTATATTTCAATATAAATAATATTTGAATTATAATAAAATAACAAAAAATAAAATTTTATTTTTTTAATTTAATCTTATTTTAATATATTATAATTTAATTTTATCTTATAATATAAATTCTATATATAAATATATATTTATTACATATTTTAGGCATTTTAGTATTTTAGGTATATTAGTATAATTTTCTATATAATACAATTTTATTAGAGAATGATGGAAGGGGAAGAAATAAATAAAAAAAATTATTTAGAAAAGAGAGCAAATAAAATTAAACTGAAAAAGAAAATAAAGTAGACAAGAGTGTTATGAGAGACTTTTACTATCTCATTTTATAAAATTTGTGATTTATATAGGTGTTTATACTAAATAATATATATAACATGATGTGAATATATCCAACTTTATTATTACAATCATTTTTATTTTTTTTATCATATCTTATCCAGTTCAATCATAATCAGAAATCTGGATAGCCAAATGTAACCCGAGAAACTTAATCAACTTGGGATATCAATGGATACAAAATTGATATAGTATCCAAAATAGCAAGGTCCAACTCTAATATTGATGAGAACACTGCATATTTTGTTTGAATTTTCTTTTTATGTTGTTCAACTTTCCCATTTGATATTGATGCTTATTATTTTGTTTAGTTTATCTTTATTTTCTCTTTCATTACCCTGTATTATGCTTCCCATAAAATAAATGGTGATTTTGCAAAGTTAATACTTATGATTGAACTTTTTTATTAAGCATTGTTGTTTAAGATATAATTCATGCTTAAGATTTAGTCTCTTAAATTGTTAATTGAGTTGGTGTTTCTCATGTGTTGAGGGTGGTTAGAATGAGTCAACTTTAGTTTGTTCCTTTGCATTTTTGTAATTCGACAATAATCATGGGTTGATTTAGTGGAATTCTGTTGATTTCAAAATGATATATCTTTTTATATGATTTTATTGTTATCTAACTTGCCAGTTTGTACTTACATAATTGTATTGCATTTTTTTCCTCGTTCGAAATGGATCGCGATGATAGAGAAATTTTTTTAGTATTATGATATTAGAGAGGATGAACCTACAAATGTCACTTTTGTGTATGATATATATGATTATTGTCTTGTTGCTGCTGAAATGCATTACCACAAGCATATATTCAAGGATCGCATATTTATTTGAGGCCAATCTCATTTAGATCACCTTGACATATTTTTAATACTCTAGCCATAGCCATTTGATCGAGATGGGGTTAAGAAAATTATGATTTCTACATATTGGCAATGAGGTCGCGTATTGAGAATCACTTCAATTAAAGTTTTATTAAGGGAAATATCATAATTTTTCACTATGGTCGTCCATTTGATCAAATTCGCAAAAATTCGTGACCCCAATACTTTTTTAAGAAATCAAACCGAATTTTTAGAACTTTTAGCTCGTGAGCTTTTTGATAGATGTTATATCACTATATGGAAAAATTATAATTGTTCAAAATTTTAGGGAGTGGTATATTTAATTTTAAAAAGAAAAAATGAATGAATGATGTCAACTTGCCAACGCCGATAGTTGTTGACCAAGAGATAGTCACCACGTGTCAAAATTTTCCGTGTGATATCAAGAATGAAGAAAATATTTTGCCCTTACAGTAATCTCTTTCAAGACAAAGGGATCCTCTTGCAAGAAAGTTTAGGCGAACCATTGATGACAAAACGGCAATGATTTAATTTGCTTGTTGTCCGACCATTGTTTCGTGTAGATACTTTAGCACAGTGATTTAATCGAAGGTGGAGGCGACAACGGTGGGGTCGTTCCATCCAAGAATTGTAAGTTACTTCGGCCAATTGTTATGTGTTTCTTCAAAATTGTTAAATTCATTCATCCCAAGACGCTCAAAAGAGTTTGATGACCCCTATACAACATAATACACAATTTATTTACATTTTACTAAACAACATGTCAAGATAAATATGTCTCAAAAGAGCCAGGGGCAGCGAACAACGAAAATAAAAATGCTCTATTCAGACATCATGGTTGCTCTAATATGTAGTAGGTCCATTACCAACTAGTTATGAACATGTAACAATTAAGCATATGATCGTGTCACTAGTCATCTTACTCTTTTCTCATTATAATAGCATAACATAGTGCTCCCATCACTTTACATGAATAGGCCGGATGCATATTTCCCATTTTAAATTCAACTAGATCTCTAGCTTATTCCTTGACCAATACGATTATCCATTTCAAATCACAACAATTTCGTTTGCTCTTTGTAAATTGGGAATTGAATTGACATGACAAACATTAGAAAATACAAAAGCCTCAAAAGACACTAAGATTATAGTTTTAGTGAGATAAAATCATATGAGATGCGGCATTACTTGCAAATTTTGTATTCTAAAACTTCATACTGTGCACCCGCCATCGTATGTTATAAACCATCAAGAATTGCTCCTTAACAAGAAGATTATTTCACATAGAAACTAAAAGTGATAGACATTCCAAGATGGGTTAAATTATGGTTCCATAAGAGAAAGCGCAAGTTATACTTGACTCAAAATGGTTCCGCGAGATCTATTATGGTACCCAACATCTATTAAGAAGAAACCATTAACAATAAACATTACAATATTAACAACAAGATGAGATAACATTAGGATCTAAAATGATTTCATAACAAGCATCTGATTAGTGAATGGCAAATATCCATTCATATTCTCTGGTGGCATAATATATGGGTATTGCATCTACATAAAATAAATGATATGTTATCTATAGTTGTAGAAAGGCACGGTCAATTATAGATAAATTAATACATCAAACTACTAAATAAACCTGATTGGGAAATGGGCAAAACCCATTCATAATCCCTGGAGGCATGAAACATGGTGGTTGTTGCACCTATAAAAAAATTAACAAATTAGTAAGATGTAAATACAAATCGAGAACTAATAACAATATACCTAACTGTGAAAATTTAGATTTACTAAAATACCGCCGACATTGCAAGGATAAAAGGCACTTCAAAATTGATTTGAATTACTCGAATAGTCTAGATAATGAGTTTCATTATGTGTCGCTTGGATAGCCAATTCTACATCACAAAGTAATAAATATGTTAATTAGCATTATATAACATAAGCGAAGAAATTAACAATCACATTAAGTAGAATAATACATGACTTACCTCGACTTTCTTTTCGCTTGAGTTCTTAGATTTTTTATTCTTTTTCTCACTTGAACTTTTTAGCCTCCCATAACTTATTCCCTTTCCTTTCCTTCGAATGGGGTCCAAAACTGAAATCTTGCAAGAATCGTCAATATCATCATCGTCATCATCGACAACATCATCAGTGACAACCACACTTGCTTTGTATGATGCAATTTCAGCCTTCATTTTTTTCATATTCGTCCTCACTATAGTCATAGTATTTACATCTTCGGTTCCCAAACTCATTAGTTCAAAAGATTCTTACATTAACGTGAAAACCGATTAAATTTAGATGGACCCGAAGACATTTGATGACATTCATCATTCATAATTCTTTATTTGGTACCCTTGGTCCATCTTTTCAAAATATAAGAAGATGGAATACTCATAACCGATATGTTATCAATTAACACTTTCAAGGCATGTCAACACAACCACCCTCTCGATTCAAATAATTTGCAATCACAAAAAACTGAAAAGTCTACGGGATTATATTTGACAACATTTTCACGTTTAATCCCCGAACACTTCAAAGTATATAAACAAATCAATCCATTGAATGTAGTACTTGAAATATGTTCGGCGAGATTTTGCAAAAATTCTACATTAAACTTCTTAAAGATGGTACGAGTATACACTGAAGCAACATGCGCCAAGATCCCATTTTTAAGAACCTGCAACTTGGGCTTCCCACGAGAATTATAATCATCTCGACTTTCAATTTTTCTCATGTGCTTAAGTTGTTCTTCATAGTGATGGACCAATGCTATAACAAACGATGTCTTGATCGCCATATGTTGGAATACATTATTAGTGCTCTCACTCCTTTGACTCGATGTTATAACACATGTAAAGGTATCATGACCAAAAGCTAAACTCCATTTATGTCTAAGGTCATACAATCTTTGAAGCCAATTGTTATTCTTAGTACCCCACTCATCTTCCATTTCCCTCCAAGTAGATTCAAATTCATCATCCAATTTGCATTTATACATAAGTGTCAAGAAATATTTATCCTTAAAACCCGGCTTACGTTAAAGATTTGGAATGTTTTGATTGACATTTTTCCCAATATGCGAAGTGCATAATTAGTGTTGTGTATTCGGAAATATGATTCTAATAGCTTTTGCCATATCTTGGTCTTGATAAGTGAATATAGTCTTTGGAGCCTTATTTTCCATATACTCCAAAAAAACACCTCAAATAATCAAATAAATGACTCTGTAGTTTCATCTAGCAATAATGTACAACCGAACAAAATATTCTTCCAATGATGATTAACCCCAACAAAAGGTGCACAAATCAGGTTATATCTGTTGGTACGATACGTGGTATCGAATACAAGCACATCACTAAAACAGTCATAATCATATTTAGATAAACTATCTCTCCAAAATATATTTGTCATTCTACCTTGATCTACTTGTACAGCATAGAAAAACATCAGGTTTTCCATTTGCATGCGATGAAAATGATTTAGAAGATTTTGACAATCTCCCCCACTTATGTCATTGGATCTTTTGGTCTGCAAAAGAATTTGACAACTGCGTAAGTTGAAACCCAAGTTTTTGATTCCTCCCACTTCATTTGCTAAAAACTTGTATGTTGAAGTCCCCCCAATACCAGCTTTAATCATATCAACTATAACACCATTACAAGTATCGGATATCATTCTTTCACATCTAATCAAATGCTTCTGACCTTCCGGAATAAATGGATGATTATGCTCGGAAACATACTCTATAACTTCGTAGACACCATTGTCAACCTTAAATTTGATACGAGCAGAACAATCACATCTAATTTCAAACCTTTCAAATTTCTTTTATTGATAAGATGCGTTGATAGAATGCCCCTCACAATTACACATGAAAGTTTGTTGAGTTATTTCTCCTTTACGATTTCTTAATAAATTATCATTCCTTACTCTAAATCCTTTGCCAATTGCGTAAGCTACATACGTGTGATATGCTTCAAGTTAAAAATAAAAAGTAAGTAATGTAATGCTTTTACAAGCAAGATATCATCCAACACGTTACTTAAGAAAGCAAAATAGGTTTCACATAGTATGCGTGATAAATTACCCCTGATTCAGCCATTTGAATGTTCTTTTCTCAAATAGACAGCAAGTTTTTAGCTTCCTCAAAGAGCCCCAATCCCGTGAGCCAAGAACCAATGTTGTTTATTTCATCTTAAAGATTGTTACGACTTTTTTTTTTTGTCAGTTTGTTACGACTTGACATACCACAAAATAAATCTACCACCAAGAAAAAAACATAAGTTTTCTCATTTCAGTCTACTAAACTTCCACAAATCAAAATTGAACATATAATTTGTAATCGAGCATTACATACAATCATCTCCAAATTCTAGTCCCTCATAATCACCCCAATCCAAATATGAAAAACTCTCAATTGTCCATATCGTGCCCTTTTCATACACTCATGCAACTCTATAGACTAAAAAGGCCATGTTAGCACGGGACCTTGCACTGTATCAAACCAACCTAATTAAGCAACACCATTAAATTTTGGGACTTGTATATTTGAAAACTTGATCCATTCTTTCTCTTTTTGGGTACTGTTTTACCATTGTAATGATAATCTATAAGACATTATTTCAAACTCAAGACAGTTGCAAGTAATTCTCGGCAACATCATTTATTGCTGCAGTTGTAGTATTCCATAGATATTAAGTGATGCTACAATTGTATCGCTGCACATTTAATATGCCACATCAAGTAAGACTAAAACAATATTAAAATAAACCACATAGACAACTACCTCAAATTTTCAATAAGTAAAAAGTTGTGCCAGGCTAATGAAAAAAGATTGAAAATTGAGTCACCTTTAGTGCATTTTACCCTAGGCTTAAAAATGTAAAAGCCTAAAGAGAGAAGCATTTAGAAGAAAATGTGTCTTATAAAGGCAAATGACAAAAAAATTGATGAGATTACACACATTTTAAAGGAAAGATGTAACAAGTGAAAAGTGAGAGCCATTTATTCATGTGCTTGACAAAAGGTTCACAATTCTTGAAAGTAAGTCACCCAAAAAATTCTAAAAATCAGTATATCAGATTATATCATATGAGTGGATGAATGTCAAACTCAATCACCAAGTTTAACCAAGTAAATATTAGACCATTTCTATTTCATGCTCAGCATTGGCTGAATTTTCATCTCCTAACAACCCATAGTCGACCTTAAGCTTCTCATGATCTTCTATGCAGTTTGTGAAGCTCTTTGTGAAGCTCTCGTGCACCGGACCTCTTCAATTTGTGATTCCAAAACACGCCGGCGTTCTAAAATCCTGCGAAACTAACATTTCTTTTAATTATAAAAGGGATCATAATAAGACCAAAAGCAGATTGAAAGGGCAACATGTGAATTGATAATGCAACATATTCATCCCACATAACCTCACCTGAAGGACAAAAATACATATAATGAATTAGATAACACCATCAACAAATTCATCCAGATGTAAAAAAAATTCAATTTTTCAATATAGTGAAAAAGCCCTAGAATGGGAATTGCCCTACATAACACCTTTGCACAGCTTGAGATATAATTCGGATGGCCTTAGTCCGATAAGAAACAGCAATTGTGAAATTCACGAGGTTTGGTATAAGGTTAGACGAGGACTAATTGTGCAAATACAAGCATAGACAATAAGAATAAAGAGGACTTCTAATTCTTGTAAAAGAAAAAAAATAAAAAAGAGGACTATTTTCCCATAAATCTTGGACATCTATCAATCTGAATATGGCTTATTGCTATTCAAAAATAGTTAAGCATATTCTTGTAGTTATAATGTGACATCCTGAAATTCGAGTCCTCTGAAGAATGGATGAACGTGAATTTCGTCGATGCATTGTTGGTTGATCTCACTCGGAATTGATCACCCCGAGATACCGACCTTGGGGGAAGGGCTAATGAGGACGTAACTCGTACGGCTAAAGGACTCGACTGGAAAACGACTTGACCATGAGACTTGCGTGAGGATGATCCCGTAGATTGGCGAGCCGATTCAAAGGACGACTAGAAGTTGATTCGCGGACGTAACATAATAGAACGACGGGTGATTCCGTTTACTATTATCGAATCCACGAACGACCCTATGTCGATCCTCGCATCGTGTACTTTGAAATAAGAATCTATCCTCCGTAATTTCATGCAGTCAAGGACGTCCATGTGTCAAGATGTCTTGAACGTGGTTTTGCACGAGTCGGTTACGCGTGAATCCTCTGAGCCGCCCGTCAGTCTGAGTTATAACCAAAATGACATTAGGGCGAAATTTACATGGCAAGAGAACTTAGGATTTGGACTTCGAATTATCGGGAATGTCCGGGACGGACGTTAGATGAAGCTACTTCAAACAAATCGACGAGTCAATTAAGCCGAGCAATTGGAAAAGGGATTTTCGGACCGAGGAAGCAAGCCCGTGAGGACGTGGGCCGGGCCAAGTCGGTGTGGGCCTTAGGCCCAAGTTGGGACAGCCACCAAATGGGCCTAAAACAATCAAGTGAGCCATTGGGCCTAAACCAACTATTCATCTTCTAAGCCCATGGGCCAAGCCTTAACCATTTCAAAGCCCAATAAATTCCCAAGCCCACTCCTATTCATGGCCAAGCCCAATCCTTAGGCCCATCCACCAATTTCAGCCCAAGGTCATATTTGTAATTTGTGCGAGGTGAAATGACCAAAATGCCCCTAGAGCTTGTGGATAAGGGCAAAAGAGAAGAGAGAGAAGATGATGTCATGCATGGGGAATTGAAGTGGCCATTTAATGGCTTTAATGAGGAGTGCAACAGCCCTCCCATCACTCTCTCTCTCTCCCTCATTCGGTCCCCATCTCGAACGGAGCCTTCTCTCTCATCGTTTTCTCTCTTCCGGTTTAGCTTCCAGGTGACCCTTCGGTGAAGAATCGTGTAAAAAGTGGTCTTCCCGGTTGAATCACAGAACGAGCCACCTATCATCATGACCGGGAGAGACAGACCGTTCCAACGAGCCCGATTTCATCTCGAACGGAGCCGCCTTCCGTCCTGTACGGCCGTCGCAAGCCGCCGGTCGCCGGTCCGTCGGCCCGCCCGCAGCCCGCACTTGTTTCGCGTTTTCGGGCATTTTTCTCCCATTCCAGACCTTCCTTTGCCCATCCCAACCTCCAGCAAGACCCCAAGACCCCCGGTGCCGCCGTTGCCGACCACTCCCCTCGCCGGAGCTCCGCTGCAAGCCGTTCAACGGTTTCTCCTCCCAGGTGCTGTTTTCAAGTGTTTTCGGTGGGAGTCCGGGGTGGTTGCTTGTGTTGAGCTTGGGACCGCCTTGGATTGTTATGGTAGAGGTTCCGGTGCGTAGCCACCGTCGCCGCCGCCGCGTCGGTGTCTCCGGCCCGCTTAACGGGTGAGTTTAGCTCCTAATCCTTCGATTAGTGCCTAAACTTGCTTAGGGTTGGTTTAGTTAGATTTAATTCTAGTTTATGTGATTTAATTAAGTTGTATTAGCCCTAAGATAGGTGGTTAGATGGATGGATTAGATTAGTTTAGCTTAATCTTGCTTTATTTGCTTAATTGTGATTATGTGTTTAATTAAGCTTGTTTTGCTTAATTAATTGTTTGATTGTTTTAATTAATGATTTTAATGATTTCTGAGTTTAATTTATCATTTATTAAATTCTGGAAATTTACTGTTCACGAAACACCGTTCACGAATTCCTTGTTCACAAAACACTGTTCACGAATTCATTGTTCACGAGACACTGTTCACGAGACACCGTTCATCCAGAATGCGAAAAGTTGTCTAAATTCATGTGTGTTGATTTTATGAAGTGAATGGATGTATAAATGCATGGGCATCCGCGTGAATTGAATGTGATTTGTAATTTTGAGTATTTATCCCAAAATTTATTAATTTCAGTAATTAATTGGAAAATAACCGGGCGTCGGTTGACAAGGCGCCAAAAATATTTTGGTGAACCATTAAATAGTGGGATTTTCTGAAAGAAAAATATTGTATTTTGGCTAAGGCCGATTGTGTACCCACACACGATATTTTATCGAAGTATCTTTGATATCAACAAATTAGGCCAAGATATTATGAAATTGAGGAATTTAATTACGAGGTGCAATATTGTTGGCCATAGTTGAGAAGGTCGGGTGGGACCATAAAGCCATTGAATCTTGAGGGCGGGCATCGATAAAAGGGCACGTGGGCTCGGTGAATTGATGCATCACTTTGGTGAATGAGTGCGCTTAGAGAATGCGGCCCAAGCATCGATAAAAGGGCACGTGGGCTCGGTGAATGTGCATCACTTTGGTGAACGAGTGCGCTTAGAGAATGCACGTGTGGCCCCGGCATCGTAAAATGGGCACGTGGGGCCGGTGAATTGATGCATCACTTTGGTGAACTAGTGCGCCTTAGAGAATGCACGCGTGGGCAGGGGAATTAAGTGAGGCATCTTGGAAGAGACACGTGGGCTCGGTGATTTGACGCATCACTTTGGTGAACTAGTGCCTTAGAGAATGCACGTGTGCTCTATGACATGTAATCGATCGAGTCGATTAATCGATGACTCGATCCGAATTGATGAATTGATGTGTGAAATTGTTATATGCATTAATTATATGCATGAGTAAATCATATTGTTTATGGCACACACGCATGAATCGATAATGTGCGAGTGTGGCAATGGCCAAGTGAGATCGCGGTGACGCGACTCGTATGTGATTGATGAACTGTATCATCTAACGGTCATGTGCATTGTGTGTATCATGCCGAGTGATATCGTGGGGTATGGCATACCAGGTGAGGTTGTATGCGAATCGACCGTTGTTTGTTGGTTCTTGGCTGTTGGTTGTTGCTTGTGGTGGGGTAGTTCGGATAAATACCCGGGTTGAGTTGGTGTACTAACCGGGGCTTAGGGGTGGAACTCGCCGAGATTTATATCTCACCTGGTTATTGAATAACCATTTTCAGGTCCCTAGTGTGAAGAGCCGGGAGCTTGAAGCGGAAGGGTCGGGAGCATAAGTGGCTCGTAGTTTTTATGACATAGACCTTCGTATAAGCTTGAAGTGTTTTTAAAAGTGTAATTGATTTGAAATTGTTGTCCTGCTTTTCTATCCCATGTTTGTTGAGGTCGGGAGATTAGTATTCGCTTCCGCATGTGCAATAAAAATAAAGGGTCGGCGACGAGTCTTGGGAACGTCGCAAAATTCTATCGACCACCGAGGGATGTGTACGTGCTCGAGGTTCGGGGCGTGACATATAAAATAATAAATCTTTCCCATAAGATTATTGAATTATCACGTGTACAATTAAAATGAAACTTAGAGAGAGAGAGAGAGAGAGAGGGAGGGAGAGAGATCTAACTTGGTGCTTTGCTAGCTCTCACTAGTTTTCTCAATGTTGGAGAAGAGGAAAGAAAGAAAGTAGCCGGCAAGGTCACTCAAATAGTGAATTAAGGGAAGAATTAAATAGAAAATGATCGAAGAAAGGTAAAGCAACAAACTCTTTACTAAGTTCAAGAAAACCGATTATTTATTACACTAGTGAACGCCAAATTGAAACCCAAAAACTTCTGAAAACCCAAAAAAATGAACATGTAATGCATGAAAACAACAAGTATTTAGAGTAAAATGGGATGTGGAATATACAAATTGATATACTATTGGGTAGCGCAACGAAGGTTGAACCAGATATTATATCAATGTACATAGTATAGTGCAATGAGGACATAACAAGATTAAAAAAGTCTATCCTTTGACATCCAACTAAAGCTTTTGCTCATCACTTTTGACTCAATCAATTACTTTGTCAAGAATAAGCTTTATCTCCAATTAAAACCAACAAAGCATGCATAATTCTACACATTATCATTAGAAGCACACAAGAAAACTTAAAACTCTATTTGGGTTCGAGAGTTCACTAGCCTTGTCTTTGGCAAGTAGGAGGATAACTTTTCCACACAAAAAGACAGACTAATATAAGAAGCAATTTCAATTGAGAATATAAGTATCAATTGCACTCAATAAGATACCTCCTTTGTTGAAGATGAAGCTCACTTTCTCCAGCACCACCAAGAAAACCATGTCCTCCACTTCCTCTCCTGAAACAAGACACAAGAGTTAGAAAATATTAATACAAATGGAACCACTTATAGGAAACCTTACTTCTTATCTAAATAAAAAATAAACGAACTTTTTAATCTAAGCGTCTACCTAAAATGGCTATAGTTGTGCAGTAACAGTTACACTTGGTTGTGCTATGAAGTGTCATAACTTGCATTTTTGGAAATGTCTAATATTAAAATTGCAACATCTCAAAGTGGGTGAGGCAACTTCCTAAAAATTTCTATAAGCTATTATAGTTGTGAGGCATAATGAGTTAAGAAAATTTGTCAAACACGTTATAAAAGCCACAACACTCCTTTTCATAATTATAGCTTCTAAATGGAATTTATACTAAACAGACTCTAAACATTAAATAGGTTCTACCATCAATACTAGCGTATAGAACAAATCACAATTTTTCTATAAGTTAGCTTCGTTGGAGAAAAAGATTTTTAAAAGTTTTCAATGAGGGAGGACCTCGACTTAAATATTACATTTACATTCAATTTCTCTCTATGTAAGAGTGAGACTTATGATATCACAAACCTTCAATAAACACCCACCCTCACCCCCAACACCCCCCCCAACACCCCCAAAAATGTTATTGTTGTTGTCCTAGGCACACCACTCAGCATGTTGAATCATGTAATTCCGGATTCTAGAGGTCGTGGGCTCACCATGCTAGGTACTAGTATAACAAAACTCAAGCACTTCCTTACCCTCACAAGGGCCACAACCATGGTTGATGACAACCAAATATTTTGTCATATCACAATGTCTCACAACCTATTCCTAAACTCTCTTTATTGCATGGATTGCTACCCTAGATGGTTGCCATGTTTTGAATTATCATAGGTTGCAAATACAAAAACGCTCCACGAATGATCCTTGTGACTCTTAACTATCATAGAAAAGCAAGAGATAAGTGAATGCGCTTTTTAAATTTCCATCCTAGCAACTGAGACTTAACTTTTTCCAAATACTATTAATGAACTATCAAACCATAGTTTAGGGCCTGGGAAATGTCAAAACTAAAACAAAATTCACCTGTAATCACCAGATTATGTTAGTTGACAAAGCTAGATTTAGGGCTCGGGAAATACAATTGAACCTGTCTTGCGGTTGGGAGAGAGCGTGATTTCAAAAGAAAGACGTCGCGGGAGTGCGCTGAGAGAATGCAGATCTGAGGATGATGCCGTCGAATGGAGAGAGAAAGGCCGTCGTCGGGAGGGATCGATGACTGTCGGAGGAAGCACTAGATGGGGCGGTTCAGTGTGTTGGGGTAGAGTGCGCCAAGAGAATGCAGATCTGAGATGAGGCCGTCGAGTGGAGAGAGAAAGGCCGTTGTTGGGAGGGAGCGACGGCCGTTGGAGGAAGCATTGGATGGCACGGTTCAGTGCATTGGGTAGAGTGTGTTGAGAGCGTCAAGCATCGTCATTGTCGGAAGAGAGAGAAGGTAAGACACAGGAGAGAGAGAACGCCCGCCCGCGCTCTAGTCCGTCGGGAGGGAGCGACGGCCATTGGAGGAAGTGCTAGATGACGCGGTTCAGTGCGTTGGGTAGAGTGCGCCGAGAGCGTCGAGCGTTGTCATCGTCGAAAGAGAGAGAAGGTAAGACACGGAGAGAGAGAGAACGCTTGCCCGTGCTTTGGTGGTCTCGTCTGGGAGAAAAGTGAAGAGGAGCGGACGTGGACCTACCGCTGGACAGGTGTCGAAACGTGAATCGTTCAAAGCACAAATGACGTGGTCTTTTGAGGGTATGCAATATTTTCTCTCCCTTTTCTCTAGGTCAAGAGACTTGGCCCGACTAAACCAACTTGGACCCTATCGGTTCGGATTAGATTAAAAAAAAGGGCCTCTCCAAGGCCCATCCCAAGATTAACCCAAAATAACCCATAAAGACTTCTCTTACTCAACCCATTCACGAACTCCCCTCTTTATCCAATCAGCCCACAAAAAACCGAAGCCCATCATGAACAAAATCATAGTCTGTTTCCCCTCATTTCTAATTTTCCATCTATTCTTTTTTTTTTTTTCTCTTTTATCTTTTCCCTATTTTGTCCATTGTCTTCTACCTACAGCCATATTTTTCCTTTTACTTCCTCATCGAATCCAAACACCCGCAACCCATCGAACTAGAAACCTTATCGTCACCACCTCTCTGATTGACGGCTGCTCCACGTCGGTTGGCTCCTTTGAACAAACACTAAACACCACCTACCATTAGTTGGTTGAAGGTTATTATCGTCGTCAGACTAGCTCGACAAGGAATTTTTGTCCCTTAACGATTCGAACATCAACATCAGCTCGAGCAAGCAAAAAAATGTTGTGGTTTCTTTGCTTGATGCTCAATGTATTTTCTTAGCGCCGTGCCGCACCACGTGTGCGGATTGTGTGTAGTTGTGTTGAGGTTGAAGGGAATTAGAGATTTGGTTCAATTTTTGGCGAAATTTTTCTCGTTACTTGTCCAAAGTTAGAATACAGTGAATTGGGTTCGGTATTTGATGCGTTCAATCATAATAAGAAGAAGGCATTTGTCTTGCAAAACCTAGACTGCTTATGTTGTCTTGTCTTGCAAGTTTAAATTGTTAGTTCTTACCGATAGATTCATGATCCTAACGCCATTATTAAAATATAAAAAGAAAGGATAGACTCGAAACATGACCCGACTTAACCCGAGTAGGATTTTTTTGCTTCATGTCATATGCTTTTGGGGTCAAGTCAAGTAAAATCAAAACTCGACTTGACTCGACCCACTGACACCCCTAACCACTGCTGTGCTTTGGCAAGTTCCTCTTGGGGAAAGTCTAGCCTCAATACTAGCCTCACCAAGAGTCACATTTTTTTGTTGGTATTATTACAATCTCATAATCATTTGTTGTGGTTTTGCTCGTCTCACTGGATTGTTGAACCCATGGTAAGCTTTACTAGAGGTGGTGCGATTTTGGCGGCACCTTACCAGGGTCTTACAACTTTTGCTCGTAGTGGTTTAGGGTTTATATGTCTTAATTGGGTTTTTAGAGTTCATAGGTTTGTTGTTATTTTTAAATTATTTTTTTCTCATTTAGAAAGTTACTCCATGACTATTGTTTCACATGTATCAAATATTATTTGCTTTCAAGATAATTGCATATTGCAAAGTTTTTAAAATAAATAGCTATCAAAACTCGTTGCTCAAAAGCCTTTTATTTTTAAATTATTTTTTACTTTTATAAATAATAGGGTAGTCTACATGATTGCTAGATATAGGGTGTGTTTGATTCAGTATTTTGAAAATCCATTGGAAAAATGTAAAGGAGTTTAGCCTAAAAGACTTTAGGCAAATGCAAAGACCGTTTGGTAAACTATACTTTGAGAAGCAACTTTGAAAGAAATGCCTTTGTTTGGTAGAAAATACATTTAAAAGCTCTTTTGGTGATTAATGTTAGTTTTTCAAATTTTATTTGTTTAAAATTGAAAAAAAATTATGTATGCAACTTTTTAAATATAAATTTTGACAATAATACTAAAAAGATCGAATACATTTATATATAATTTTTTTTAAAAGACCAAACCCTTCATCGGAATTTTTAAATTTTTATTTGCTTAAAATTGAAAAAAAAAATGATGTATGCAACTTTTTAAATATAAATTTTCAAAATAATGCTAAAAAAATCAAATACATATATATAATTAAAACAAAAAGACCAAATCCTTCGTGGAAATTTTTTAATTTTTATTTGTTTAAAATTGAAAAAATAATGCATGCAAATTTTTAAATATAAATTTGAAAATAATGCTAAAAAAATCAAATACACACACATATATATATATATATACATACATATATTTTTTTTAAACCAAACCCTTCATCATAATTTTTAATTTTTTAATTGTTTAAAATTTTAAAAAAATAATGTATGCAACTTTTTAAATATAAATTTTGAAAATATACTTAAAAATCAAATATATATATAAAAGACCAAATCCTTCGTCGAAATTTTTTAATTTTTATTTTTAAAATTTGAAAATATAATGCATGCGACTTTTTAAATATAAATTTGAAAATAATGCTAAGAAATCAAATACATATATATAATTTTTTTTTTAAAAAAGACCAAACCCTTCGTCAGAATGTTTTAATTTTTATTTATTTAAAATTGAAAAAAATAATGTATGCAACTTTTTAAATATAAAATTTGACAATAATGCTAAAAAATCAAATATATATGCTAAAAAAATCAAATATATAAATAATTTTTTTAAAAAGACCAAAATATATTTAATTTTTAGCATTTATTTATTTATTTTTAGCATTATTTTGGCATTTAAAAAATAAAAATGAGGGCAAAATCATAAATTTAAAGAATGAGTTAGGATAGTTTTGGAAGAAAAACTAAGTTTCAAAGATTTGATCAAATCTTTGAAAAGTTCAAAGCTAGTCCCTACTAAGATGGGCTTTTTTCAAAGATTCTTAATGCTGACTTTCACTTCAAAACTACTTCAAAATGGTAGTCAAACAGTTCAACATTTCTCCAAGGGGTTTTGGAGGCTAAAAGTCCATTGGGAATGCTGAACCAAACGCAATTGTTAATTGTTTGCATAATTGAGTTTATAGAAATAGCAAGAGATGAGCAATGGCTGCAACTCAATGTGAAAATCGGACCGAACTAGATTGGACTTCACTCAAAGTTAGTCCGAGAGAGAACTGATTCTTTTAGATAAAAAACCACCCAATGAGAATCGGACTATGGTGTTCGACATGAAGAAAGAACAACATAACTAGTTGATCGATATATGCTTGTGTAATGAAATGGTCCAAATTTTAAAATTGATTGTAAGAATTTGATTTGAAAAAGTGGGCTGATTCCATGGTAATCGAATTAGGAAACGGCTAGTGCCAAAATCGGCTCATCTTGTTGATGGTTCCAAATATCGAATGGGAGAGTTACAGGATCGGTTCCCAGTTCTAGGCTACAAGCGACCGACCCAGAAACCAATCACCTCTAGAGATAACGGACACGGTCGGATTGGGCCAACTGATGTACTGGGCCCAGAGAAAGTCGGCCCAAACCCGACGTCGCTTAAGCATAACGTCTGCGCTCGGATCTTCTTCAACGCCCTCTCTGCACTTCACTTCCAGCATGCAAATCTGAACCACCGTGTCGTCCCTGATCTTCCTCGTTTTAGATCCAACGCTAGACGAGACAGAAAACTGGCACCGAGCTAGTTCGCTGTTTTCTCTCTCTCTCTCTCTACCTCGTGCTTCGCGTGGAGAGAATCTTCCTTCCGCTCGTTCTTCAATGGAGGACGCTTACGCGAGATCCGTCTCCGAGGTGAGTTCCGCGACTTCCTCGAATTCGAAACCGGATCGCCATCGGGGTTACATTGTTCCGCGGGAGGGGGCGGTTCCCGTTTGGTATCCTTTTAGTTTCGGCCGCCTGATTTGAGGGTTCAGTCGTCTGTGATCGGGAGCGATCGGAGGAGGTGGAACTGCTCCTCGCAGCGTCGCAATGCGTTCGAGTTCTGAAGCTTGATTGTTGTGAATTTCAGGTGCTGGACTTCTTCGAAGTGGACCCGAGTAGAGGGCTCAGTGATTCCCAGGTTTGACTCGTCAGCTTGGAATTTGCCTTCCGGCCGTGGAAATTGAGTTTTGGTTCCAGTGAATTGAGCTTGATTTTGTCTTTGCCTTGGCGTGGCAGGTTGCGAGACACGTGAGGCTCTTTGGTAAAAATGGTATGCCCGTTCGTCCTCCTTGAACTTCAATTATGATCCTTGAATCGTATCGGTTACCCTTTTCATCAAGTGCTTGGGCTGATTCTTTAAGCTGTTGCTTTTGGCCGTAGGTCTTCATTTGGCCACTTTGTTGTGTGTTTTGTGCCTCGCAATCAGTTGGCTCTGAACATGTGGGCAGATAAACAATGAAATTTGAGCCACTTGTCTTTGGCATAAAGTGAAATAATTTACTAATGCTTGAGGTCGAGGCATCTGAGACACAAGTTACTTAGTAGTTGATGAGAAGGCACAAAGAACCCTTTATTCTTTTTTTTTTTTATTTGTCTTTTTAGCCACTGAAACTTGCTTTTGACGAAGGCGAAAATGTACCCTTAATGATTAGTGATGTATAAGAGAGATGAGATACAGAATGTATAGAGTTTTGTATCTTAAATGAATGCATCCGCTTGTCACCGTAGTCTGATTTACTGTGACGTAGACTAGATGGCTTTATTTTTCTGAGTGGGTTCAAGGCGTTTAGTCTAAAACAATAGTTACAGTTTTCACTGATATGGGTGATGGGTAGGAATTAATTCGGCTTGGCAGCCCCTCAAGGAGAAGCAATGGCTGCTTAGTATTAGATGATTTTCGCAGAAGTTGTCGTTTGATTACTTGTAATGCATTTTGAACTTCTTGTAGCCCCTTATTTTTCCTCTCTGGTTATCAAATTGTGTTTTGATTCTCCTTCTCTAGTTCAGTCCACGTTTTATTGTCGATCTTCTTGGCAGCAATTGGTGAGATGGAACTCATTTATTCTCTTTTACTTTCCATGATTAGTTTTTCTTTTTAGCTAACTTATATTTTTGGCAGAATCTTGATTTTAGTATCACATGAATGATGTACTTCTATATGCGGTTGCAGAGTATAATGATAAACAAAATGAGTCAATGCTTGAAATAATATCTTTTGTTAGTTGTTTGTGGTGCAATCTTCTGATATGTGTATTATTTAGTTAGTAGTGCTTAAATCTTCTGACTCTTTGTTTTATGTGCTTCATGATCTGCTGATGGTTTTCAGTGCTGCCCGAAGAGGAAAGTAAGCATGTCTCTCTCCATCTCTCTCCAGCCCCCTTCTCGAAAAACCTTTTAATCAAGCAAGCGCATAAGTTGATCGTTTTTTTCTTCCTTGATCTCTAGCTTGTTGTCATTCTACGCAACTTAAGATTATGAGGAGTTCAGGGATGGAAAATCAAACATTTGTAGAAAAAACATTGAAGAAAGTCTGAGAACTTGAGGCGAGCTCTTTTTCTGAGTCCCATCCATTGTTTTTCCTTGTAAAGTCCTAAACTTAAAAAATGCTGGCATACACTTAATGCTTAAAATTGATTATACCATCTAAGCCTCTTACGATCAATGAAGAACAAAGAGGCTTGTGTCAGCATGATACGCCGTACTGCTTTAATAAATCACAATGCAAGAATTTTAAGCAAGAATAACTTCAAAAAATAAGGTCTTAAAGGACAATAAAGGCTTACAAACCTCCAAGTTTTACTTTGTGTGATTAATACATGCACACATGTCTGATTACATAATTGACTAAATATTGCCACTGAATTGAATCTGTCAACCTGATGAAAACTAAATTAGAATTTCCCCGAAATAGTCAGATTTTGGTAGAGACTATATTAAGTTGGAAGTATGTTGAGCTTAAAATGTGGAAGTGCACTACAGCTCAGTGGTGAGTACCAAGTACAGAATCAAAAATCAGGATTGACATATGCATTTATGTTGAAGCAAATAAAATCAGGATTGACATTTGCATTTGTGTTGAAGCCATATCAAAATTACTTTATGAATGGAGTGATGTTTAATTCTCATAACTAGAAGGAACTTGCAATATATTATTCTTGAAATGGGCATTCAACTTGGTGATTAAAGAGATAAAAGGAACTGAATTTATAAAATGAAATATCAACCTAGAATTACTCATCAGACTGTGGACCTGCAAACACAATATCGAGGTGTTACATGAGTTTGCCTTTTCGATCACTGGTGATACTTTGGTTCTCTGTCTCAGGAACATTCTGATGATAAGATTGTATATGAATAAAACTGTCCCAAAGTTCTTTATCCCTAACTCAATAGCATTAGTTAACAACATGCCCTAATCTTGTTTTGGTTTCAGTTGTTGAAAAAATCAGTTTATTGGACAAGTGTGTCATCGATATTTTTTTTGTCTTATCCTTTATGGAAATGTCAAGGAATCACTTTAGTGAATACTGTAAAAGCTTATGGTCTTTATCTCTTTATTCTGATGGTTAATCCAGGGACTTCCTTCTGGAAATTGGTTTTGAAGCAGTTCGATGATTTGCTTGTGAAGATCTTAATTGCAGCTGCCCTTGTGTCCTTTGTTTTGGCTCTGGTTAATGGTGAAACTGGCCTTGCAGCCTTTTTGGAGCCTTCGGTAAAACTATTGTGCTATTAGTGTTGGTTGAGCTGATATTTCTGCATCCATCTTAAGTACCCTAAATTATTTTCTCCATATGCCTGTTTAATGCCTGATGTGATTGCATTCTATGAGACATTCTCACCTACTATAAAGGGTTCTTAAAAGATGTTCAAGAGAAGCCTTTTCCGGAGACTTTGAAATCTTTAATAACATGTGTGGCTTTCCTGTGACTTTTGATAACATGTGCGGGGAGGGAAGGAGGGAGGCAGGAAGGTTTGTTCAACATTTTTGTCATAGTGAAATCAGCAGTTGTTTCATTTCTGGAGCTTTCCTTCCTGCTCTCACCTTTCCAAAAAGGCTTGCCATGCTGCTCTTCTCTTTTTCACATGGTGCATCACGAAGGAGCCCAAAAAAAAAAAAATAAAAAAAAACTTTCCAAGAATCTGAATCTTCTCTGGATTCTGTTTTGGCTAATTCAAGCATTCTTAATGCTCTATACTTTTTCAATGAATTAGTATCCTCTTGTTAGTTAGTTAGTTAGTTTTTTTTTTTTTTTTTTTTTTTTCTGTTTAAGCATATTCCATTCTGCTCGAATAGTTTTTCTATTTCTAAACTTTTATTACATAAAAAAAAATTTATTAAAAGAATGGTCTACTTTAATATAAATGTACGAGAGCATCTGATGGAGGATAAAATTACATAATACCCCCAATCTTGGCAAAAAGTAGAAAAAGAAGTTCCCAGCCATGAAAATGATGTTTAAAATAGGAAGAGGAGAAAAATTATTTAATACACCCAATCTTGGCAAAAAGTAGAAAAAGAAGTTCCCAACAATGAAAAAGATGAGGTTACAAAAAAACAATGAAAAAGATGTCCAATATAGGAGTAACCATATTTTGATTTTTGACTTCTGTCACATTTCTTCTGTTGTGTCCTCTCCAAGTAATTTTGAGAAAAAGTGGCAGCACTATGAGACTTTTAGAGGTAGATAGTTCATCAGAAGTATTCCAAGAACTGAAAATTTGAAGGACACTGCATTGCGTGACAAGATTTATAAATGTAATGAGCTGAAGATTTGATTTTACAAGTTGAGGGCAAACACCCTCGCGATCCTTTATCTATAATCTAGTTCAGCTGAAACCATGTATTGCCCAACAGATTGCATGTGCAAGCTAGCCCTTTTCCTTTTCCTTGTTTGCAAAGATGCTAATTTCTGGCATGGGTGGGCATGGAACATTTCTAAATCTTTTTGCCTGCTTTGACGGTATATGAAGGTTAACTAGCATATATGTAATATTATGAATGTACTTCATTTTTATTGCTAGTGCAGTGCTTGCATGGCGTAGGAAGTGGTGGTGTTTCTTTCTTTTCTAGTTTACTGTTTGTTTTGCCTGAACTTTTCCGTTCAAATAAGAGTTATGTTGATTGAATCACATGCACAGGTGATTCTGATGATATTGGCTGCCAATGCAGCTGTAGGAGTAATTACTGAAACAAATGCAGAGAAAGCTCTTGAGGTAAGTACCAAACTCAAGCTTATGTTACCATGAGTGCTAGGAAGTAATTGTCATAGTGACCCTCAAATAGAGAAATGCCTTGGAGAGCTCCCCCAATATTGTGATCTGCAGAGAAAGCTCTCTTTCTATTTCGGCCAAATTTCCTTAAATAAAAAAGTACCCTGGAAGACTTCCTTTGTTCTAGAAGGACCAGATCCAGTGAATGTCTTGATATTAGGCAGACTAATTTCCTAGACTAACTGGACTGTTGATTTATTTTTTACTGGGTGCAAGACTATATAAGTGATTGACTCTCTTTCAACCCAGTTTAATTGATGGATAGGTTCCTGATTTTCAAATTACGTGACATACTTGATGGTGATGTGCGGCTAAAGATTGCATAGTTTCCACTGCTGTGGTAGACTTCATCCAAGAATGTGAAATTAATGCTCCGCTATTTGCATGAAGTCAGTGAGTATAGCATCCTATTGATAGTAAAGGTACTTATCTTATGACAACGATTTGGAATTAGACCCAAAGAGCTCCATTTAGGTATATGAGGGAGAAGTAATTGGCATGGTTGCTGATTCCCATCAGGCTATTAAGGCCTATTGTTGTTGGGCTTGAGTCTCATCTCCCCCTTCCCCATAACTGACTAGTGGGTATATCCTTTGTTTCCTTCACTTTCATTGCAGGAGATGCCACAGTGACTTTTATTCTTCTCGATTTTCTTTTGTTGAACATCTTAATCATTATCTTTTCTGATCTTTGATCCTTCACCCTGTCAATGTAGGAGCTACGTGCTTATCAGGCTGATGTTGCGACTGTGTTGAGAAATGGTAGGCATATATTCCAGAAAAGAGGATAATCTCTTTGCTAATTATGCTTTATTGTAGTGAGGTCCATGTATATTCATATTCTCTTTTTTAAGTTAGTGAAAGGGTCACTTATGACATGTTGGAAAGTAGATTTACTTTCAGAGATTTCACATTTTGGAGAATGTGACATTTTGGTTTTTCCTCGTTAGAAAAATTTAATTAGCAATTTTAAGGGTGTTTTCACCTGTATACGTGATAATTTCATGGAAAACAGCAAAACGTTAGAAGTGCACATCAGAAAAATTGCTGCCTCAGAAATGCCAACAGGAAAAAAAAAGGTAATAGGAGGGTGAGGCCATACACATCTAATAAGAAGGAAACGAATTGGAGAATTTTGTTGGGCATTTTGTCTCAGTCATCAGGGTACATGCATATTGCACGTACATGAGGCACCTTAAATCATTTTTACCAAGTTATTTCCATTGAATACAAACTCTCAAAAGTATTTTTCACTAGCTTCTTTTGGCTACTACTATGTAATGTGAATGTATTTCTATTCTACAAGAGTGTTTCACCTGTTGGCAAGCTCTGTTTTGTACAGATTGATGAAGAACTCTTGTTTTTATATAGTTCTTGGTATTTCCTTTCAATAATATTTTTATAACTGGAAAACTTTTTGTATTAATGTCCATATTTGACTCACAGGACACACTCAAATGAAAATTTGCTTAGAGAAGATCTTTTGGGTGGAAAAAAGTACTTTTTCTTTTTGCAACAATGTTTTGTCTTGTGCTTTTTTGGCTTTGCATGTGGCATTAGCATAACCTTTATATTGGAAAGGCCTCATGTCAACTTTTATATATCTTATCCTCACGGAAACTCTCTGGTTTCAGGTTGTTTCTCTATTCTTCCAGCTACAGAACTTGTTCCAGGAGATATTGTAGAAGTTAGTGGTCAGTTAGTGAAATATTAAAACTGTGAAGACGGTTGACTTGATTTAGAACATAATTAGCTCTTAAAACTTGACTTCCATCTTCTGTTTGATGAGCAGTCGGATGCAAAGTTCCAGCTGATTTGAGAATGGTTGAGATGTTAAGTGATCAGTTACGTGTTGATCAAGCCATTCTTACAGGTACTTTTTGCATTATATGTCTAACTTCTCAGCTTTGTTTATTAAGCAATTTGGGGAGTAGGGTTGTCTCAGTAGAAGCTAAGAGCTCAGCTCCTGGCATGGAGCCATTTTGGGCCTGATTTGGTCTGTTTAGGGGGAGATAGAACATAGGGAAAGACAGGGAGAACATAAATAAATTCTTTGACTAGGATGGCTATTAGATGACTTGCTGATCAAAGAAAGGAGTGCGCTCAAGAAAAGACATACTAGATAATGCAAGCTTGATCAAAAGTAAACTTTGACCAATTATTTACACATCTCACTAATATTTGATTTGCTTAATTGAACATTGTTAAGATGATTGACATGCTAGGTGAAGCATATCAATCTTCTTATCTTTGTCAGATCCAATTCCTTTTATAACTTTTGTGAGGTACCTTGTTCAGCAGTCATGCATATTAAATTTTTGGCATGTATACTTTTCAGTTTGGAATCCTTCAAGGGGTAGTATATGAAGACCAGACACTGTTTTCAAGTTTGAATACACCCTTTCTTGAAAGGAATGATCTGGTAGTTTCATCTTGTCGTCTACTTTCAATAATTGAAAGTTTATGTGACTGAAGGGTAGGCCTGACTATGGAGTTCAAGTTGTCCTGTGAATACAATCTGATGCAATCAGTCCTTATGGCTTTCATAGATCTTGTTGTGGTGAGGTAAATTTTGGGTGACCTTTCTAGAACACATTTGGATATCCACAGACTTAGTCAAATTAGTAGTTTAAGGATCTATGTCTGGAAGAGATGAAGGGGCAGGAAATATCAGGAGAAAAGAGCAGGAGTAAATAGAGGTAGAAAGTGATGTCCAATGCTTTAGAGTACTCTTTATCAGTAGAATAATTTATTTGTCTGTCTGCTGTTTTGGTTGCCATAATTGCATTAGTATAGATGTAATGTTCAGTTAAAGATGTTGCTTTTGATTCACTGAAACATTATAGCCTCATCTATCCTGAGGAGGATTAAGTCGTTGAAGTTTGAACATATGCATGCTTTAGCAGCTGAAACTGTTTCCTGGTGATAGGTGAGAGCTGCTCCGTGGAAAAAGAGCTTGTGTGTGCTGTGACAACTAATGCTGTTTATCAAGACAAGACGAATATACTTTTCTCGGTAAAGGATCATGTGCCCAACTGCTGCATGGACATAATTTGGGACCAAAAGCATGTTATAGTCGATATATATGGCCATCTTCTGGAAATTACAGTCATTTTCTGTTTATTTTCTTTTCATTTTTCTAGAAGCCTGCATTCTGTTCCAGGGATTTAATGATTTTTAATAGTCTCCAGAAGTTTTTGCTACACAAATCCAAATGTGCATGCAAATTAAGCTAAGTCATATGGTTCTGATATAATCTGGTGTTTTGGATTCCTTATATACATTACGTAGATGTTGACTTACCCAAAGATAGAGCTGCTCTTCATCTCGTGGTACCATGTGCAATGTCAATATGCCAAATGAGTATATCTGAAGCTGTGCACTCTACAAACTAACAATATGTATTTTAGATTATTTCTTCTTGCCAACCATTCTGAGGCATGGTTCTTATTGTATTATTTGCTTGGGAAATGCACACAAGCATTAGTAGGGGTACTCCGGCCAAGCTTGATGCTGTAAGCACAGTGACATAGAGAAATATTTCTAAATAAAAACGAAATAACAGGGAGTAAAAGAGACTTATTGACATTGAATCAGCCAAAATTCATCCAGAGAGTGCAGAGCATCCGATTTTATGTCTCAGCAAAAGTATATCTCCTTTTAGCATTTATCTTGGATTTCGAGACAGTGAATAAACTTTTGTATCCCAGCTATAATTGCTTCCCACTTGCTCATGTGCTCTTCAACTATGGTAGCTCCCATGTTTTCTGTAGCGTGAATAGTATGATGTAATTTTGGATATGTTCTTTGCCAGGGTACTGTGGTAGTTTCGGGTAGGGCAAGAACTATTGTTGTTGGAGTTGGTGCTAACACAGCAATGGGCAGCATACGTGATTCAATGTTGCAAACAGGGGATGTGAGTATACCAAGTCATCACCTGCCATTGTCACTTCATCCTTGGAATAAGTGTTTGGTTGTTAGTTGCATGTGAATGAACCTTTGCCCCGTTTATAGCATTTCTACTATTCTTGGTATATCTGGTGGTTAAACTGTTTGTTTGTCTTGCTTAAGAATATTCAATGTGCTTTGTCATTGGTTGCTTTGACTGATATTTTTGCTCAAGTGTTTCATGTAATATTTCTGCTATATTATCTATTAGTTGTTTGATCTATGAGTGGGCCAAGTTTTGTTTTGAGGCATATGTGGTTGATGACTTTTTTTTTTTGGTCTGAAGTGGTTGATGACTTGACTGGGCAAAACCAAGGAAATTTTTTGTCAACTTTTGATACCTTGAAATTACCTCAGCATCACTTTAGCTAATCTCATGGATCTGTAGCTTTTAAACAAGTAATTTATCCTTTCTGCTAGTTGAGAAATTGCTGTAAGCTCTACCTGAACTTGCTTCCAACTGGTTGCAGGAGGCGACACCACTGAAGAAAAAGTTGGATGAATTTGGTACTTTTCTGGCAAAGGTGATTTTTGGCTTTCTATTATCACTTGTATATGGCCTGCAATTTAGTGAAGTTCCTTGGTGTTTATCTTCCACATAAGAATTTGCTACTCACTTGTGATGCTTAATTGGATGTATAAGGGGAGACACTTATTTTACATCTGGGTTTTGGGGGGGTTCTGTTCAATTAGCAACTCTTGGTAAAACCCACTGTGACACTGCCCTTGTTGTTGAATTGCTATTTTATCTCCTCTGACCTGGCCAATTGTTGACGTCAAGTAATGATTTGGAATTGGTGGTTTATGCTTCCCCAGGTACTGAAAGTGTCATTTTTGTCCTTGTCATCTTTGATATGTTGATAATGGTTTTGAAGAACATATATTCCTTCTGAATTCTTGAGATGCTGCAGTTCAATTTTTTCTTGATCTGATTTGGAGACATTAGTTCTTGCTCATTTCTAAACTTTGTTAGATGTCTTTAGGTCATTGCAGGGATATGTGTGCTAGTATGGGTTGTCAACATTGGTCACTTTCGTGACCCAGCCCATGGTGGATTTCTACAGGGCGCAATTCATTACTTTAAGGTAATGTTTTTGCGGATAAGTTACATTTCTTGCTTTCTTAAGAATGTTTGGATTCTGAACATCCTTGTTTGGAGGATTAATCAGAAACAGACTGATTTATAAATCTTGTGATAGCTTGAACCATGTAGGAAGCTTTTCTGGAATTCGTTTGAGTTGTTCCGAAGTTGCATTGCATTTTTATGTTTAGTTCTTTTATAGTCTTACAAATAAGAATTGAAGTTGTTTTTTTGTGCCTGTTCAGATAGCAGTTGCTCTTGCAGTTGCAGCAATTCCAGAAGGCCTTCCTGCTGTTGTGACTACGTAAGTGCTTTTCAGGGGTACAATAATTAGCAGCAATCACAGGGAGTTATAGAGTAATACCAGAAATTAATTTTTGTTCCTGCAATGGTGTCAACTTGAGCCAAATCATCTTCAGTAATGTGCTTCTCAATATGGTAACTTAACATAAAAGTTTTCAAGGACGAAGCCAGAACATGCAGTGCAGAACTAATTTAGATTTCCTTTAAGGGGTTGCAAAACATCGGATACAAGTCCTTTAATGGTTTTTCTTTGAAAGGGCAAACCAAAAGCTTAAGTTATGTGGATGCTTTCACCCTTCTCATGTTCAAATGGGACTTGGACAGCACATGGAACTGACGAGAGTGGAGCCACATGCACAAATAACCTGGGGTGGAACTAGGGTCTAATAACATGTTAGAAAATCCAATCCACTAAAGCTATTAGGTGAAGGGAGATTACATGTATAAAAAGGCCCACTGAAACCCCATAGACAGGTGCTGTGGGATACTTTAACAGTTTTGGTATCTTGCCATGACCAGGACAAGCGAATAATAATGTGGAAGAAGAAGATACTTGCTCAATAGTTTCAATTATTCTCTGGATTACGGCATCATTGTATGGTGATGTATGTGACTTACTTAAATAAAGGACATCGCTTGAAAGTGATATTGCATAATTTTGCTGGCATGCCGTCAGCATGAGATTCCCAAAGATTTTTGTCCTTGCTGATTGAAGCCAAGGTGTCTAGCATGTTCTCCTTCTTTGCATTATTATTTTTTCCTTTGCTCCTAAAAGGATAGACTGAATCTGAGATGTCGTGCATGATAATGACTAGTTAAAAAACTGTGAGGTGGAGATGCATGCAATGCCGCAAATATGCCTTTATGCAAACTTGTTATCATTTCGTATAAAAAATGTGGTGTGGTGCATACTATTAATCACTCTTAATGTTTTCCATCATTATGCAACTTGGCTTTCCAATTATCATGTTCGGTTTTACTTATGAACATATGGAATCCAAAAGGAGTAATCTAAAATAGGTTGTTCTGCTCTTGTATGAAATCCACAATAAGATCCTACATGAAATTGACAATTTACTTCATTTATCATGCCTTTTTAACCAGGCAAACTTCATAACATGGATTTGCGGCAGAAACATATGAAGCATGCATTAAAGATTATTAATGCTGCAGAAAGAACCTTAAAGGTGTAAGATTCTTATTTTGATAAAAAGAGAGGCATCCTTATTTTGTCAATTATAGGAGTTCTCACACATTAGAAGGGAAAGAAATATAGAAAAGGAACTTCGACGAAAGATCTAGGTTGATTCGGTTTGCATCATTTAGGAATTTCTCTACATCTTTATTGCTTAAGTGACATGTAGTACACATAATCTACTTTATATGTTTGCACCCTTGGAGTGTAATAGATAGGACAAATGCATACGGTTGATGTAACTTTCACATCTGATTTTGTGCAGCTATCGAGTTTCTTTTCTCCAGCATGTGAGACATTTAACCTGAAGTTAATCAAATGATGGTACTTAATCTTACTTTTAGGTGTTTGGCGCTTGGAACGAAGAGGATGGCTCGACTGAATGCCATTGTAAGATCTTTGCCTTCAGTAGAGACCTTAGGTTGCACAACTGTTATCTGCAGTGACAAAACTGGGACTTTGACCACCAACATGATGTCTGTCTCAAAGGTGATCAACACTGAACTTTTTCTTGCCAGCTATTTGTTCTCCAATGTTGGCTGTTTTCTCTACTTTTCTTGTAATCTTTCCTCTTCTTATTTTATTTTATATTATTTTATTGCGGTTTCCCTTATTCTTTGTTTGGATGCAACATGGATGAAGAAAATCGGTAGAAAATGCCTCTAATTTGAAAATTTCCCTCCTCTCCTTCAACACAAAAAATAATAATGTTTTTCAAAACTTCCCATTTTCCCCAATTTCTCAAATATATATTTGTATTCCAGTACCTTTAAGTATCTGCATTGGGATATGAAGGGCTTGTGCCCAATACATGGTGTGTTTGATTTATAATGTCTTTTTATGGTGAGAGATTTTGGAGGCATTTTGACTGGTATTGTCTTTTTCTGATTAGATATTTTGGAGGCATTTGTTCATTTATTGATGATATGGTGTTGGATGATAGTATTACTAGATGGTTAATTACCAGTGAATAATTCAGATAGAGAAGAATAAATCTGATCTTTACTTTCTTTTATTATCAAACGTGGTCTTCACATGGTGGTGAATCTAAGAAAATTCAAGGTTTCCTCAAAATCATAGATATGAACCCTATCAGTTGATAAAAATATCATTTCTTAACAATCTGCCATAGACTTAATGATTGCATGGCTATTTGTGCTCCATTACAGGAAGGAATCATATATAGTAGTAGAGTTCTTTATTTCCTTCTTCTGAGGACATCATGCCATATGGTAAATTTGGTTCATTGTGTGTTTGGTTGTGGTCCTTGTTCTCTTTCTTCCTGCACAATTGCAGTAAGCTTACTAGTTAAGGGTAGGTTAAACGATCCATTTTGTGTCATTGTGCCGAAATTTTTATCCTGTCCTGTCCTTTTCCTTCAATCATCCTTTGCTTCTTTTGTCTGATATTTGCTTTTCCATTATGATTGGTGCTCTCTGCCCAAAAACAAAAGTGATGATCAGTAATTATTTAAAGGTTAATATGCAGTATGCCCCTGATCTAAGTGTCTTGTTCCTATTGTTCTTGGTTATTTCAAGTGATTTTCCTTTATGATGCTAAAGAGAAGTTTTGTACATTTTCATCTCTAATATGATTACCCCAACCTAGAATACATTTTCACCTTTGCCAATCCCGAGCTCTATCATGCTTGTATGATCTCCACTGACAATACTACTCAAGATGTATCTGTCATCTAAATGACACATTTTCCTTGTCGTTTTGGAACAGATATGTGTTGTTCATTCAGTCCACCATGGTGCAATGCTTGCTGAGTACAGTGTCAGTGGGACAACTTATGCTCCAGAAGGTTTTATTTTTGATAAAAGCGGGATGAAGGTATTGACTTGCCTCGTTTTCAATTGTCAGAATGTTTAAACTGGAGGAAATATATTTTCCTTACTGGTACCTTTATGCATAGGACTATTTTTAGATCCTAGCTTTTGTGGCAACATGTTGACACGTATTGTCATTACTTTGGTTCCTTCACTTTTCTTTCTGAGTGGTTCATTCACTTCTTATTCTGATTGTTCACACTTCTGAAATAATTCTATAGAGCTAGGTTTTGTCTTCTGAAAAGGGACCATCTAATTAGAGGAGCAGATTCAAGGTTACTGAATTGAAGTTGGTTTGGTGAAATATTCATTATTCTGCTAATATTACTTAAATTGTTAAGCAATGTTCTCATTACAGAAAACTCTGGGACTTTAACACCTATACGAATAGACAGTGAGTCAAATATAGATATTCTCTATGCTACTAAAAATGATCTTGAAGGTGGGAATGACCTGCCTGCTACATGCGTCAGAATCAGAGAAGATACCAAATAAACATGCTCATGCTGACTTTGCTTTTGCTAGTTAGATATAATTAGGTGGACCTGGATAATCTGTTTTTAGACAATTACTCCATTGGAGTCGGTGCCTCAGCATATCCTTAAAAACTATGACTAAACATTCTTATTTGTGTTGCAGCTTGAATTTCCTGCTCAGCATCCTTGTCTTCTGCAAATGGCGATGTGTTCTGCACTTTGCAATGAATCTGTTCTACAATATAATCCGGACAAAGGAGACTATGAAAAAATAGGCGAGTCAACTGAAGTTGCTCTCCGAGTTTTGGCAGAGAAGGTTGGTTTGCCTGCCCTGTTAATAGCTGCAGTCCCACTTCTTTAGCTTATTTTTTGCTTCTGAATGACATTACCTCTTTAAGGCAACTGTTTGGAATAAAATCTATTGTTTTCTTCTCAGGTTGGCCTTCCTGGCTTTGATTCTATGCCTTCTGCTCTGAACGTGCTGAGCAAGCATGAACGTGCTTCTTATTGTAATCACTACTGGGAAAACCAATTTAAGAAGGTTTGTGATAGTGAAACTTTTGTTGCATGGTTTTCGCTCTTCATTCAGCTCGTACAGTTGATGTTAAAATAAATTTTTCGTGGTGAAGTAAATAAGAGAGCTAGGTAGTTGACCTCCTCCCAGCCCCCTCCCTCCAAACCCCACCCCCAAAAAAAAAATGAGAGAAGAAAAATTCTACAGTTTGTTTTGCAGTTTTTGTTTCACTTGTACATAAATTACAGTGACAAGTGAATCATGCTTATGCAGTTATAGATGTGAAGATGAGACCTGTATGAATTTGACATTATTTTGTTGGCTTCAATGTCTTGAAATATTTATCTAGACATAAGCAGCAGTTTCTCTTGGAAAACTTGCGTGTTTGACGTGTAATAGGGAAAATAAGCTAATGAGCCTTGTGATAATTTAAGTTGTATTGGAGAACAATATATAAACCAATTTTCAACCTCAGGATGGTCAAGGTGCCTACAAATTTTGGCTCTTTGCAATTAGGAAAATCAGATTGAATAATTCATTGCTTGTCATGGGAAGTCCAGATTATGTAAGATAGAGATGAAAATATTCAACAGTCTAGAACGTGTGGAAAAAGCTTGAAAATCAGTTAGATTGACGTCTCTGCAAACTGACATTGTCTATATCTTTTGTTTGATTGACCACATCAAAAAGTTTCCTTTCTTTAATAACTTCTTAATTTTTCCCTGTAGGTAGAGCTTTTAGATCGAGGTTTATTGGCTGTCATGGCTGATTAGTAACAGATTATCTTTAATTTATGCCTGTTTGAAGTTTGTCTTACCATTTTTTAGAAGTCTGGAAGTGTATCTGTGTATTAATCTTAGACAACTCTAAACTTGTACAAGAGTTAAGCAATATTTAGTTTCCCATGCAAGAAACCCAAAGTTGAGAAGGTCCTCTTGCAGGTTTCTGTTTTAGAGTTTTCTCGAGACCGTAAGATGATGAGTGCTCTTTATAGCCGGAAAAATATGGAAGTAATGTTTTCAAAAGGTGCTCCTGAGAGCATTATTTCAAGATGCACTAGCATACTGTGCAATGATGATGGTTCCACTGTTCCACTGACAACTGATATTCAAGCTGAGCTAGAGGCGAGGCTCCACAGGTTAGTTGTTTGCTAATGGTCATTTATTCTCTGTTTCTTTCATCAAATTCCGTTCTTTTTTGGATGTCATGTTGTCCTGTCCAATGGGATGAATAGCTCTGACATGTAGAAGAGAGATTTTTGTTCCTCTTTGGCTTGAAGTCAGTTGTTTTGGGGTACCAATGGCTCTGCTATTACTGGCAGTCATGGCAATGATCTGGTTGCAACAAAAACTTTGCATGTACTGTGGATTTTCCTCATTTCTTGCATTTGTTGCAGCAATTAGTCAATGGTATATATGTTTTCTGGGTTAATGTGAGCGAATATTTTAAATAATGCATTGAGAACTTCCTTTTGCAAGTGATGTAAGTTCTTCTAGAGCCACCTCATGCCTTCAACTGCTGCTTAACTTACAGATCAGTCACTTTAACTTATTTGAAATTTTGGCTGATGACCATGGATCAGCCAGCCAATTACACCAATTCTCTCTACATGGCTTGCAAATAAAGTATTGGGCTCTTATGGTTGAATGGATGCTGATCTTTATTGGTGGCTGTTTCCAGTTTGAGTGGAGTACAACAGTCAAAATAAGCTTGGCTTTTGCATCAGAAATTTTATATTTGAGCCTTCATATAAATAACTCATTGGTGGATCAGTTTCGCAGGAAAAGAAACTTTAAGATGCTTGGCACTGGCCTTAAAAAGGATGCCCTTGGGCCAACAGACACTCTCTCTTGATGATGAGAAGGACCTGACATTTATTGGAATGGTAAAGTTGCTATGAAAGGTGCTTGTGTTTTCTAATATTTTAAACGTATTTTCCATGTGCAATGCACCGTTCTTGTGTGTTGCATTATTTATATCACTCTTTAATTCTGTTATGCTACTGATCATAATTCAGATTTCTGTTTACAAAGCTGATATTAATGCACCTGTTGCTGGATCATGTAGCTTTGTTATACTTTTGGGCTTGAGGAGGATGCTTTATTAAGGGAGAAATTTAGACGTAGCTTATGTTTCACCCAACAAGAAGTAAAAGCCAAGAGCAGCTTGTCATGTATCATGTTGCATCTTGTTTACTTTCGGTTTTAAAACAACTGTTCATTTTATTTCTTGAGTTCATTTTTCTTTTTAAGTTATGTATAGTTGTTAAACGCTATTACGTTGTAAATGGGATGCAACTTGGTGCTCTTTATTAAACTTACTATCTTATTTGAATAAGTATATTGTAAAAGAATCTCGTAGATTGCCCCAACCTCTCTCAATGAGCCTCAAAATGTTGTTGATTTGTGAATCGAGGATTTTGCAAATAAGTTAGTACTCTTGTTTCACAATTGACATGGAAATTAAAAGCATGAAAGCTATCTAAAATACCTCTGTTGTAACTTAACTTTTACACTAGGGTACCAGTTTTTCCTTCTCAAAGTAGATGAGAGGTTCTTTTATTATGTAGGCAGAGATTAAATTTTTAAGTTTGATGCATTTGAAGAGAAAGTTGCAGGTTGTCTCACTGTAATATCCAGGTTCTGGGACATGGAAAGTAGTCCTTTTTGTCGGAATTCGTATCTCTACTTTCATGTTGGAGGAAAGGAAAAAGATAAAATGAATGATAAAAGCTTTTGGACTTAGCGGAATCCTCAGTGTGCATCATGCTCTCATCTGAAGTGCTATGTTTTCATGGTTTAACTATCACTATAATGTTTCTTGCTGAAAGAGAAATTGGCTGACTTCTTGTGGGAGATAATTTGCTATCCTTGATGAACAATGAAAGAAATGTCAACTTCTTGGAAATCTAAACTGGTTCTACTGCATACTGTCATGAAGAAAATTTATTTATTGTGTCAGGCTTTTGTGTATTATTCTGGGTTTCGCACCAATAATTTTGTTGGCCTTCAACTTTTACGAATTTGACACATGCTCTTTTCCTGTGTAAGTTTTATTTGCAATTTGTTAACCATTGCCCTTGAGGCACTTGTTGAATGACTAATTCAAGAAACAGATTTTTCCGATGCATTTACTGTTCTAGGAAACATATATTGTTCAATGTGCATGTTAAGTAACTAATTGATGTTTTGAAAGTGAAACTTTCTTTATAAAGTATCCTTAACAATTGCCCCAAGAGATCTCATTGACAAGATCCTTTCCATATCATTAAAGATGGAATTGGCTGATTGCCCCCAGAGATCATTGACAAGATCCTTTCTATATCACTAAAGACAGAATTGGCATGAGAACTTCTGAAGAAATGATGTCTTGTATTTCTTTTATTCAGAGTTGTTAGTTTCATGCAGTTTGGTCCTTGTAACTCTTGAATGGCTTGGGTTCTTGCCTCCAAGCTCAACCTCCTAGTTATTTGGTAGTATTTTTTGGTGGGTTTTCCTGATCCATATTTTCACATAATTTTGAAGGTTGGAATGCTTGATCCACCCAGAGAAGAAGTCAAGAATGCCATGCTTTCATGCATGTCTGCTGGAATACGTGTTATTGTTGTGACTGGGGACAACAAGGTGACTGGAATTAGTTGTACACATTATTAGTCATGGTGGATGGAAGTCATGTTTCTCACATGTACTGATCAGATTTTTCTATCCCAGTCCACAGCTGAGTCCCTGTGCCGAAAGATAGGCGCATTTGATCACTTGGTGGACTTTTCAGGACATTCCTATACTGCATCTGAATTTGAAGAACTTTCACCTTTACAACAAACACTAGCTTTGCAACGAATGGCTCTCTTCACCAGGTATATTTTCTTTATTACTTCAAAGATAATGCACTAGATATTATTGCCCATCTCTGATTTTAAGATAGTGTTACAAGCTTCAATGATAGATGCTAATGTTTTGTACTGTACTTCAGGGTGGAGCCTTCTCATAAAAGGATGCTGGTTGAGGCCTTGCAGCACCAGAATGAAGTGGTAGGTTAAAGTGCTAACTATTGGTGTCTTTGTGAATACACGAGCAGAGACAGAATATTGATGATCGTAATTGCTTTGACAGATGTTTCTTTCTTTGTGTACCACAAGCTTATTGGCAGAAAACAAAGATTCTTCATGAAAGAACTTCAAGAGAAATTATTGCACTTTTTCTCATGCTGCTAATCAATAAAATGAGCCCCCCAGTAATATCTGCTCTTCTGTTAAGTATAATTCCGATATTGGACCTTACTGACATGCAGAATTTCAAAATATTACAAATTCTATAAATATTCAGTGCAAATGACTCAAATATCCTAGCTGCTGAACTACTCATTTATATATGTATTTCTGATCTGTTGAGTATCAAGGGGCTTGATTCAATTTGTGATTATTTTTGCTTGCTTATATTAATTATTTTAATTTGGCATTCTAGATCTCCTGTAGCACACTCTTCTGTATAGTCCTTGTAGGCGTGAATTTTACTCCTCTCCTGCCATTGTATCCATCACCTATTTTTTTTTGCTTTTTATATGATCAAGAGATGCATAAAGAAGAAAACAGGCTTACTATAACGGTTGAATTTCTCATAATTTTCTTTTAGTCTTTTTGGTTGGAAATTCACCTTGTAAACCATTTCCAGGCAGGGAGCATTGACTTTGCAATTTCTTGTTACTTGATGAGCTTTTGTCTATAAGTATGGTTTTTGCTGGATATAAGTAGCATGTCCAACTCATTTGTAGAGAACTTTATGGGACCCTTCTGAAGCAATATAGGGTGAGTAGTAGTGATTGAATGATGAGTGCAACTCACAATGATTCTTCTAGATGTTATCAGAACTGAAATAACGTCATTGACAAATTCCTTCTCACCCTGTGTTAACTTGGGCATGGATGTGTGTTGAGCAATTTGTCTCCTAGCTACCTATCTTTTATAGCTGATCTGTCCGACTTATGTATGCTTTAGGTTGCAATGACGGGTGATGGGGTTAATGATGCACCTGCTCTGAAGAAAGCAGACATTGGTATTGCAATGGGATCAGGAACTGCAGTTGCCAAGGTAATGTTGAGTAATAACCTTTCCGCCAATAGTTAACATTAAAGAAACAAAGCTTTTTGCAAGAAGTCAACCTTGGCTTACCATGTTGATGCAGGAGAAATTTGGGCTTCAAAGTCTATTGAATAATGTTTTCAACCATAACCTTAGATTACACATGGATATTTTCTCATTCATCTGCATGTACAAACAGCCAACTATTATTGTTTCATTCTCCGCGTATTTACTGGATAGAGTTCATGACTTGTCAGCATCACATGAGGGTAGTTATTTGAATATCAACTTTATGTTTTTGAGTGATTTGGGCAACTCATGTTAGTAGGAAAACTCTGCAGTTTTATTTTCCAAATGATTTCTGGGATTTCTATTTAATTTTTTTATGGTCTCTTGAGCTTGCAGAGTGCCTCAGACATGGTCTTGGCCGATGACAATTTCGCTTCTATTGTTGCGGTAAGTCTATTGGAAAGAAGCTTCCTCATAATAGACAAAAGGTTATTTTGTGTATTTCCGCTTCCAAAACATTTAGTTTCTTGCAGGCTGTTGCAGAGGGAAGGGCAATATATAATAACACGAAGCAGTTTATCAGATACATGATATCATCAAATATTGGTGAAGTCGTGTGTATTTTTGTGGCAGCTGTGCTTGGAATTCCTGATACCCTTGCTCCTGTGAGTATTTTCTCATTGCTAGAATTTATTATTCAGAATTTACTCGTTGACTGTTTATTTAGTTAGAGGAAGGAATTCTCTGTATTGTCTGCTCGCATCAGTTCATTCCCACAAGATAATAACTGTGTATCACAACCTTGCTTGAATACCTAGACTGTAGTAGAAGTAGTATTTGTCATCTAAGATCTGCATGTCCTCAGGTTTTGGCTTTTTCATTTTCGTTTTACTTTATTCTTTGATGATGAGGAACTCCACCTTGATGGATGTACCCTGGAACAGTGAAATACCTCATTGACCTTGTTAGAACGTCAAATTTAAAAGCTTGAACTGTTAGGTGGATGGTGATTACATTAATATGAAGCTCAGTTAAACGCAATAGACATGCCATAAAGGATACTTTAAGACCCATTCTCAAGTCTGAGAATGACATGTGGAATTGATGAATGGTGAGCTTCTCAAGCGAAAAAAACTAGGGCAGAACTCGGCTCTGATAAATTGTTAGAATGTTTAACCCAAAAGCTTAAGCTGTTAGGTGGTGGAGACTGTGTAAATAAAAAGCTCATTTAGACCCCATAACAAACCATGCTGGATACTTTATCAGACTCAACTAAACGTCGGCTTTTTATTTGACTACCACTAGGATTTTCACTTTCTTGAAGCATTGATGGATAAGGCTCTTTTGATCAATAAGAAAGGGAAGCGTCTGTTGAAATTGATATTAAGTGATGCTTTTCCATGGAAAAAAAGATTTACTTGCAATTTGGGCCATGTAAGAGGATTAAAACACTTAAAGCCTTATGCTGTGCTCAGGAAATTCTCCTCTCTCTTGTAAAGGCTATAATGCACTGTCTCCACCTAGTGCAGAATACCGAGAGAAAAACCATGCTTTTGTTTTCTTTCCTAAAATATGTAGAATTATTGTACTAGTGATCACGAAGGCATGCCACAACCAAATATCCCATACTCTGGCGGTAGGAAGCTGGAATGAAAGTGTCTTCTCCCTCTTTGTGCAAGCATCGTGCATGAATTTGACATTTGTCCTCTCGTTCAAAGGTGTTAATTCAGAGGATTCCCCTCGTTGGTGTTTCCTATGCAGAAAAGGGCCTCAAAGAGCAAACATCTTCCAAATGCTTCTTGTGAAAACTTTTATTGCTAGAATTATTAGGTGACGGCAGTGTCTTTCAAAGTACGGCACTGGCTGAAGCCACTGCTGTGATTGCATAAACACGTTGCTGTCTTTCATGGCCAGATCGGCCTGGAACTTGTGCAAGATGGGTAGAAATCACATGCAATCAATTCTCCTGTATCTCTCAAACAGTAGAAACGCTTGATGAGAACATTCCTTCTCAAGTTACTTTAACTGAACCAATTGGTGTTTGCTTGTTCTCCGCCTATCAAAATCATTCTATGAAGTAGAATTTCAAAGGCTTGAATTGCATTTCATGCCAAGAAGGTGTCAAATTACCTATGCCAGTGTCGAATCTCACCCAAAAGGAGATGTCGGCCCTTCTAATTCATTTCTGAGTTCGTACATCTCTTAATGCTGATAAACTATATGTGGACAACTTATTGATTCGCCCCTATAGATTTCCTTTTTCCACCATGCTGTTTGCCTATATTTCCTTGAAGCTAGTTACAAAGAAATTATGAAGAAACTTGTGTGTAGAATTAGATGTCAATATTTGAATATTTAGAAAGGTTTTAGGTGTCCTGTGTTAAGTAAGAGTCAAAGAGCGCATGAACCCAGTTTCGAAAAAGCAAAAAGTGCTTAATAAAGGCATTGCCTAACAGATTATCATGACTCGTCATAGATTTGTTTTAAAGAAATAACTGAGGGCATCTTTAAGCACTCTGAACTCTCTATTTCATTGTGACAGAAGGAATGTAGAATTTATTAGATTTCTTTATGATCTACTTGATTGCGACAATCAATTTTTTCATGACAGTTTTGCTTAATTTTTCCAGGTCCAACTCCTATGGGTCAATTTGGTTACTGATGGATTGCCAGCCACTGCAATTGGCTTCAATAAACAAGACTCTGATGTGATGAGAGCAAAACCTCGTAAGGTTTGCGTCCTTTGCATTTTCACTTCGAATGTTAATCTCAATTTCTTTTTATAACCGTGTTTCTGTTTCTCTACTTGTTAGCGCGTTTGAACAAATAAAGTTCTCATTTTTTGTCACTCTAAAATTATGTTTGAAGTCCTATTTGACTGAATCTTGTGTATATTATGGCTAATGGTAATTGCCATGTGGAAAAATGGTTTTGGTAGTAGATGGAAGTAATAACTCATCATATATTAATGAGACTGTTTTTTTTTTTTTTTTTTTCCTGAAACTAACTTCATCTTCTTCTATGTACCCATTTGGTCGTACAATCAAGGCACATGCCTTTACTCTCATTAAAACAGTGTCTTTTTGGTATTTTGTAGCCTATGTGGTGAAGGAATTTCCTACACTGGAAAGGAAAGGGGAGAATGAATTATGTTCATGATTCTAGGTAGATGCTAATAAAATTGTGATGTCAAATTCTCTAGGGAAAAATATACTTTTGCCAAACTAACTTCTGTTGCATTTTGCCCAGAAAATTGAAGTAGGTCGCTTTGCTGCTGGTAGCTTATAGCATGTTTGGTTTGTCCTGATTTGAACTTTAAAATGTGCAACCTGTTTTGGCATGAAAATTACATGCATTACAAGTTCTTTGTAAAACCATTTTTATATGGCATTTGATGTTGAACTTGGCAAGAAGCTCCTTGTTTATCCTCCTCCGAATTTTATTCATCTACCCTATGATTTTCAGGTTGGTGAAGCCGTGGTCACTGGATGGTTATTCTTCCGTTATTTGGTAATTGGAGGTTGTGCTTCCTAGATCACATTTCGCCTGTAACTTTTTTTGTCTATGTGCTTCCTAGATCACATTGTGCATTAGTGAAGAAGCTGTGTGATTTATGAGAATCCTATCAGGTGCCCAACTACAAAATACATGCTTATTCAAAACATCATAAGGTGAAAGCGCATCTTTAGTTTCTCCTAAACCATCAGGCTGATGTTGCATTCAGCGACAATGCCATCGTCTGATGATAAGAAAGATGGATTTCTTTGTATTTTTCTGAAACAGGAAAAGATGGATTACCATGAGATTAGGAAACATGATAAATTATCTTTTTCTTTTCAAGGATCAGTGACTTATGTTATTCTTATGCTTTTGGATGTGTCCTCACACACATTCTGGATGTTTCAGGAGCCCACAAATACAAGATTTTCTAAAAGCATTGACATGCAAGATTCATAGAAAAACAAAGAAACCACAAGTATTGGGCCAAATGTTTCATAAGATTGCATGGCATGGCATATATCATAATAGATCTTACACAAAGTTTTCATTGGTTTATATGTCATATGGTTTCTGCAATCTAGTTTGGTGCCGATGTATGCGCTCATTGTTTATTTGGTAATTAAGAGACATTGGCATGGTGGTGGAACTGAATGTCACTTGATGTATCACATTATTGAAATTTCTTTTGGGTAATGAGAGAAATCAAGCACTACTGGCTTAGTCGTGCATGATATGGCAGAGGACTGTTTAATATGTACTATCTCCTTGAGTTTTCAACCCAAATTTATGCTTTATTATAACTTTATGCTTAAATGTGTTTTGAACTTTTCCTGATTTACACCTTCCTTATTAATGGTTGAATGTTATTATACATGTCATGATGATAACAGAAGCATATTTGTATCCGTGTGCTGCAGCCTATGTAGGCCTTGCCACTGTAGCGGGATTCATTTGGTGGTTTGTTTATGCGGATAGTGGTCCCAAGTTACCATACAGTGAATTAGTGAGTGTTCCTATTCTAGTGTCTTTGCATAGTAAATGTTATAATCGTGATTATAACAAAACCAACATTATGACATTTGCATCATTTTCTTTTTGCTTTACAATATACATAGGTGACTTGCATAGGTAATCCAGAATGCTGTGTCAAATAGAAGATGCAATAGAGTGGATATCATTGTTTCATTTATGCCCCACTGTTTCCTCTCTCTTGACGATCCTAGAAGATTTATAAACATGTTGAGATATGTTTAGACGTGTTTATAGATGTCTCAACACATTTTTACCTGTTTATTATATATATAAGAGTGGATATCTTAAATGCATTGTGTTATTAACCCCATTTTAATAAGCTTATTGTGTTCGCATTTAAAATTTGTGACATGATTGATAAATGTACCATGAAAAGATTAGACCTAAATTTAACACAATTACGACATTGACACACCAATTGCCAGCCCTAGATATAACCTCCTTAGTTTCCTCTCAAGAAAGATTATTTGAATTACGCCTTCCACGGATATCTGAGGAACAACCTTCCAGTTTTTCTTACTCGGATTGCATAAAGTTCCTATTTGTTGTGAAGATATCTTTGATGGGACTAACTACGAGGCAAAGCTGGATTTTTTTATTTTATGTTTTTCTTTTCTTATATTGAAAAGAAAAAAAGAAAGAGAGCTTGTCTCTTTTCGAGTCACGTTTTTAGCTGAAACATACTGCTTTGGCTTTTTATGTCTTGGAGATAACTTTTATATACTTAAATTGTCCTTTTTAGAAGCTCTAAATGTGCATTTATTTCAGATGAATTTTGACACTTGCTCAAAAAGGGAGACGATGTATCCATGCAGTGTATTTGATGACCGGCATCCTTCAACTGTATCGATGACTGTCCTTGTTGTCGTTGAGATGTTCAACGCCCTGAATAATCTTAGTGAAAATCAATCTCTGCTGTAAGTATCCAGTTCATCTTAGATCTTATAAGTTCTTCCTTGATATCTGGTATCAGACTAGTCTATTTCTCATCTTTTGCTAGTGCCTGAAATTATGACATAGAACGTCAAAGGAACTTTTGATTTCTTTGATGGTGTCAGCTAACTTAGCCGATGGAATTTGCCCTCATCAAGAAATTTGTGTCTTGGAGGGGTACAATGGAAAGGAATGCTTTCCCCCTATTGTCCATCCATGCATTGACCCTAATATATAAAAAGTTCTCTGGATATAGCATCTGATATTTTATTGCTACATCCATCGGCTGTTTTAGGTCTGTTTGATGACCTGATCAAGTGCTGAAAACTAAAAATTAAGCATTTAATAAGATCAGGTTTGTTTGATAATGAATTGACTTAAATTATTTGATTATGTAAAAAAATCACTTAATCTAGTAAGTAAGAGAAGGGTTACTTAATTTGTCCAATAGATGAATAATAGATGGTAATTAGAATCTTGGAAATTTTTTAGATACAACGTAGCGTTGATGGTCTTTTTTCTATGTTTGGTAAGAGATTAATAACATCCAGCTATAAATTTTAATTACCATCAAACAACTTTTTTATTTTATTATTCAATAGTAAAATGATAAGCACTTGAGTTTTATGCTTAAATTTTCAGCACTTACTTTTCAGTTTGACCAAGCAGGCCCTTAGTTTTCTAGCTGTCAGATGACAAAAATGTAGTCATCTTTACGAAATTAAATGCATGTCTGTAAGCAGGTTGGGCTTACTATGCTGTGTAAAGAGTATTTGGTGGACAGAATGCTGTCATTAGTTTGTTTGCTGATATTAGCCCTGCAGCTTCTTTTACTTTCTCCTTGGAAAAAAAATATACTTCCTGCTAATTTTTTCTTGTTTAATTTTAGTATTATTCCGCCATGGAGTAACTTGTGGCTTGTTGCCTCCATCATCCTGACGATGCTTCTCCACATTTTAATACTATACGTGCATCCACTGTCCGTCCTTTTCTCTGTAAGTGGCTATTCATATTGGCCCATCCGAGATACTACTGATAATTGAAGAGAATTTATATATATTTTCTTGATAAAATTAAATGAAATGCATTGCAGGTAACCCCACTGTCTTGGGCTGAATGGACTGTTGTTTTGTATCTTTCCTTCCCTGTAAGTGGTGCTTAACGTGTCATCTGCTAAATGCGAATCTCTCTTTAGCTCCCAATTAAAAACTGCAAACTAATAAAAGTTATGTAGTTGATATTTTGCTTCCTTTCTGCTTTAGATGCTTTCATTTGGTCTTTTTCTCATTTTAAGATTGACCCTCTAGTGGTCAGTTTTGATGTGAGAACAAACGAGGCTTTTACACATTTTCCCATGGAATTTGCAGGAGAGATGCTTCCTGTTCTCCTACACCTAATTCTTAGTTACTGATCTTGAATTCATCTTCATGAGTAAAATTTTGATCATTATTCCCTAAATATCATCATGTGATATCAATTGCAGGTTATAATTATCGATGAAGTCTTGAAGTTTTTCTCGAGAAATTCTTGCGGTAATCTTACCTACACCATACTGTTTTTTCCATATAGATCATATAAACCCATCATTAAACTGTGATAGTACATAGACAAATACCATAAGTTAAATGGCGTTATGCAGCCTGTGAATCGGCTATTTTTATCCGCTTGAAGTCAATTGATTTTCATCTCTTGGGAGCCTTGCCGTAATTAGTGTAGTATTTAGTATTTAATTGTAACTGACCTTTAACTGCTTTTGCCATCTCTTTAATTACTAGAGTTTAGTCTTTCCCCTGCCTGCCAGGTGTTTGCTTTGATAATATGCTTTACTTGGCTTTCCTGTATGAACAGGCATGAGATTCAAATTGAGACTAAGGCGAGCTGAATTGCTTCCTAAACGGGAAATACGTGATAAGTGAAGATACAAATCCGTGACATCCAATCCAAGTTATTTATACACACTACTTCCTATGGAAGCAATTTTGGGTAACATATCATACACCATTTGTGGAAGTAGCCGCGTTCTGTTCATTGTGGAGGCTCCATTCTGGCTTTTGTCTGCTTCAGAAAGTTACTGTGAAAGGAGGGACTCTGCAAGTTTTGAGACTTCCTGTCTAGCTGTAATGTTGAAGAGGTGCGATGTTGTACTATATGGAGAGGAAACAGGCTGACAGAAAGATGTAATCCAAATCTCACACCACAGTAACATTATAATGGCAATTACTCCCTTGAACCCTGACAAACAGATTCGAGCTGTGTCTTATGCTGTTTGCCCAATATTGGCAGTCAGTTTCTAGTTTTTTAAGGCTGACTGTTGCTGGAATTATAGAGGCTAATTTGAGAACAGTCAAAGCTTGAGCAACTGGGTCAACTGAGTTAACATGGGCTACTGCAGTTTCTATATACTCAAATTGATTGTGAGTGATAACTGATGTTGGCTAAGGGTATCACTTAAAGGCTGATGATTAGGTGATTTCAAGAAATTGACAAAATATTGCAAAATTTAAAATGTCAAATTCGAGTATGACGGTGATGTAGATCCTCTAAACTGTTCACCTTGGTACCTCCAAGTCTTTATGGACAACCAATTCTTCAAGACTTGTTCACGTATATTCTTCCAACTATTTCAAATCTTTTCACTTCATAAGTTCCTTTTATGCGGATATCATATGAGTCAATAACAACACTTGCATATATCGAGCTTCTGAGGATTTATGGATTGTTTTGTCAACTCCAAAATATATTAAGATGTTTTCTCTATAGTAACTAGGGGAACTCAGTGTTTGAAATTGCATATCTATTTTAGAGCATTCAAGAATGCAATTACTGGCTGGAGAACTGAAGCGTTGGATCCGGGTGAATCTGTTGTGACATTACTGGTTAATCTGTGAACGCTATTTGTTGTAACGTGAGTTTTCTTCCCGTCATTTATAAATTCATGACATAAATTGGTCCGTGGTTCTGTTGGACTCGTTCTCTGTTCAGTGAAGAGGAACTTTTGCATAATATTTTCCTGGGAAGTTAAGCTTTTGATCATGTATTTGCTGTACTGCCCTGTTTCGTTGACTGGATGGACATGATACTGAAGTGAGAGGACAAGTGGAGCATTACACAAACTATCTGCTAGAAGGTAAACAAATGCATGAATTGTTATACGGCTCGTGGATATAGGATGAGAAGAGAGTTTTCTTCAACTTGCAGTGAAGTTATCTCTTTGCGCCATGAACATGAAGTTGCTGGAGGTGGCCCGTATGAAATCTAGATGTCTGCTATCAATAAATGACGATAATATAATTTGGTGCCCAGTCTGGAAGCCAGTAAGCATGAATGAATACTTTTCGCAGATGCTTTTAAATGACTAAGTTAATGCTGTTTGCTCCTAGTTGCGTAGGCAATGAGCTCTGTAAAGGGAAAGGAGGGCCAATGATGACTGTGAAAGCTGTTCGCGTTCGGGCTCGAGTCCTCTAGAGTGGCTCCCGTGATATCCACCTTTCAAACATAGCAAAACATTCTTCAGGCTTATACTCAGGAGCCGTGTGCCCTCCACCCTGCAGATTAAGCCAAGTATAGCAAGCATTCAGTTCTATCATGACTCAGCTTAGAAACTAAAGAGTGCGTCAGGGTTCTTGCCTTAACAGTTGCGAATGTCATTCCATTCGAGTAAGTCCTCGTGTAACTGCATGATCCCGATTCATTCAGAAACACCATTTAGGTAGCTTTAATAATGACTAGCTACTCCGGATTCAATTCTAGCTTACCCAGCAACTTGACCTCGGACCATCCACGATCGCCAGTCGTCAATGATGGAATAGTTCAGCGATCTTATCCATGCTTGAGTACCCACAAATGGTACAATCATGTCATGATCTCCACTGTCAAGGCACATAAGAATATTCCGGATCCATCCATTACCTCTAATACAAAAAGAAGCTAAAATAGATTGATGTCGAATCATCAAGTTGGACTGACCTGTAAATTAGAGAACGACAGCCTTTTGCACTGAGCTTTGCGTGGTATTGCAGAGTGCTCGAAATGTCACTTGTATAGTTCAATTCACTGTTGCACCTTTGCCAGTCCCCAATGCTCCCCTGCAATTAAGTTCATGCTTCATTGATCTTGCGTCGACTATTTGTGGGTGAGTTCATGGTTCTTCATTTCAGTTCTTTTACCTTTCTTATGTGAAGAGCCTCCCGGACATTGTCGTCATTGGTCCAACTATAAGAAAGCCTGTATCCATAAGTCTGCACTTACATGAACAGAGAGATGAATCTGCCAAAAGTTGGGAGGTAATGGCATGCAAAAACTAAAAGAAAACGAGATTGCAGCTTTGAGTTGATTTCTTGGCCTTCTGGTGATGTGCAAGTAGGTGGATGATAGAACGAACGGAAGGGACTGTAAGAGCTTCAGATGGCACATTTATAAGCTTTTTGCTTTTTAGTTAGAACATCCTTTGAGCAATCCACAATCTATAAAAGAACGAGGAGAATGTATGTAGGACAAGCTACCCGACAGCCTAAATCGAGATCCATGGGTTCATGAACAAGGGAGAAATTCTCAAGAAGAGATCTTCTGTCTCCGAACATCTCCCCAGGCTTCAGCGATGCATATCCACACAGAGGTTCCAGGATTTGGGCGGTTTGAAGTCCCGAAGTGCACTGTGAAGGTGAAAGGCAGTACATGGATGAAGTATCGTCTTGGTAAACACCAAAGAGGTTTAAATATAAGATGTAGAGGATGCATGGGCTATCTACATCAACTGAACTCATTCACTTTTCATCAGCATGGGGTACCTGATAGAAAGCCGTAAGATCGTTCATACACTCCGCATCACTGGACTCGGAAGATTGATAATGCCCTTTACAAGTCCTCTTCAGTGACTGCAGCGGACAAATTTTGTTCGTCTCAATGTTCAGTAAGATCCTCCACCCCTTCGGGGCCATAAGCAGAATCTAAATGGATCATTTTATGTAGGGAAAACACTAAGTCACCTCGTAGAGCTCGTCCGAGATGAGCCCCATTCCATGAGCAAACGGTACTGGCGCATTTTCGTCAAAACCTGGGTCGGTCAACGGATTGCCGAGTACGTAACCCTGCATCCATTTAGAAGAAACTAACTTCTAGTCAGGCAGAAAGTTGAGCTAACTTCTCTTTCTTAGTTCAGCGTGCCAATCATTATAAATTTACAAACCTGGATGTTTATAGCTGGACTTTTGCCTTCATCGTTTCCTGCGAGGCCATGGAAAATGAGAATGAAAGCCAGTAGCATTTTGCTTGTCACTCTACTGTTTGAGTGCTTGAATATTCGAATTCACATCAACCTAGCTAACACTGATTTCAGCTGTAGGATTCTTCTTTTCTGATCAAATTTGAGCTTTTGATTTAGAATCTTGGCCATTCCATGTCAGCTGCTATTTGTCGGAAATCATTAGGTATCAATACCTTTGACTTGATCGGTAAAATGTTCTCACCACTAAAAGCGCATGGTTATACAAACATCCTTCGAAATTTTTGAATAATGGACGGAGGAAGTTGGGAGCTATCGGGATCTGGTGCAGATCATTGAGTTATGCCTTTGAATCAATCTCAGATTTTAACAAGTCCTTCAGTTTCTAGGCCTTCATCTCTAAAATGACTACTACACAAGACCGCTTAAACAAATGTAAATGAAAACTGAACAATTGCGATGAATAATACAATGGTCCTTTCAATAAGATGTGCTAAAACAATTGTCAATTACCATCCATAATCTCTTGAACAAGGATTGGGATGGTTAATCCCGAATACGAGTCTCCGCCAATGTAAACGGGATTTGAGATGAACTCAGGGTGACTAATCAACCACTGCAATTTCCCAAAAATTATATGAGCAAGTTAGTTATCTCATTAAATCATCTGAAGTCGAGTAATGCATCGAACTCATGGTACACGGACTGTAGCTCCTATTTAGATCAGAATTCTCTGAGCATACCCTCCTCAAGAACTGATGGAGATGTTGCACTTGTCTGAAATCTCCAGTCTCATAAGCGAGGGGTTTTCTGCATACGAGAATCCAGTCCCAACAGGCGAATCGACAAATATAATGCTGGATGCCTGAGAATCCCAACTATTAGTTTCAAATACAATCGTCTTAAGAAAATACAATGTAGTATCATCATCTGATATAAATTAAGTCTGGTTAACTCATGATGTGCCATTACTTTTGTCCATGAATATGGATTGAGAACGAACTCCGGCAAGCTCCTGTCATACGCCTTTATATTGAAATTTAGCGGACCTGCAAGAGTGAGTGATCACCATGTGGTGGACAAGGAGAAAATCGGTGCAGCTATGCAAGTGAACACGATATGCAGCTCCCTCATTCTCACCGATTTCATAGATGAGACCGGACAAAGCGGAGCAACCTGGACCGCCGGTTAGCCAAAGAAAGAGAGCATCTTCCTTAGAATTTCTCTCCGATTCCACAAAGTAGTAGAAGAGTTGAATTTCCTCTGATTCACCCACAGCCACATACCTGATTCAATGGGGAAAGAACGTCATATTGATCAAGTCTGCACCCGTTAAGCTTTCTGGCATAGCGATAGGCTTAATGAAGCCAACGTTGGGAGCTTGATATAGGCATGTCGATATGAACAGCATAATTTCGATAACATTGCACAAATAGAAGAAATGTATGTACACTAATAATACGTGGTTGACATATTAAGTGATGTGGCAGATTGTTATAAGTGTCGAATGAGGCTCACTTGTTTACATGTTCGTTGCAGCTTACCACATCACTTGGTATATTCATTTTGTAGACTAATTTTAGTATGCTTAGTGTTGCTTGATGAACGATGAATTTGACCCATTTTAAGCATCATAAACCCCATTTTTCTTGAAAATGTAAAACTATTGGGTGAAATAAAAATTCAGAGATAATCCATGGGGTTGTTGTACCAATTAAAGAATCATTGTGGACGTGTGGGTTAAACTCATGACAAAAGTTTGACAGTTCAAACTTGGATGATCAATTTCAAGGTGGATCAATTTCGAGACTAAAACCTCGAACCTACTGTATAGGTGGATCAAGAACTGGATTTATTTTATAAAATCACATAATTGATATTAGATGATACTTTTTTAGCCTATAATTAATAAAGTCTTGTTAATTGAGTGGTCTTGTGTGCCTACTTCAAACTAGAGGTTGTGGATTTCATTCTTCTTAATTGCATCTCACAATATTTCTTAAAAAGGACCCATTCAACGGCAATTTTGACCGGTTGGGTAACGTCAGTTTAGTTCAATTCTAACCTACTCAATTACTCAATCCTAATTCTGACACCTCATAAAAAGAACTCCATATGCTCAGCGATCTCACTTGAATATGGCTTATGTGTTACTCGATCCATGAAATTAATGTGGTGGTTTATATGCATAGTTTCACCTACCTAAGGAGAATCAATCATAAAAAATGATCAAGAAAAAAACTTTAGAACACATATGAGTGCTTTGATGTGAGACCCAATTTATTCACGTGAAGGGAGACAATAAATAACAATTCACAAGTAGAGACGACATTCAAAATAGGGCGAGCGACCGAGTCGGGAAGAACTTGCCCGGTTCTTTGTACCTGTCTCGAATCGGTCTTATACACCTTATTGAAAAACATGTAGGGAGATGCAAAGGAAAAGTGAATCCAAGCCTCCAACTTGGAGCAGATATCGAAGACCCCTCATACCAATAATAAGCCAAAACAAATAATGTATAATATCAATTATGTGATACCGGCTGGTTCGGTTCTCAGTTGTTTCCAGGTATAATCCATTTGGTTCCTTGTTCCAGTCTTTCAAAACTGGGACCTATAGGGTATGTTCCAGATATTAGTTTCCAAACCGACCCACCTTGAAACCAATTACTCCAAACTTTAGATGTCATCACTTGAATACTCATTTTGGGCCGTAGTCTACATGGCTTGTAGCGGAGGAGAATGGAGAATGATTCATAAGTATGTTTGGCACCACCCGATACTTCTTTTAGGTACTTGGCTCATGTGGATTGGGATGGGTAGTTGGGTCATTACTAATGGCAAATAGCATAAGATCCCCTAGAGCATGGAGGTTCCATGTGTTGGTCTGGTGGGGACGGTAATGAAAGGTCTATGAAGCAACGCAGGAATTCTATATCGACAACGGCGACAGTAGCACTCGCCCACTCGAGTACACTATTGGCGTTTAGTTCACGAGGATCGGATCAGATCGTTCCCAGCGACGAGAGAGGCATGATCAACAAAAGCCTTTGGATCGGCACTAGACTCCCACTCACCCAGTTTCAAGATCAAACGGAAGAGGCCCTTCGAATCCAGGAAGGAACGCCAGTCTTGAGCCGCAACACGAGAGCTGGACACACTCCTGCAGGAGAAGAAAAGCCACAACAAAAGGGCGAAGCCTAGGACTCACGAGAGCGCCCGGCATTGCGACACCATCGGAGACGGCCATTCTCTTTCGCTCCACGACTGCTGTCTCCTCTCCTCTCGTGCACCACCGAGAGACGTCTCTGACGATATAATGGATTCAGCGTGGACAAAAGACGAGAACAAGATAAGAACCGATTCGCCATTGAGGCCGACATGTGTGGCCCGTGGAAGTGACAGCAACTGGTCATCGAATCAAGAACACAAAGACCCCTTTGGCTCGGCAGCTTCTTATGCATTTTGGAGTTACGTCCTTGAAACTTTCTCTTGATACATATGTGGACCGAGCGGATGAATAGCCATTATAGATGCCAAGACAAAAGTCAGATAGGAGGGAAGCACGAGGAGGAAAATGCACGCATGGGAATTCTGAACATGCCCTGGCCTTTGCAATCGCTTGGCTCCATCGAGCGATAAAGAAACGTCCTTAGAATATATTTGTCAGACCTTGTCAGACTCGCATGGAATCACATACAAAACATATCATAAAAGTCGTAAACCTATTGCACAGGTGTCAATTTAGTCCTAAATCTTTTTTTAATTATATCAATTTAATCCTAAACATTTTGACTTGGTACAAATTCAATCCTTCTAGATAATTTTGGCCGAATATTGCTAACTTGGACGCCAACCGGCTTATATTGTATCATTGGCATTGGGGTAGACAAATTTGATAATATTTTAATAATTTTTCGGTATTTTTTTTATTTTTCTTTCTTTTTTTCTCTTCTTCCTTTCTTCTTCCTTTAGGCAGTGAAAATATTAAAAGACCGAAAATTATTAAAAAATTATTAAAAATTATCCACATCAGCGTCAGTAGTGCCACGTAAGCCAGCCAGTGTCCACGTCAGCAATATCCAACCAAATTAGTCAGAAGGACTTAATTGGCACTAATTCAAAAGCTTTATAACTAAATTTGCATCAATAATATGTTTAAGATTGAATTAGCATCAAGTCAAAATATTTAGAATTAAATTGGCATCATTAAAAAGTTTAGGACTAAATTGGCAACAATATCATAAATTTGGGACTTTTTTGACATGTTTCTTGGAACTACATCATTTTAAGGGGCCATGTGCATTCTAGACCTCTTAGTACATGTATATCACTCGTGTAATAATTTCCCTTCAAGAACAACTCCAAAGTATACTTTAACGTCTGGTGTATAAAGACAAAGGAATATTTAAGGAAACATGTAGGTGTATGGTAGAGAACCAATAAATAGTCTCCATTAGGTTGGGAAAAATAACACTAATGGTCTTTAAATTTTACCACAATGAGTATGTCGTCCCTGAACCTTAATCTTAATTTGTTTAATTTGGTTCTTGAACTTTTTTTACATGTTCAATTTAGTTAACCATATGAAAATGTTTAATATAGTTATTCTATTAATTCAAGTTTAAGAATAATGTTGAACATCCCCATCCCCATATAGTTTAGAAAATAGATTGAATAAGTGCCAAAAATTCATGAGACATATTGACAAATAAAAGTTTAGAGACGATATTGCATATTAAATTAAAATTCATGGACCACATTGAATAAATTAAAAATTTAGTATTGACATTACACATTGAACCAAAGTTGAGAAATCATCGCTCTCATGCATATTACACCGACCTCTCGTTGTTAATTCTAAAAATTAAACTAAGAAAATATCCGTTCATCATGCAATTTTAAGAGTTATTTTTCTACAACGTTGGTTTGGCAAACAAATGTTTTGTAAAATTTCTATAATAGAAAGAAATTTTTTAATAAACTATGAGATGAAGAGTTAAGTAAAAATAAGATTTTTGACGGACTGAATTAATTTAATTAACTATCATATATCAGCATGTCTAAATTAATAAAGCAATGGAATCAATGTTGAAGTACATTAATGTTACTATTAGTGTTGTAATTAGGAATTTTTTTCATAGATTTTTGCTGATTTGAAAAAAAGAAGAAGCATTTTACCCACTTTTCTATATGTGTACACATGCATATGAAAGTGATACTTTTATCAACAATATATACATCAAAATACATCTAAATTAAAAGCAAATTACAAAATTATTGTCGACATACATTGACGTTACTAAGCATTTGGTAAAGCATTTTTTTTTCTAATTAATACAGAGGATGGTAATAATGGAGCTTTTCCGTGACATGGTTCAAATAATAAAAACTCCATTACACTGATCAATTTTCTGAATTGCGTATTAGATTCTCGTTTTGTCTCTGCAAGTCTTTTTGACAAACTCCGCTGGTAAAGAGGTTCACGATCTATGAGAATCAGTACAATTTGTCCAAAGTTTCAGTGATAAAACAAAAGAAGAAAGATTATTTGCTCTACCCGCATGGATATCGCCGACGACGCCGACGACGCCGACAACCACCACCGCATATCCTATTAAGTGGGGTTGAATACATGAATCCTATCACGTTAGTGCGTGCTCAATCGGTTTTTGGATTCTCCGCGAGTTCTAAATGATATATATCTTTTCTTATCGTCTCCTTTCAGGTTCTATTAAGCATTTCCCTACCCCTTTTTAACCAATGAATCCATCTTTGTTCGCATCTCTTCATTGGACCATTTGAAGGCTTTTTGTTCAACATGGCTCAACCATTTCAGATTGCCTTCTCCCATTTTTTCCTCAATTGGGGCAACACCTATCTTGATAGCTTCATTTTTCTGTGAGCACTAATCGTTTCATATCTTTCCTTATCGTCTCCTTCCACATTCTTGTAGGCATTTCCCTACCGGTTTTAACCAATGAATCCAATCCTTATTCACATCACCCCACTAGAGCATTTGAATGCCTTTGTTCAACATTGCCAAACCTTCTCCAAACCGTCTCATGCATCTTTCGCGGGATCCCACCCTCGGAGTTTATCCTCAACTGGGGCAAACACCTACAGCTTTCTTAATAGCTTCATTTTTAATTTTATCTCTTTTGTGTGCCTACACATCCAATAACCCATTCGCATCTCCACTGTACGCATTTGTAACTAGATTTCGACTTTGACAGGGTAGGTTCCAATTTTCTTATTTGGAACTTATTACCCTGAAATCAAAAGGAAAGTGTTTAGTCAGTCATAAATTTATTATACAAATGCTAATTCAGTCTTAAATTTTTCAATGTATTCTTTATGAGCAATTTCACCAAAAATCGTTAACGTGACAATTTGCCACGTAGGATAGCCATCCATGACTGGATTGCCATATTAGTGATTTCCAACAAAAATTAACCAAAATGATTATATTGGAATTTTCACGCAAAAATTTAAGACTAAATTGACAAAATTTTAAAGTTTATGAGTGAATTAATACTTGTATAATAGATCTATGACTGACTAGGTAATTCTCCCCCAAAATCGATTGTTGACACATAAATTTTGGTGATCTAGTTATTTATTTATTGTATAAAAATTAGGGATTAATTTTATCCCTGAAAAAATATTAGAATGCATAGCATATAATTTTAGATGCATTTATTTATTATTATTGCATTTACATTGGACCGGTGACGGATGGGTTTGATTTGATGGTTTTGAGCTTTAAATTGACAAGTTGGACTAAGCCCACGAAGGAAGCAAATTGGCCTGAGCCCGTATCTAGGGGTGGGGTCTAGACACTGGGGACTGTTCCCACACCCCGTTATAACCGGATTCTCTTTTTAGACCGTACCCGACCATTCGTTTGCATTGGACCCTGTTCCCGACCCACCCTGTTTTTCCGGTCCGGGAACAGGGTCAACCCTGTTTATATTGGAACCTGTTTTGCAAAAATTGATGTACAGCACTCATGTAAAATAAAGCGTTTAACACTCATGTAAAATAAAGCGTTTACAATCTCGATCAGCATAAGCACATCACTGGATTTCAACTCTTATTTTGACCTACGCACGCCTGAACCGACTAGCAGGGAAATCGAAGCTAGCGTACACAGCACAGCTAAAATCGCGGCAATCGACAGGAAATGAACGTCAGCAACAGCAATCTAGACTCTAGATTTCTTGGCCTCTGATAAAGTACTAATCCCACTACTCAGCCTTGCAATCTCCTCAGCGATCTCCTTTCTCATGCAGTTCTAAACCCTATCTTTAGCATGCTTCTGCATAGAACAAAGCTGCCTTCAGCTGCACGTGGGATATCCAGCCCTTGTCAAAATGTTGGTTCAAAGGTGCCACATTCAGAGCTGCCGATGCTTCTTCATAGTACAATCCAACTGTTTTGTATCGAAAAGGTATTATGTCCTAAGTTCACTAATTTCATCACAAAACCTAGATTATTATGTGCTATAATAAGCCATAAATCACCAGAAATGAAAGCCGAAGTTAGCATTGTACAATCCAAACAACAAAGTCTAACATCAATCATCGGCCACGAACCCAAAACCAACTTTTCCGAGTCATCACATCCCCGATTCTCGAAAGCAAAATTAATGGCAACGCACGAGCGAAGAGAAAATTGAATCCACAAATCAATACCGTTTTATGTTCTAGATTCTAGAGCAATCGGACGGAACAAAAGATAAGGCGATCGACAGCTACTCTCAATAAGCGAAACCCAACGGCAACGAGCCGCTGAAATGCGTGGCATTGACCACCGATCACAAGCCCCGATCCTCGAAATCTCGATCGAAGCGATGGAGTCAAGAAATAGAAACTCGAGCTGCGGCGTTTTCGCCAAACAAAAAAAAAAAGAAAAGAGAAAGAAAGAAAGAAAGAAGCAAGGGTGGTCGGGGAGCTCACCGGGATACGAGCGGCGAGGGAGTGAGAAGGGCCACGGGAGGAGGAGAGGGAGTTGAGGGCGACCTCGGCGGCGGAGTGCTTGGCCTAGCGGAGCGGCGGAGTGCTCAGCCTGGCGGAGCTGGGCTGTCGGCGGTAGGGGCGTCGCTCGCAAGTAGGCTCGGAGTAGATCTGGGCGTCGAGCAGCGGATCGTCGGGCGTCGAGCGAGAGGAGGACCCAGCAGCGGGGAGGTGGTGGTGCGGGGGGCTCGAACGGACGGGCGAGGACGAATCGCGGCAGAACGGCGTCTTTTGGCGCGGTCGCAGCGGCGGTGGCACCCGGAGGTGGTGAGCGAACCGGCAGACGTCGGCAATGGGGCTCGGGCGGGAGCGAGGCGGCGGCGGCCTTCGCGAAGGGGGGCGACGGTAGATCGGCGCGGGGAGCTCGGGAAGCGGCGCGCGGTGAGATCTGCGGGTCGGGGCGTCGCGAGGCAACAACAGCAGGTGGAACGGCGAGATCGAACGGAGGCAGCGTCGGCGCTCGGGTGCGAGCTTGGCAGGGGTCAGCAGCTTTGCGATTTCGGGAGGGGAACGGCGGCGGTGGTGCGAGCGTGAGGGGTGCGACGAGAGCGGTAGAGGCGGCGTCGGCTTCGCGATTTCGGGAGAGGAGCTGAGGGAAGTCTCTGGTTCTCTGCGTCTGCGGGTAAAAATAGAAAGTAAGAATAAAATTAGGGTTTTGCGTTTTGGGATGGCGTAAAAACTGGTTCTCCAACCGGTTCCCAAACCGGTCCGGTCGATCCGGTTCCGGGTGGGTAATCCCTCGGAACCGGTTCCGGACCGGTTTAAACAAAGGTCCGAGTTTTGGGAACCGGTTCCCGGACCGGTTTTAACCGGGAACCACACCCCTACCCGTATCCTCGATGAGATATTACGAACTCATCTTTGCGAGATTTCAAATTTGAGAAAAGTCCTATTGCAATTTTGAAAAAATCAGTGGAGAATATTTTTTTTGTAAAGGAAATCTAGAAAAGATGTTGAAAATAAAAAGAAATATTGTGTTTGGGAGAAAATCTTTGTGGATGTTAATGTGAAGAAGAAAATAAAGCCCTAGTCTTTAGCCTATAAAAGGATTTTTTTTTATCACGTCGAAGGGGAGGCCGCACAAGATAGAATACACGGTCATCAAAAGTGGGATTTCACGGCCAGAATAGTCGAAAAGAGAGGGGGCTTCTCTTTTTATCACGCTCAATGGGGGTTCTATTTTGGTTTTTTGGGACATCTTTTGGTTTTTGGGTCAAGGTCAACCAAAGGGGAGAACAAAAATACTGAAGACACGGCTATTGAGAGGAAAAATCGCAGAATACACAGAAAAAAAGAACACACAGGAGGGAGAAGGGAAAAGAGGTCTCTCTCTCGGTCACGTTCATCACTCTAAAGCTGGGTTTCACCATCAACTCCTTCGCTGCTGCCTTGGCGTTTCCAAGTGTCCCACTTGCATCCATCCATCACTGGTGATAGCGTTGACAGCAGCATCAACGAGTGCTCCCGCAGTCTTCAATCGATCCAGGACAATTCCCAAACCACGTTGTGGAGTGCGGGAAGAAGCCAACGCCCGCACAAAAAGAAAGACGGCACCCAAGACGAGGGCGTCAAGAAGAGAAACAGCCCTCAGTTGATCGTAGTGCTCGGTACCAAAAGAGAAGAACCCATCGAAGAAGGAGACGTCCACGAAGAACACAATTGTCGAAGATTTCTTTTATGTAGATTCTCCAGCGAGGCACCGATGCCGAACCATCCTGTCCATTTGTGAATCGCAAAGACCCGAGCCTTGCCGAGCATCACTATATCACGTCGCAAGTAGCTGTTTGAGGTCCAAATTTGGAAGCCAATATTTGGAATAGGTAATTTTTTTTTTTTAATTTCTGAAATACCCGTTTTCTTATTTGATATATCTTGATGCATAATTGAAATCCCCGACCAATATTCGCAATTTGAGTAGCATTGATAGTCCGATTTTCGCGCCCGAAATCCAACTCGCAATCGCACAAAAAATCGCCAATCCGATCTCATGTGAGATTCGATTCGTGGTTTTATTTAAAATTGGCCAATCTGATCTCATGCGCGAGATATGATTCGTCAATTTATGGATATCAATCTTATCTTACCTGATTTACTGTCGTGTCGTTTGATTGATTTTGTTTTCATAAAAGAAAATCCAAAATTTTTTAGTTAGATTAGGTTTATTGTTTTAGGGTTATTTTTACATAGGGAATTTATTTATTTCGATTTTTGAAAAAAAAAAAAAAAAAAAAAACATTAATTTATGATGTTAGATTTTCCTTTTTTTTTTTAAAAAAAATTTAAGTTGCAAGTTTAATTATGTGGCAATTTTAATTTCGAATTTCATGAAAAAGAAAAAGAAAAATTAGAATTAGGGCATTCTTTTCACGTCATTGCATATTAGGATAAGATTGCATGTTTAATCTTTATTAAGTTTAGATGATGTTTTTAGATAGATTGCATTTTAGGATAGGGATTACCAAGTTGAGATAAAATCCTAATTTAAATTAATATTTGGCCTAACCTAATCCTTAATGTAAGTTGGATGATATTTTAATTTGGATAGATAATTTTGCGATTTTCTAATTTCGAACTTCATGGAAAATACCAAAAAAAAATTGTATTAGAATTAATAAATTTCATTCTTTAGGATAGCTTATATTTATTTATGTCATATAGTTGCCGCGTCATATCATTTCATGTTAGATTAGTAGCATGCATTGAATAAGTGAAAGCAAAATCAAGTGATTGCGTGTTAATTATAAATCATATCTACGACTGTTAATGTGAGTTATGATCTAACATTGCAGACTTTTTCGTTGCTATGAGGTAAGTTTTGCAATTTATTCATTGCTTTATTTGGATGTTAAATTTGTGGTTTGCGCACCCGCATGATCGTCTCACATGTTAGGGAGATAAATTAAAATAAATTTAAGTTGCTTGCCAAACATTTTTTTTTTCAAAATAAAAGAGAAAGGTACCGAAAAGGTGTTAGAGAAATCTAGCGTAATTAAGTTCCCAAACTCACAATCTCTGGTTCGTAGACCCACTGAAAATAGATTAGCGGCGACTTTTTATTGAAAAAATCATTTACGTATTAAGGACTTGAACCTAAGTCACAAATTGGTGTGGGCTTGGGAGAGCCAAGTTAAGTCTAGGTTTAGCAATCTATTAGCCAAACCCTAATGGTTCACCCAAAATTTGGTCGCAACAACTTGGCGACTCCGCTGGAGACTTGAGTTAAAACTCCTGGTAGACTTAGGCCAATTTTCTCTTTAAAAAAAAATTTTTGTTTGACAGCGAAGATCCCAAGTACGTCCCTAACATTTAAGGTATTAAATATTCTTGCGGGATCGGAGGTATAAGGGGAAGTGTTTCTGATTTTTGTTTTGTAGGGAGGTATATGAATGTTTGGTTTACTTTCATTTATGAAGTGTTGCTTGATATAAACTGTTGTGCATGCCTTGCATTTACACTACACTTTTGCACACACAACCTGCCGCTGGACCTAGGCCGCATAGGATCATATAGGATGGTATTGAGATGGATATCACTCCGACCGCATGCCCGCGATACGAGTTGCCCATCTCGATCCCGAAATTTCTTTTTTGGTGTCAAAAGTACCCATCTCGGTCTGCATGCCCGCGACTCGAGTCGGCTCTTTGATCAAGCCGGAGTCATGGGGACCCGACGTAGTCTGCACACCCGCAGCTAGTCCAATCATCCTTGTGGCTTCACTTTGCTAAACCTGTCTAGATTAGAAATCGAGCCTCACATCTCATGTGCATGCTTATGTGGTTGCCATTGATTTTCCCTGATGAAATAAGTCTTCTATCCTTATACTATGTAATTTACTTACTTTGTCATACTTTTGGTCCGTCCGTGACAATCTAGGTCAATCATTGATTTAATTCATTTGTCAATTAAAAATGAAATGAGGAAATTACCATGCAATGAATCATTTGGAAAATAAAAAAAACTTTGGAGAATTTTTTTTCAATTAATGTCTAGGAAATTTGGTTTAGGGTGTCTATTTTTTTAGCTCTCTTTAAGAAATTCCCTTCTTGTACGAACTTTTCATGAAAAAAAAAATGAAAAATTGATTAGATCATTGTCATGGATTGGTTTCTCTATTTACACATCGTGCTTATATATTTTCATTCATTTGAATTAGGTGATAACGGATCCTTCACATTCGCCCATTATTACTCGATTAAGAGCAAAAATGGCTGACCAAACTGAAATGCGTGATCGTATCTCCATTATGGAAGACCAACTCCAACAATTAGTCACCTCTATACAGCTTATGACAGCTCAAATCCAATCCCTCCGAGCGAATCCGACTCCTACACTTGCTCTCCCCGAGATAGTAGTTCCAAAGCAGGCAAACAAGGCCCAAATGGTTGATGAAGACATGCCTGAACTGGAAGATGACCCATTGTTAGTCACTCTCGAAAAGGCTAAGCCTGACAATGTCCCTAAAATGGAGCAAGATGAACGCTTTGCAAAACTCGAGGAGAAAGTGAAGCAATTGCAAGAGTCGCAGACTTCACTCTCGTTCAACTTGTCCGTGTATGAGAAAGTCAAGATGCCAAAGAAGTTTAAGATGCCAAAGTTTGAAAAATATGATGGTACTTCCTGCCCGAAAGTTGATTTGCAGATGTGCCACGTACGCATGGCCCAATATGTCAAGAATGATCCCCTTATGATCCAATCATTTCATGCAAGTTTGACTGAGCCCGCACTGAGCTGGTATGTGATGAAGAATGTAAACCTTCTTGACACTTGGAATGAAGTGGCTGACGCATTTTTCAAGCAATATAAGTTTAATATGGACATTGCACCTTCCCGAGAAGATCTTGAAAGAATGGAGAAGAAGAGGAGTGAATCATTTAAGGAGTATGCCGTGAGATGGCGAAATCTAGCCGCTCAAATCACTCCTGAACCTACTGACAAGGAGTTGATAAAGTTGTTCCTCAAAACTCTCCCGTTTGAGTTCCGTAATCGGATGGTTAGCACATATTTCGAGAACTTTAATAAACTTATTCAAGTGGGAGAACAAATTGAGATGAGGATAAGAGATGGATGGTTTAATGAGCCAACCTCTACAAGCAAAAGATTTACCCCAAAGAAGGAGAAGGACCTTGAAGTTGAGATTAATGTGGCATATTCTCAACTGAATCGTGATACATCCAATTGCACTCCGATAATTAAGATTTCTACTGAGCAACAAGGTGGAGGACATTAGTTCTCTGGTCAACGACGAAGTGTTAGAAGACAATTCACACCTCTTCCTGGACCTTTATCCAAAGTCTTGCTTGTTCTCCAAAAGAATGGATTACTCTTTACTGAGCCAAAGCGACCAAATCCTGAGCATTATCCTGCATATAATCCCTCCGAAAAGTGTGACTATCACATGGGAGAGGTTGGTCACTCCACTGATGATTGCTATATTTTGAAGCATAGGGTCCAAGACCTCTTAGATACAAAGGCGTTCTCTTTCAACAGTAATCAGAAAAACCCTCTGCCCAACCATGACGGAGGTGCTTATGCTGTCACTGAGTGAAGAAGTTCTTATCTTCACACTCCTCTACGAAGGAGTCCCTTTTTTATGCTTTCTAGGATTTCAAGTTTTTTAGGATTTCTTGCTTTTGGAAGTTTCAATTATTGCTTTCGTTTATAGGGTTTGCTTGTTTGCATTTCCCATTCTAATAATGTAATTCATTTGATTCTATTAAATGAAATTACAATTTTATTTCCAATTTTTAGGGCATGACAGGGTACACCAAACTAGTCCAATGACGATATCCAACTATGAAAAGAAATTATAATCTACGGAGAAATCCTGAGGATTGGGCTTCTTCATGCTTCCTCATCTAAAAAAAAAAAAAAACAGTCATTTTTCGGGCCATTTCCAAAAGCATGCATTAGGTTAGCTATGTTTAATTTTCTGACTCATTTATTTCATGTTTCAGAGTATTACTTTCTTGGCTTGATGAGAAAGCATCTGAAAAGGCACATCAAATGATGAATTGGGGGCACTATAGATTCTAGTAGTGACTTGACAGACAAAATCTTGATCTGAGCCAAAATGGACGTGCAATTTGAATTTACTTGATGTTGCATAGTATCATATTCATGCACGTTCTCTAGTGCGTGAGTAGAAGCGGATTTTCAGTCTTGATTGATAGGGACAATCCAAAGACATATGTTGCTGAGGCAATCCCTTTATGGAGCAATCCCTTGAATGAATGCTTAAAACCATATTTTGAGTGTGGAAATTGTCTATTTTGAAGTCACAAAAGCTTTCCATGCTTGAAGTTGCTAGAATCTTTTGAAAAGAGAATTTCCATAGTGATTTTACCTATTTAACTCACCAATTTCATGAGGAGATTTGTCAAGATGGACAATAACCATATCATGCATCTTCTCTCCTCATATCCTTAACTAGGGCAACACCTATAGCTTTCTTAATAGCTTCATTTTTAATTTTATCTCTTTCGTGTGCCTACACATCCAATAACCCATTCTCATCTCCACTGCACGCGTTTGAAAGTAGATTTTGGCTTTGACAGGGTAGGTTCCAATTTTCTGATTTGGAACTTATTACCCTAAAATCAAAAGGAAAGTGTTTAGTTAGTCATAAATTTATTGTACAAATGCCAATTCAATCTTAAATTCTTCAACGTATTCTTTCTTAGCAATTTCCACTAGAAATCATTAACGTGAACAAAAATTAACCAAAATGATTATATTGGAATTTCGCACAAAAATTTAAGACTAAATTGACAAAATTTTAAAGTTTATGAGTGAATTAATACTTGTATAATAGATCTATGACTGACTAGGTAATTCTCCCCCAAAATCGATCACTTCTACATACTATTGCTTACCCTAACACTCCATGTCAGAAAGCATTGCCAGCCTTGTCATTGTCCTATAGAAATTTCCTTGGAGCTTAAGGCTTTGTTTGTTTTGCAAAAATTGAATTTGAAAAATATTTTTCTAAAATAATCACTTGTATTGTATATAAAAATGAAAAATGAAATTTTTTTCATTATTCATAAAAATATTTAGACATAAATTATTGTGGATAATAAAAATACTTTTCATTGATTAATTATTTCAAACGATACAAAAAATTATTTTTAGGAAAATGTATTTTAAATCAATTATTTTTTGCGAAAGAAACGGATGCTAATAGTCGCAAACAAAAATCCCAGGTGCACTTCTCCAGTTCATCCATCCCTCCTGTATTTTTATGGGTGAGATCTAAGTAGACAGGTATTACTTTAAAAAAAAAAAAAAATTCGTGGCGTGCAAAAATTTATAAAAAGAAAACTGAATATCTTGTGGGAGTATCATGCACAGTTTACAAGTAGGAAATGGATATTTGATGGTGGGACCAACTCTGTTCATTGCATTCTTATTCTTTGGTACAGATGTTCTGGCATGTTGGGCCCGGCTCCTTTTACAACCAGACTAAGAAATGTTGAACCCTCCAATGGTCATTCTCACGCCTTATACATACAGCACGGTAAACTCACTCCCGTCAAACTATAAGCTACGCCTTTGAGTACTTACGAAGTGCCCCTCGCGCACTTTGCCTCTCTCCTAGACAAATGCTTTCTCTCTTGGTACAACCAATTCGAGATTAAACGGAAGAGGCCCTTCGAATCCAGGAAGGAACTCCACCCTTGAGCCACAACACCAGAGCTGGACAAAACCCTGCAGGAGAAGAAAAGCCACAACAAAAGAGTGGAGCCTAAGACTCCCGAGAGCGCACGGCATTGCGACGCCATTGGAGACGGCCATCCCCTTTCACTCCTTGACCGCCGCCTCCTCTGCTCTCGTGCACCACCGAGAGACGTCTCTGATGATATGATGGAGTCAGCGTGAACAAAAGACGAGAATAAGATAAGAACTGATTCGCCCTTGAGGCCGAAACAAGTGGTTCGTAGAAGTGACAGCAACTGGTCATCGAATCAAAAACACAAAGACCCGTATGGCTCGGCTGCTTCTTATGCATTTTGGAGTTATGTCCTTGAAACTTTCTCTTGATACATATAGATGGCAAGACAAAAGTCAGATACAGGAGGGAAGCAGGAGGAGGAAGATGCACGCATAAGAATTCTGAACATGGCACGTCCTTTGCACTCGCTTGTCTCTATCGAGCGACAAAGAGCTATGAAAACGGCACGTCCTTAGAATATATGTGGATTGTCAGACCTTGTCAGACTCGTATGGAACCACATCAATTTAAGGGCACTTACAAATAATTAATCTCAATATATATAAAGGAAGCTACTGCAATTGCGGTAGACACATGAGGGAGCCGTGAGACTCAATGAAGAATTAGATTTTAAGGAATAAAATTTTATTCTTTTTTTCTGTACATAATTGTGTTGCAAATACATATATATATAAAGAACTCTAAAAAATAAGTTACTAAAGGTAACAAAATAACAAATATTCCCTAAATATTTACTGATTCTAAGAAATAAGATACAAATGGTAATAAAATAATAAATATTCCTTAAATATTTGTTGAATATTTTCTCCTTTTAACATCCCCGCCAAGCTAATGGTGAGGGTAAACCATTAGCTTGGACCACAATTGAAGGAACCAGCGGGTAGGCAAGCCTTTAGTGAAGATATTGACAGTTTGTTCTTTGGTAGAAATATAGCAGACTATCAATTGTTTCTGAGTAATGTGTTTCCGAATGAATTGGTAATCAATTTCTACATGTTTAGTTCGAGCATGAAATACGGGATTTGCGGATAAGTAGATGGCATATAAGTTATCCCACCAAAGAGTGGGTGGCTTAGGTGGTTGCACATGAAGATCTCAAAGAAGATATTCAAGCCACATTAACTCAACTATCGTATCCGCGAGACATTCGTATTCTACTTTGGTGCTAGAACCAGCCACGGTTCGTTGTTTGCGAGATGACCAAGATATGAGATTTGATCCATGATAGATGCATAACCCACCAACAGAGCGATGGTTCGTCCGATCACCCCCCCAACTAGCATCGGAAAAGCGTGGAGTTGAGTGGCTGCCACTTGAGTAAAAAGAAGACCATGTGAGACCGTACCAGCTAAGTAACACAGAAGGAGTTTCATGGCCTGCCATTCAGCCATAGCGGGGGTGTGAAGATGTTGACAAGCCGAATTCATCGAGTATACAGTATTGGGCCGCGTAAAAGTGAGATATTGAAGTTCTCCCAAAATGCTTCAAAATTGAAATGGATCCGCAAGTGGCTCATGAGCAGCAACTGTGTCTAGTTTCATGGAATTGGTAGGAGTAGTAGTGGGTTTGGCAGATTGCATTTTAGCATTTTTCAGTATTTTCCTCAAAAATTGACCCTAGTAAAGATGTGAACCATTGTTGGTAGGAAGTACTTTAATCCCCAAAACAATAATGAATGTCCCCTAAATCCTTGATAGCAAATTCTGATTGAAGGGATTGCATGAGATCTTGTAATGGTGCATTTGGGGAACCAGTTAAAATAATGTCATCAACGTACACCAATAAGTAAATGGTGAAATCAGCTGTGTGTTTGATAAACAAGGTGGTGTCAGATCTTGGATATGACAAATCCCAAGTTGCACAAGTAGGAGCTTAAGCAAGTGTACCAAGCACAAGACGCTTGTTTAAGGCCATATAACAAGCGTTTCGAAGGCGACAAACATAGTCAGGCTTACTCGCATCAACAAAACCTTGCGGTTGAGTCATATAAACTTCCTCCTCAAGTAATCCGTGTAGGAACGCATTAGAGACATCCAATTGTTGAATGGACTAATGTTGAGAATATGCCAAAGACAAGACCGTGCGCATGGTAATGGGCTTGGCCACTGGACTAAACATCTCGGTGTAATCGATATCCTCTTGTTGATGAAAACCCTTGATGACCAATCTTGCTTTATATAGTTCCATAGTTCCATGGAAGCGAAGTTTAATCTTATACACCCATTTGCATCCAATGGGTCGAGCATGAGCGGGAAATGGAACAAGATCCCATGTGCCATTCTCCATTAGTGATTTGTATTCGGACTGCATTGCGAGCCGCCATTTCTCATCCTTTGCAGCCTTGGAAAAACAAGTGGGTTCTTCAAGAATTCTAGACTAAACCACAAGGGCTGAAGTGTGATTTCTATTAAAAGTTCGACAAGCTATGGTCCCATCTCGAAGACAGGTCGTCATAAGATGTGAAGATGATGCTAGGACCATGGTAGGAGTTTCTTGTGGTACCCAACAAGTTCAGTTGCATTTTTACGGTGTTAACAAGCAGAACATCTGGAGTTGGAGACTTGAGTGGTCCAGTAAGTGTTGAGGATGATAGGAACAAATCAGCAGGGCAAAATAGTTCCACACATGTTGGTGTTGAGGCATTTTGACAGGAGTTTGGCGTGGCAGCAAGATAGGTGGCCTCATCAAAAATGGCATCCGCAACAACATAAAAACGCTTATCCTTGGGGGCAATAGCAGCGATATCCTTTATATCCCGGAGGATAGCACATAAAGATGCAAACCTTGGATCTTAGTGTGAGCTTACGAGGCGAGTAAGGGCAAAGAAATGGATACACTGCACAACCAAAAATATGTAAATGCACAATATCGAGTTTAGTGTGAAATCAAGCCTTCCAAGGTGAAATATTATCAATGACTAATGTTGGCGTGCGGTTAATCAAGTAAACCATAGTTTCTAAAGCAAACTCCAAAAACACTAGTGGAACAGAACCTTGATGAAGAAGAGTCCATCCAATTTCGACTATGTCGATGTTTCCGTTCCACAATCCTGTTTTGATAGGGCGCATAAGGACAATAAACCCGTTGGCGAATGCCATGCTCTCTAATGTATTGGACAAATTCGGTGGATGTGACATATTCGAGTGCTCCGTCGCATTGTATAAACTTAATTTTGCAGTTAAGTTGATCTTCAACAAGTTCATGAAAGGCTTTACAAATGGAACAAAATTGACCGCGAGATGAGAATGAATGGAACCAAGTAAAATGCAAGAAATCATCAATAAAACAAATATAGTATTTATTGCCGTTGAATGAAATAACAGGAGAGGGACCCCAAATATCAAAATGAATTAATTCCAAAGGATGTTTTGACCTAGACAAAGGAGGATAATGACTATGCGGTGATTTTTATTCATATCACATGTCATACAGACTGAAGATAAAGAACAACTAAAACTAATGTTGGATGAATTGAGAAGACGCACAAGTCTATCAGTGGAGGCATGTCCCAAGCGATTATGCCATAGAGCGAGAGAAGCAACTGAAGCAGAAGGTGTGGAAGAGTGGCCGGACGGAAAAGTGACGCAGTAAAGCCCATTGTCAAGCATGCCGCGGAGGATTTCCTCACCATTTTTAATAGACATGGCAATAAATGAGTTTGAATTGAATTGGAAAACACAATAGTTATCAAGAGCAAACCAAGACATGGAAAGTAAGTTTTTAGTGATTCTAAGTATGGCTAAAATTTGACCAGGTATGAAGGATGGAGAAGAGGACACGAGCATACATGTGTGCGTGATCGGTAAGGAGACGTTGTCACCCACAACAAGCTGATTTTGACCTAAATATGGAGTAACACTTGAACCAACAGACCACGCTAAAGATGTGAGAGCACAAGGTGAATTTGATGGCGACAAATATTGTGGCAGTAAGTCCGAACTAGTCAAGTGGGCTTGTGCGGGTTGGACTGATCCAACAAAGCAGTAACATGTATTGGCCTTTTGGCCTTGCTTGCCATAAAGCTGACAAAATGGGCCTCCTCCACTATGGCATCTCCTGCAATTTCCAGTTTCATAATGTGAGCCATGCCCATGGGATGTTCTAGAAAAATTCCCAAATTAATTGATATATGCATGGAAGTTGTTGGACTCGTGACAGATCTGTCGAGAAGGAAGTGATCCTTGGCTGGTCTGAAAAGCCGCCGGTGGGGGCTGATTATTTGTTACCGACACTACCTCTAGCTTTCCCTCGTGATTAAGAATTAAGGCATGAAGTTGGCCCTTTGTCAAAGACTCGGTTTGAGTTAAAACAGAAATTGCGGTGTCGAGACTCTAAAATTCAGCAAACCATGAAACAATTGAGTATGATATTCATTAATAGATAAAGGCTCACCAATAGTAGCTAACTAGTCCGTGAGGCTAGTGACTTATTGTAAGAATTCCGTGATGGATCAGTGACCTTTTTAAGAGTGATTGAAGCTAGAATCATAAAGTGAACACTTGAGCAATTGCTTGAGTAACATACGAGTCTACAAGATACTTCTGAACACTTACCGCGAATGTGTCTCGTCAATTGGGCAACTATCGGAGTGGTCGATGAATTGCGGATCCAAGCAAAGGCAATAGAGTCTCGAAATTTCTAGTTTTCAAACGTTGGATTGGTCATCTACGTAACAGCCTCTCCTAATGCAATCTCCCTGACAGTCACCTCCGGTTGAGATTTGGCGCAGTCCAAAATGGAAAGCAAGTGGGCAGCTCGTAAATATGGCGATCTGCGCTTTCCAAATCGGAAAGTTCATCCTGACTAGCTTCTCCCCGATACTTGGCGGTGACATGAGAGTGGGGTGACTCAAGACGGTTGATGACGACGTTAATGGCGGCGTCGATGCAAATGAAGAAGATAATGTTTCTTCAGACATGGATCGGTGAGGCTTTCGCCAAAGATGCTCTGATACCACCTTAAAAATAATTAATTTCAATATATGTAAAGGAACTTTTTGCAATTGTAGTAGATACATGACAGAGCTGTGAGACTCAGTGAAGAATTAGGTTGTAGGGAATGAAATTTTATTCCTTTTTTTCTGTACATAATTGTGTTGCAAATACAATGTATGTAAAAGACTCTAAGAGATAAGATACAAAAAGTAATGAAATAACAAATATTCCCTAAATATTTGCCGACTCTAAGGTTGCGTTTAGTAGTTAGGATAAAATTCAAGATACGATAAAATTTAATTTTATTCTGCGTTTGGGACCTACTCAAGATTAGGGGTGAGCGTGGTTCCCGGGTAGAACCGGGAACCGAACCGGAGGTTCCGGTTCGGTTCCGGTTCTAAAGGGACCGGTTCCGGTTCCCGGTTCCCTTTTTCCGGGAACCGGCGGTTCCAGTTCCGATTCCGGTTCCCATAGGAACCAGAACCGTAGGAACCGGAACCGGTTAGGTTAGGGTTCTAAAAGTTAAAATCCCCCAAATCATTAACCCTCGGTTCAGTTGTCCTCTCCCGTTCTCTGCCTTTGCCCCGTCCTCGACGCCGCTCGCCCTCGACGCCACCGCCGGACGCCGCCCGTCCCGCCGCTGGACACCAATCGCTCCCTGCTCGCCCCGCCCTTGCCTCCCTAGACGTTGTCTTGTCACCCCCGCTCGCCTCGACGTCGCCGCTGGATGCCGCTTGCCCTCGACGCCGCCGTTGCTCGCCGCTCGATCCCCCGGTGGACGCCTCTCGCCGCTCGATCCCCCGGTGGATGCCGCTCGTCGCTTGCCTAATCGCCCTCGACACCGCTCGCCGCTCGCCCGCCCGCCCTCGGTGCCGCCGCGCCGCCGCCCGCCCCCGACGCCGCTCGCCGCTCGCCGCCGCCCGCCCGCCCCGTTGCCGCTCGCCGCTTGCCCGGCCGCCCGACGCCGCTCGCTCGGTCACCCCGACGCCGCTCGCCCCGACACCGCTTGCCTGGGCCGCCCCGACGCTGCTAGCCCCCGACGCCTAAGCACATTAGATGCCTCTCGCTTGGTCAGTCCTTTACAACAATTTGGTACCATTTATTGGAAGAATCGAGTCAAATAATACACTTGAAGTTAGTTCGGGATTGTGATCATATCATGAATTTTCATCATGGGCTTGTATCATGTGATGGGGAATCTTCAAGTTGAATATCAGATGAGAGAGGTCCTCAAAGATTTCTGTGGCACTTCTGCACCATTATAGTCCCAAGTGCTTATTGTTTTTATTTTCTTTCAGGTACCCTTTTAACATATTGAAGAAATTTGATGGAGAAACAGTAACAGAGGTTGTCTGTCCCCGCCTTGCAAGTATGAGATACCGTGTTAAGAGATTGCCTCGGTATCTCATTCTCCATATGCGGAGATTTACGAAAAACAATTTTTTTGTGGAGAAGAACCCAACTCTAGGTAAGCTTTTTGAACCCGATGATTTTAGTTGGAAAAAAATTGGGAAACTTTGATGATGATCGAGATCAGCCATTTCATAATGCTGCAATTTGATTTAGAAGACAATATGAAATGGCAAATGTGAAATGTTGATCAAATTAGTACTTTTAAGTATCCGATTACTTATGATTGCTTTTGCAGTTAATTTTCCTGTCAAGAACTTGGAATTGAAGGACTACATTCCATTACCCACACCAGGAGATGAGGAGAGGCTGCGATCGTAGTATGATTTGATTGCCAACGTTGTTCATGATGGCAAACCCGGTGAAGGTTCTTATAGGGTTTTTGTTCGGCGGAAGTCCGAAGAACTTTGGTAAATCTCTCTCTCCCTCTCTGTGATTTTTGGGGAAATAAGAGTGCAATTGTCGTGTAGATTGACAAGTCTTACATTATGCTTTAGGTATGAGATGTAGGATCTGCATGTTTCAGAAACGCTTCCTCATATGGTTGCACTCTCAGAGGCATACATGCAGATATATGAGCAGCATCAGTAGGACAATTTTGGTGGCAAATTTTTTCAGTGCCTTATGCTTTGCAACTTTGAGACCCCAATGGTGCTGGACTTCAGATCTTCTAAAAAGAAGTTCAATCTGTTTGTGAGACTACCTGTCAGATCTGTCTCCTTGGAGCAGCTAGGGTTTTTGATGAACCTTAAATTTAGGATATTTTGTTGTGCTGAGATGACTGACGGCGTAAACCTTGTATTCTGTTGACTGTATATGATCATTACCGAAACCTTAAGCTTAGGTTACTTTGAGTAATTAAAAAGGGTGGATGCGGCGTATCTCGATATCTGGCGTAATTATATAGTTCTCAGGTTTGTTTACCTTTCCGTGTTTTTCAGTTGGCTGCCTTGTGCAATGGAAAGGCAAACATATTGATATCTGATGTTTTTCCCTTTTGTTTCTATTCTTTTTCACTAGCATGTACTTCCCTGGTGACCGATTTCGAGATAGACTATTGAGGCAAACTTGCATATGTTCTTGCTGGTCCGTCGATTCTTCTAAACTTTGCGCTTGTCTACCTGTTAAGCATATCGATGAAATGACACGACCACTGAGTCTGAGTCTTCACGACCTCAATGAGTGGACTTTGAGTCTTCTTTCTCATTTGCAGATGCTGCCCACCAATCAAAGCCAACTTGAATAGTTGAGGTTGCCTAGGAATTTCCCTCATGCTCTTATGCTTTTCGGCATCAGAGTGAGTAGAGTTTTATTTGCAACTACATGCTCTTTTTCTTTTACATTACAGGCATTGTACTTTTTGCCCTGTTCTTTCCATCATCGTTTCGCTAATTCTTTTTATCATATTTTATTTGACAGGAAGACGATTTAGATGAGTCAACAACTACACCAGGTTCTAATTTTGCACACATTTCTGTTGTTTAGTTTGAATGGTAACTTCATAAATTTGAAACGACCTAAGTATCAGCTTCTATTTGGCTTGTTGATTCTATCATGCAAGTATCAAGCCTAGATATTAAGAGGTTTTTAGCCTTTGCAGTGTGCAGGAGACTATGATGGATGTTGTCATAGGTTCATAAAGTTCATAGAGAATTCAATTTTATTATGTAGTATGCTGCTGTTACTTTTTTTTTAATCTGATATAGCAAAACTAAGTTTGCTTGTAAACTTAAAGAGTGGTTTGGAATATCACAATGCTGGCTTATAACATCAAACGCAGCTTTTCCTTAAGATCTTACCCAATGGCGGGATTGAGCAATTGTTGCATAGTTTACCCGAAAATGAAACCAAAAAAATGAGACAAAAAAAAAAAACGAAAAAAAAGAACTTGTTGGAACACGGAACCGACCCCGGAACCCGTGACGGGGTAGGTTCCAGGGTTCTTGGTTCTAACGGGTAGGTTCCGGGTTCTTGGTTCGACGGGTAGGTCCGGGTTCCAAAAATGAGGAACTGTGTACCCAGGGTAGGTTCCGGGTTCCAAACGAACTGTAAGGAACCGGGAACCGCTCACCTCTAGTCAAGATAAGATAAAGTCGGATATAAATAGGATATAGACAAGATAAAATTATCCCATGGAAGGGGTAAGATAAAAATAAATAGGATTTCTAATATCCATAATTTGAAAGTTTTCTCAAATAACAATTTTTTTTTAAAATTAACAAATTAAAATTATATTTCAATATAAATAATATTTAAATTCTAATATAAGAAATTCAAAATAACAAAAAAATAAAAATTTAGTTTTATAATTTAATCTTATTTTTATTTATATATTTGAATTTAATTCTATCTTGTAATATAAATTTAATATATAAATATATATTTATTACTTATTTTGAGTGTTTAGGTATTTCAAGTATATTAGTACAATTTTCTATTTAATAAAATTTTATTAGAGAACGATGGAAGGGGAAGAAATAAAAAAGAAAATTAATTTAAAAAGAGAGGAAAATAAAATAAAAAATAAAGTAAACAAGAGTGTCGCGAGAGGTTTTTACCATCTCTATTTGTAAAATTTGTGATTCATATAAGCATTTCTACCAAACAATATATAATATAGTATGAATATATTTAACTTTATTATTACAATCACCAACTAGTGGATATGATATAGCAAAATCTCATGGATTTCATATCATATCCTATCCAGATCTATTATAATTAGAAATTCGGATGACCGAACGTAGCCTAAGAAATAAGATATAAAAGATAACAGAATAACAAAAATTCCCTAAATATTTGCTGAATATTTTCTTCCTTAACATGGGCCATGTGCATTCTCGACTTCTTAATACGTGTATGTTGCTTGTGCAATAATTTCCCTTCAAGAACAACTCCAAAGTATCTTTTAACGTCTAGGGTACAAAGAAAAATGATTGGGATAACAGTTTATTCTAAATCATAAAAAAGTTAAAGATCAAATATAAAATTATGGAATCCACTCTTTCAACAATTTATAACTTACAACAAGTTGTTATTCTTACAGTAACCGAAAGATAGTTATGTTAGTAAAGCCCATGTACAAAATGAATATAGTTCTTGGACCATATAAAAATGTTCGATGTTGTCATTGTATTAATTCAAGTTTAAGGATAACATTAAACATTTTCATATAATTTAGGAAATAAATTGAACATGCATCAAAAGTTTAGGAACCATATTAAACAATTAAAAGTTTAGGGACGATATTGTATATTAGATTAGTTCATGGATTACATTGAATAAATTAAAGGTTCAAGGAATACATTACATGTTAAACCAAAGTTGAGGAACCATCGCTCTCATGCATATTTCATCGACCTCTCATGTTAATTGATCTAAAAATTAAATTAGCGAAATTTCTGTTTGACGCGCAATTATTTTTATCTACAACTTTGGTTTGGTGAATATTTGTAATTTCTATAAATGAAAGAAGATTTTTAATAAACTACAGATTTTCAACGGACCAGACTAGTTTTATTAACTATCATATATCAGCATTTATAAACTAATTAAGCAATGGAATCAATGGTGAAGTACATTAATGTTACTATTAGTGTTGAAATTCAGATTTTCTTTTAAAGATTTTTGCTGATTTGAAAAAAAATAAGCATTTTACCCACTTTTGTATTTATGTATACATTCAGATAAAGTGACACTTTTATCAACTATATATTGTTTCGTCAGAATCTAATTGATGACGAAACATATTTTCCAAAAGTTGTTCTTCAATTTTTGATGAAAGGAGATAGGTTTTGTGGTGATTCCAAACAAAAAATATCCAGGCTGACAAGAAATAACTGCAAACCTTTATTTTGAACTTCAAACCAAATCATACATACAAATTGTGACTGAATTCAATCAACAATAAGGTTTGAAAATACAATTATTTCCACAGCAATGCATATGTACGAACTATGTCGGAATTTAATCAACAACAAAGCTCGATAACGTGCAAAGATGTAACGTCAGAATTTAATCGATGGCACGACACCCATGATAGAGATGCATGCCGAAATTGAATCGATGATGAAATATCGGGATAAAGATAAGTGTCAGAATTTAATCGACAATGCGAATCGGAAAACTATAATTAAGGAAAAATAAAGTGTAGGAAAGTAAAGATAATAAAATATTACATTTTGATTGTCGAGGATTCCTCTTCTAATTGATAAAACTTGGTATTTATAGACTTTCTATCATAACTGTCTGGGAGTAGTTTCTTTGTAGTTGAATTGTAGTTTGACGCTTCCGAAAATAATGGTCTCATATTCCCACATTGTCAACTCCAAATAGCCTTATCTCCGAGGAGTTGTTTATTTCTCAAGTTGTCAATTCCCTTCAAATAGTAGCCCTATCTCCGAGTTGTTTTTCCCCCATTGTCAATTCCCTTAATAGCAACCTCATTCTCCATTTTCACCTAACTATTCTCCACAATCTCCTTAATGGATTTACATGTGCTTGAACCTTAGATGCAATCTTTTGAATCAATCATCTGCTCCTTAGTTAATACATTATCGACAACTTTGGTAAAATAATCTGTCATCATTCGCCACTAGTTGACATGTGCTAACACTTTCATCCAAGTCATCAACTACATATATATCGACCAATCTTCAATCCATTAAATTGGCTTTCTTCACAGATGACCAACTATGCCCGGATACTATACTCTCCACTCTTTTCCCCTTTTTTTCGTTAATTTTGACGGTTGCATATGAGGTTATCGAGTCCACTTTTGTTACTTCCGAATGATCATCGCATATCGATAATAACTAAATATCAAGCACTTTTGGATGTCAACGTATGCCCCATTTTAAAAGAATAGAATGATTTGTTAATGATTCGATTCTTTTAAATTAGGAAACCCAAGAGTCATCATATGCCCCTTGTTTTCGCCATAATTGATACCACCAAAGTCAACTTGAATGAGATTAAGCGAAAAGCCTCTGCTGACAAGCACAACCTTTAAAAAAAAATGCAAGATTATTAGGACTTGCCTGCACTTGAATTAAATGACTCACTGACCAAAAAAAAAATTAAATGACTCGATGTTCCAAGCCTGTTCATCATTTCATGGGGGGTATCGATGGTAATTGGCTTGACCATGTCAATGAGATATTTTATCATGCAGTTAATCGATTCATTCTTGTGCTTCTCTGATAATGGTTGCATGGCAGCCAACATTATAGGGCTTGGCTCTAATTGTCTTCTCTGCTCATTGGTGAGTTGTCATCTCTGCCTTGTTCTTGCTCCGCCATCGATAGTGCAATCGATGACTTTCCCACCTTATTATTACTAGGTTGTGATGAAGAGTTGTCATTGCCAGCACTATCATGATCAATTTGATTTCTTATTCTCACCATCATATCTCCTCAAATCAACCACAATGGTCCCACCAGGCGTGCCATTTGTTTGGCTGGAATCTAATCGACGATGAAACATCTTTTCTAAAAGTTGTTCTTCGGCTTTTGATGAGAGGAGACAGGTTCTGTGGTGACTTTAGACAAGAAATATCCACGTGGACAAGAAATAACTACAAACATTTATTTCAAACTTTGAACCAAATTGTACATATAAACCGTGCCGGAATTCAATCATCAACAAGGTTTGAAAATACAACCATGTCCACAGCAATGCACGTGCATGAAACTTGTCGAAATTTAATCGATAACAAAGCTTGATAACACGGCAAGATGTAATGTCGAAATTTAATCAACGGCACGACACCCATGATAGAGATGCACGACGAAATTGAATCAATGATGAAACATTAGGACAAAGATACGTGTCGGAATTTAATTGACCACATGAATTAGAAAACTATAACTAAGGAAAAATAAAGTGCAAGAAAGTAAAGATAATAAAAGATTATATTTTGATTGTTGATGGGTCCTCTTCCAATTGATAGAACTTGGTATTTATAGACTTTCTATCATAATTGTCTAGGAGTAGTTTCTTCGTGGTCGAATTGTAATTTGACGCTTCCGAAAGTTATGGTCCCATATTCCCATATTATCAACTCCCTTCAAAATAATAGCCTTATCTCCAAGGAGTTGTTTATTTCTCACGTTGTCAATTTCCTTCAAAATAGTAGCATTATCTCCAAGGAATTGTTCTTTTCCCACGTTGTCAATTCCCTTCAAAATAGCAACCTCATTCTCCATTTTCACCTGACTATTAAAATATTAAAAAATCGATTGAAAAAATATAATAATAATAAAAAAATTGAAAGTGGTGCATGAGTAAAATATTTTCCTTAAAACAGTGAAAAATATCTTCTAGTTTGTTTTCAAGTTTCAATCAAACATTGGAAAATATGGCTATTCTCCTAAAAAATAATTTTCCTAAAATATTAATGTATTTTGATAATTTAGGTCGGGTATGCTCATTAAATTTACATTGCATAAAAATAGGTTAAAACGGGTTAAATGAGTCGATATGGGTTGAACCATTTTCGACAGATCCACCTATTTGACGGCCTTAGTTCTTGGGTTCTCCTCAAGTTTTAAATGTTTTATATCTTTTCTTATCGTCTCCTTTCACGTTCTGTTAGGCATTTCCTTTCCCTTTTTAACCAATGAATACGAGTAATCTTAGTTCGCATCTCTTCATTGGAGCATTTGAAGGCTTTTTGTTCATCATGGCTCAACCATTTCAGATGGCCTTCTCCCATCTTTTCCTCAATTGGGGCAGGGCAGCACCTACCATTTTTTCTTGATAGCTTCATTTTTTCTGTGAGCTCCAATCGTTTCATTTCTTCCCTTATCGTCTCCTTCCACATCCCCGTAGGCATTTCCCTACCGGTTTTGACCGATAAATCCAATCCTTATTCACATCGCCTCACTAGAGCATTTGATGACTTTGTTAAAAAATCCCAAACCATCTTCTCTCATCTTGTCCTCAATGGGGCGACACCTAACAGTTTTCTTAATAGCTTCATTTTTAATTTTGTCTATTTTCGTGTGCCTGCACATCCAATGTAGTATTTTCATCTCAACTGCACTCATTTTGTGCACTAAGGGGAAAAGTACCAAAAAAATCATAAACCTATTTTATTGGTATTAATTCAATCATAAACTATTCAATTTGACCAATTTAGCTCTAAACATTTTAACATTGGTATCAATTCAGTCCGTCCAACCAATTTAGGTCGGAAATCACTAACGTGAACACCAACCGTCCTATGTGGCTCAACCGGCACTAATGTGGACATTTTTAAATAAATTTTCTGTTTTAATTATTTTTTATTTTTTCCCCATATATGATTGTGGGACTAACTCTGTTTATTACATCCTTGTTTCTTGGTAGAGATGTTCCGGCATGTTGGGCCTGACTCCTTTTACAACCAGACTAAAAACTATTGGACCCTCCAATAATCGTTTCACGCCTTTATACGTACAGAACAGTAAACTCATTCTCATCAAACTATAAGCTACGCTTCGTAGTATTTACAAAGAGCCCGTCGCGCACTTTGTCTCTCACCTAGACAAATGCTCTCTCTCTTGGTACGACCATTTCTCGTGTCTACCAATGGACTCGACACTTTTGCTAACTCATTGGAACCCCATTTATTTGATTATAACGTAGTAATATAGAGACGAACTCCAGAACACCCTGTAAAATACTTCAGTTTCTCGGTTTCAAGCACTTATTCGCTAACTCAGCTTCGCTCGTCGCTGGAACTTCCTATAGGCCTCCAAACTTGGAACTATAAGCTTGGATTTACTAGCGTTGTGTCCGTCTATTGGTAAATCTCATGGAAATTCCACGCAATCAAGCGTCGAACCTTCAACTAATCTAGCTAGTCAGACAGATCTTCTGTAAGGCAAGTTTTGAGCACTTCGATTCATCAATCTCCAGATGGAATTAGTCTGATTTTTGGGCTGCAATATACTCGGATATCTACAGTACATGGGTATGAGCTTTGTCTTCTGATTTTGACAATCCAGCAATCTATAGATGGGAAGTCTGGATCGACATGGTCCGTCACTCCGTTGCTTCTGCAATCCTACAGCTTGCCTGTACGTTTTCCACTACTCAACACTTTCTTCCTCTATGAGTGTAGATCCCCGGGTTGTCGATGAATTCTCCACCAAAACAGCCTTTGGATCTTTTTCCATTTCGATACTAATATAATGCGACCACACTCTTAATCAAATTCATGAAAATACTCAGACAAGTTCTATAAACTTCAAAATCATTTTAGGGATGTTTTCCAACTTGGAATTATTTGGTTGGAAACATCCCGGATGAGTCATGTCTCGAAAGCTGCTGAATCCTTCTGTTTATATTCATCATTTAGTATATCAACCACACATCATGACAATCCACAATCCTTCCACGTCCAAACTTTGAAGCCGGTTTTCTTAATGTCCCGGCGAGAAAGTGTTGATTGAACTGGTGATACATTTGTGATAAGCAAGATTATATTTCAATCTACTATACTTCATTGCTGATGTCTCGTTCAATCCCCCTTGTTCCCCACCCCTTGTCACTAATTATAAAGTGTCGCCAAAGTACTCAATCATGCTTTCACCATTAAACCAGTGAATATACATAGTATACTTTTCTGTAAGTATTTGATCCTCTTGACTCAACTAATCTTCATGAATGCACGTCAACAGCCCATCCACGTGCATCAGCCAAAGGTCAACTCAGAGTGGTGGCAGTAGCTATCAAGGTCACACCAATTGAGAGACTCTGGCTTCAACATGAGATCTACCAAGTGTTTATCAGACACTTAACCACCAACAGAACCCAATCGACCAGTCCCCTGGAGTTCTGTAGGTTTGCATTCAAATCTCCAGTTTTAACTTTTTGTGTTATTTTAATCGAGGAAAAAGAAATACCTGGCTTTCCCATTGAGGAACATCACTCCTATTGTCCAATGCTTCCCAGGCATCTTCTCCACTTGCTCAGCAGAAAAGACACAGAGACAGTACTCTGTAACATTCAGAATGCACTTCTTTTGCATGATCCCTCCTCCACTTAAACTAGCAATCATTTGTGCATAGGAGCAGCCAAACAAAATTTGCAGCTTCATTGTCATACTTGGTCAAAGTTTGTACGTTCTGCTTTCCCTCTTTCCCTGTATTGATTATGATTTCTTTGTTCTTGTCACAGCAAAAGATTGATGATTTTGACACATGAATGTACTCATATACATTTTTCACGAAAAGGTATTTAATGTCGAATCAACCACTGTTGTTCTAGTCTCAACAGGCACAGAACTATCAGCAGTTTTTTCCATATCCATTGCAGCCAAATTCTCTTCCTCATTCTTGCTCTTCTCTGGTTTCTCGACCTTAAGTTTCTGCCAGAACATTGAATAAAAGTCCCAACACCAATCAGATGTAGTCAGATATTTGCTAAAACCTAAACAAACTGATGTTGTAATACCGTTAATTCCTCAGATGACTAAATAAAAGTGAATGGATGGCAAGGTACTGGACCTTGACCACCATTTGAAAAGGGCAAACAGATGCTTTTTTGTGGCCATAAAAAAAAAAAATTGTCACTTCAGAAAACCACGACCACACAATGAAAGTACCACCGAATAATTATTATTTCGCAAGGTTAATCACATACTCTCCGGCAGATGACATGAAGTCTTTAAAACAATATTAAAATTGAAGCCTATCTCAAAGATTAGACAACTAACCTTAATACCCATGGAGGTGTCCTTCGTCATCCGTGCAAACATGTTGCTGTAAACCTTGGCATCTTTCCTGTTGCTCTTGGCTTGAAGTTGTTTCAAGCTTTTCTCTAGTATCTTCACCTCCCTTACAGAAGTGCATTCCAGTATAAGTGTCAAAAGCTCACAATGGAAGCCCAAATTTAATGCTGGAATGTTATCCACATGCTTAACGCTCATATCTCCACTCATGGCCCAACTACAAACTTGTCTTTGGTTCTACTAGTTACCTTTCTGCTGTGTGTGTGAGAGAGAGAGAAAGAGTTTTCTTTTCTTAAAATTAAAATACCAGTCAAAAGGCCAAATAACCTTTTTTAACTGTGATTGTGCCAGGACATTCATTTCATTGTTGGGCATGTGTTTCTCATTGTTATTTACTGTCACAATCCAGCAAAGCAAAAATTACTTTTTGTTTTGCTAAACAGCAAACAAACGAATAATTAGAATAACTGTTCACCTGTTAACAGGATCAATATCTAGAGCTTTCCTGATGTCTAGTTCAGCTGAGACCAGATCTGCAGTCTCCCTATAAGCTTGCGCCCTTCTGTACAATGCTTTCACGTTATAGAACTCATAATCCAGTACCTAAATTCCAAAAAGAAAGGGAATAAACCAGATACTCATCAGTAATCATCACACTGCCATGTAATTTTAAAGGCAGAGCAAGTTATCTTCATGGTTGCATTAGCAGAACAAAACTGCTACGATATAAAAACGACACAGCTCACTTCATCTGGTTCATTGCCTAATAATTCACCATTCAGATGTGCTTTCACATGCACAAAACCAGAAGCAAACAACACACATAACCTTCCATGAAATGTTGTAAAACATACTAAGGACTTGACTTCGAAATTTTCATTCTCAAGCTTACTTCCCCTTGAAATTGAAGAAGAAAATTACACTTCAGCTGGTTCATTGCCTACTTATTCACCATTCAGATGCTGCCTTCACATGCACAAAACCAGAAGTGAACAACACACATAACCTTCCATGAAATGCTGAAAAACATAAATAAGGCCTTGACTTCAAAATTTTCACTCTCGAACTTACTTCCCCGTGAAATAGAAAAAAATTACATGTTTACTACATCCAGCAAATGATCAAGGGATCTTCTGCACTTCACCTTTGAACATAGCCTAATTGCTTCCTGGAAATTATTTAGCTTCAGACTACAAGCAGCAGCATTTAGCCAGCACGCAACTCTCAATGCTTTGACTAGCTTTTGCTCATCATCCCCAAAGGAACCATCCTCACCGACATAGTCAGCAGCCTATGGTCACAGGAAAATAATCAGACTTTGAGTGACTGAAATAAAATTTAGCATATTTCAATTAGGCATTACATCCCAGTAGCTACCTTATCATATTTTTTTCCTGCTCGTTGAAACTTCCCGGCTTTGAACAGTAAATTGCCTTCTTCTTTCTTCCTCCCAGCTTCCTCAATTCTCTCACTATTATTCATCTCCCATGGGGCTCTCTCCTTCAGAAAATTCATGGCAAAAGGGCACAAGAGAGAACAATTTGTACTTGCGTTAATTAAAAGTGTCGAGCAAATGACTGTCCAATAACTAGATGACAAGAATCTTGTACTGATACCTCCAAAAACTGTATACGTGAAAATATTACTGAAACTACTGCAAGGAAAAACGTGAAAAGAATAGCAACAAGAACTTTAGGGTTCATTCAGAAAAAAGTTATCAACCGCAGGCACAACAAAATACGTTATGAATCAACATGAAAGCAATTCTAACAATCTTCAGTTAAGTTGTGTTTTGGAAAGTTTATCCTAATAAATTTCATTAAGTTTGATATAAGCAGAATATCTTGTTCTTTACATTAATCCTTGTAATCCTGGTCATTAGTTGCTATAGAAGATGGAAAACTCTGGGGAAGTTTTGTCATCTATACCAAGAAAAGCACAAATTACAGTTTATGTGTGGAGAGGAATCTTTTATAAGTAGGGAACAAGGTGGCTACTAAATAGAGGCCACTGGGGATTTGATTCTTACACTTCTTAACAAAACCCTAATTCACAAATAACTCTCTACTCTTCACAGTTCTATCGTGAAATAGGGTGGTGAAGTTGGGTCACAGGCCAAAGCAAAAAATCAACTTTTCAAGCTGGGCAAAATTACATAGGGAGGGGTAGTGTGCAGGTTAACATCAGGTGGGAAGAGAAAAAAGACCCGGCCTTGTGATTCAGCACACAAATGAGAATGTCCACAAGAAGATATCATTCTTTAATCCTACAAAAAAAAAAAAAAAATAATAATTAATTAATTAATTCACGCATTCTTCCATTACCTTAATGAAATCCAGCATTTCAACTTCATAGATTAGATTGGAACATGGAGGAACAATGGCGAGATCTCGCTCAACTTCTACGCTTCCAAACCCATATTCATGATCTATCGTCACCATAGCCAGCTCCCCTTTCTTCATGGTTGCCGATGCACGATCTAAACCAGCAATCACTTGCTCTGAACACAGTATTAGGCAAAAAACAATAAGATAATGTATCTGACTTCTCAAGTCATATAAAGTAATTCCAATTAATAATAAAATATAGAAGCTGTAAGATTATCTGACTTACCTTCATCTGTGACAAAGTTCAGAGGTTGCTCGCCATCTAGTCCTTTCTTTTCAAATACAGTCCCATTCTCTAGCCTAGCTGCATAGCTAACTGCATAACTTTCAAATTAGCAATGCGACAAATGAAAAGGCATTTTCCACCACTCAAGCTATCCAACTTAGTTCAAAGAGTCAAATCCCATAGCCTTCACAAAAAGTCAAACCAAGAATAGGAATACTTACTAGTAACAGCTGCACCCTCATTTGCCGTAAATGCTCCTTCCCCATCTTTCAGGATCTTCTTAAGTACCTTACCATCACCAGTGACATCAATAACAGGCTTGAAAGATACCAATTCCAGGTCAACATCGAGGATAGAATTTGGAGGAACATTATGTAGCTGGTCACTGTTATCAAATTTTTTGTCCCCAAAAGCATCTGCAATAGAGAAACTGATTAAAGTACAAAACCACACTGCAGATGATTTGTTAAATTTCAAAGTTTCAGTGGGAAATGTATTGGAAATTTTCTTATCAGATCATATAGCCATTATGAGCAGCAAAATAGGAGGTCCATAATTTGATGATGCAGTAAGGATCATAATGTACTTCCAAAATACTGCTTGATTGAGACAACATCAGTGGCATTGAAAATACAGCCATTTTTTAATGGAGCAGTCAGCCTGCATCTTCAACTCAATCAACAGCAAGACAAATCATCGCATCACACAGGAGATAATAAGAATAAACCTTTGCCCCACCCCCATCTTCCAACAAGTACAGATAAAGCAGTTCGTCTGAGTGTGATTCCACCTTTGATATTAAGTCCTAGATCCACGCTTGTCAAAACACTTAAACCTGTCTAAGTGCACCTTACATATGGTCTTCCATGAAAACAGAATCTATCAAATATTACTTGCCTTTTCTCCTTTCTCTAGATGTAACTTAGTCTCTTCAATCTTTCCGGTAAAGATAACGTCAAGCACCTTATGACATACAAAAGTTGCAACCACACATTAAAAGTGAAGTTATAATGATGCTCATCCTGATAGCAGAGGTTGAGAGGGAAGTCTTAGAGAATCCATGGGGCTGTATGTATATAAGTGACAATTGTTATGACCACATCCTACCAGCAAATTTGTCAATAACATTTACAACGATATTATAATGAGAAGCAATTTTTTATGAGTCAGAAAACCAAACCCAATATATAATATGCATTTCATGAAGCTTGGAGTGACATCAACAGAAAAGTTATCATCATATCAGAAAAGTTTCCACTAACTGCTGGTGATGATATATCTCATACAATCCATTTGAACTAATTAAAGGAATTCTTCTAATACTGATGAAATCATAGTGAGTGTAAATTGACATTGAAAAGTCTAACTTAAATTTACACGTGTTTTATCTAAATGAAGTTTCAAAGGAAGTTCATTAACTGCACAAAGATAAACATCACAAGAGACATTCAGTAAAATGAAACCTTGAAACCCAACAAAGTAAGTGTGTTGATATCATTCGGATACATACACTGAGGTTGAATGAGCAATTTAACCCTTTCTCCCTTTTTCATGGTCATCACCGCTTTTGAAAATGCTGGACAAAGATGACCTGAAAGAAGCAGATTACTCCTTTGTACTATGTAAGGATTAGCAAAGAAAACCGTAATCTGCAGCTGTAAGACTTTCTAATCAGAAACTAACCATCTTTTACATAAAATTCGAGTCCTTCTTCCGGTGCTTCAGCAATAATGGTACCATCTGGCAAAGCCACTCGATATTTCACTGCAATTCATGACAAAAGAGGCACATTTTATCTTCCGCATTCAAATGTAGTTGTTTGCCTTTCACCAGACAAGTCTGTCCGGCGAGGGGGCTTACTGGCTGGCGGACTAAATCTCATTTAACCCAAACAAGGAAAATAACTTACCCAAGACTTCATCTAGATCGCTAGGTTGCTCATTCCTCTCTCCTTTTACCAAAATCTTTTTCACAATCCCCCCATCTTTACAGATATCCACCACTATGATCCATGAAATGAGCTCGACTTCGAACCTCACAGCCGCATTTGGAGGAACCCCCTCGCGGCCCACAGCTCCATAGCCCAGCTCAGGAGGCACGGTGAACAAGGCACATTCCCCTTCCTTCATTGTTATAATCCCATGGTCCAAACCAGAAACCAATTGACCTTCGAAACAGACGAAAACAAATTCAGACCAGAACCGGAACAAATTCGTCGCCGCCAAATGAATAACTAGCGCAAGGCAAGCTAAAACGACATGCGAAAAACCTCACCCTGACCAAGCTTCAGCATCAGAGGTTCATCCCTATCTCTGGTGGAATCGAACCTAGTCCCATCAGTCAGAGTCGCCACGAAATGAACTGCACTCGCATCACCGAACCAAATCCAACGGAGGAAATTCAGCGAACTGGTCAGACAACGACGACGACTCCGCACAAACACGCGCGAAAGAATGCGAGAGGCGGGAGGGGAGTACCGGCGGCTTCGTCGCCGAGCTCCGGCGTCTCCCAGCCGCGGCCGCGCCGGAGGAGCTTCTTCACGAGGCCGGTGCGGCCGAGCGGCCTCTCCTCGCCGACCTTCATCGGAGGCGCCGAATCGATCACCTCGCCCGGCTCCTCGTCGAGACCGTCTCCGTCTTCGATGTCCGAGACGTCGGTCTTCTTCCGCGACGCCATTCCTCTCGGCGCGAGCAAGGCGAGGCGTCGCCGGTTGTTTCCTCCTTCCGATTTCGGCGGAGAAGACGGCGGTGGAGGACTCTTGTGCTCGAGAGCGGGTGGTCGTTGACGGTGGTCAAACCGCTTCTGATCGAAGCAGAAAGGAAGGCAAGGAAGGCACCTCGGGAACTTCTAGATGCATTGAGTTCATTTTCTGTACACTGAAAAATATTCTTTTTTTTTTTTTTTCCCGAATTCACTTGAAAATTAGGGGTGATCGGTTTCGGTTCGGTCCGGTTCCACCTAGGCAGGGAACCGGACTGGAGCACTGTTCCCAAAATTACGAATCGTGGACCGGACCGGACCATTGGTTCCGGCCCGGTCCGGCCCAACAAAATCGGCTCTACTTTTTGCACTAAAGAAAGAACCGACTTTTTGCACTAAAGAGTGACCGCGCTCCGGACTGATCAATCCAATTCGGTTCTCGGGCAAAATATTCAAACTTCACTTGCGTGATTCACACTTCGTGTGTTTCACACTTAACTTTAACCATAAAGGTCATGAAAATTTTGGCTAAAAGTTGAACTTGGCTTAAATTGTAATCCTATAAACAAGTAACGTGGGGACATTTTAATCACTAGAAGTCAAAAAATTGTAATCTTATTCGCTAAAGAGTATACCATCTAATTTCCCCAAGCAGGCAAAACAAAACACAAAGCAAGGATCATTCAACCATTCATCACAAAATCCCCAATAAATCAATTAAAAAAGAAAGAGTCTCTTACTTTCCCTCTTTCTCTCGATAACTAACTTGCTGGTACCACTCGAGGAACCCTGAAAATAGAGAACTCAAGTAACAGCTAGGGGTGAGCAGTGGTCTAGGGTCGACCTTGGATTGACCCTGGACCGGCCCAACCCTATCGGTCCTGGTCCGGTTCCCAAGGGGACTGGGTCAGTCCTTGGTCCTGAAATTCCAGGACCAACACTATGCGGATTGGTCATCGATCCTAAGAGTTTTAGGTCGGTCCAATTCTAGACCAACCCTGTATATATATTATATTACATTATATTATTTATAATTCTTCTATATATTCAAACTTAAGTAAAATGTTTGTTATAAAACCTAAGAGTTATGGTGAGATGTTCTATCAATAGCACTAATAGTAATTTCAATTTAAAACTTTTGTTGAGTATTAATTATGTGTCGTTTATTTTGTTTTCAGGTATTTAGAAGTTCAAGTGAATTAACAAGATATGAAATTATATATTCATGGTTTATATTAAGTATTTTGAACTTTTTATGGTTTAATTGTATTTTACTAATGAATTTCAGCTGCACATTACTTTTCAATTTATGTCAAATGGTAGAAGTTTTTGAAGAGTAGAGTAGTACTGCAGTTTCTACGGTGATTTGCTAATCAAGTGGTGTGAAGCTCATTTTTTGGTTGAATGATCAAATGCTAATCAAGTGGTGTGAAGCTCATTTTTTGGTTGAGTGGACTCTACATAATCAAATGCAGGAAAATGCTTTTGCATATGGTGTTATGAATATTAAAGATAGATGATTACGAGAACTTTTCATGTTGTCCCATATCTCGATAAGCGGTTAGCAGGTACGAAATTTCTATTATTGTGTCATCTTAAATTTGTTGAATATGTATTGGTATTTATAGTTTAGTTGTACAATGCTGCATTGTTGATGGATGTGTAATTTGAATTTGTAGGTTTGCTTTTTTAGGGAGTATAAAAAACAAGACAAAAAAAATTATCGATCGGTCCCGGGTTGACCCTGGAACCGAACCGAACCCATTGGGTCGGTCCGGTCCTTAGTCCCAGGCTCAATAGGGTCGGTCCTCGATCCTAAAAATTAAGGACCGACACTGTACGGGTTGGTCTTAGGGTTAGGAGGTGACCCGGATCAACCCGGACCATGCTCACCCCTAGTCACAGCCCACGTTACTAACAAGGAGATTTTTTCTATAAATAAAAGAGTAACAAAAATGGTTTTAATGGTCTCTTGGCCACATAAGAGGTTCCTACCTCAAATTGCAATTTTGGTTGTAATAAGTTATCATGTTTATATATTTTATTAATTCTATGCATATAAATTATATATTAAAAATTTGGTTCGGTCCGGTCCGGTTCGGTCCGGTTCCCACCTTGCAATCGGAAACCGGACCGACCGGCCACCGGTTCCAAGATTAGGAACCAGGAACCGGACCGTCGACCATGGGAACCGCCCAAAACCGGCAGGTTTAGTCCAGTCCGGCCGATTCTCGATTCGGGCGGTTCCCATTGCACACCCCTATTGAAAATCTTTGGCAAGTGTTAAAAAAAAAAAAAAAGACATAATTTCTGTTGTTTCGGTGACAATGATGCATGTAAATTAGACACATGAGAACTGTGCTATTATAAACTTTCTCCAAATGGTGAATAATACTTCATACATATTTAGGCTGTATTCGTTTCGCAAAAAAAAAATATGACTTACGGAAAAATATTTTCTAAGAAAATAATTATATTTTTCAATATTCGACTAAAACCTAAAAATGAGTAAGAAAATATTTTTTGTTGTTTGATAAAGAAAATATTTTCTTCTATGCACCCATTTCAATAATTTTATTATTATTGTTATATTTTAAAAAAATCATTTTTATTTTTTTCCATTTCTTTCTTTTTCTTTCTCTTCTAAGCTGATCATCAGCCACAAGCGATTGGGAGCCTCGCCACAAGCCGATGAGGCCAAGTTCGCTTGACACCAGCAAGCTCGAACCTTGCTAGATCCGACCACTTGGGCGAGGCTCAGGTGGTTGGATTTGATGAGGTCACTCCCTCGCTTGGGCGGCTTGATTTGATGAGGTCAATCATCGGTCGTTGTAGTGGCCAGCCATCGGCTAATGAAGAAGAAAAGGAAAAGGTATAAAAAATTATTAAAAAGTGCTTTTTTAGAAAAATAAAAGGAAAAAGTACTTGATGAAAGAAAATGTGAGGTGAAAGAAAGTATGGAAAATGTTTTTCTCTTTCTCAATGGAAAACAATTTCCCTATTTTAGAGGATCTTTTTCACTTCATGAAAAATGATTTTTCCAACCAATTCATTTTCTGTGAAATGAACGTCGGAAAATCCGAAAAATATTTTTCTGGAAATTATTTACCGTAAAACGAACATAGCCTTCTTAATCGGGAAGTTCAAGTGCAGTGTGGCTATGAAAGATCTACATGGCGGTTAAGCTTATGAGGTGCTGTGGAAGAGTAGCAATGATCAAGTTCCATCGAGGTGATTGTGACTTGCCTGAAATGTCGAATCAAATTGGAGATTGTTGAGAATATGTCTAAAATTTGAGCTTGTAAAGAAAAATTGATCCCAGCAAAAATTCTATATAAAAAAAATATGATTTTTGATTTGATTTTGCAATTTAAACTGTTAAATACTTAAAATAAGATGGGCATTTCTTCTTCTTATCCTTCATTGTTATGAAGTTCTGTTTTAATTCATGCCAACTTTATTTGAGATGCTAATGTAACTTTAATTATCACTTAGGGTGCGTTTGTTTTAAGAAAATTAAATAACTCCATAAATATTTCAAAAAAAAATCACTTATAACATTTATAAAAATGAATGAAGGAAATATTTTTTTATTGTCGTGGAAATTATTATGTCATAAATTATTGTTGATAATGAAAACATTTTTATTGACTTATTATTTCAAATTGTACAAACAATTATTTTAAGAAAACAAGTTTTAAATTATTAAATTTTGCGAAATAAATGCATCCTCAATTAAAGTGAGGAGTTGTGGGACCATCTAGGTTTCTTTTTTCACCTAAACGATTGTATAGTTCAACATAGATACTTTAAGGGAGAAGAGAACTAGAAGTGTTTTAACTTATGTGTAGCGCTCACTTTAGTGTCACAATTTTTCGCCGGCTTACTTAAGTACCACTTTAAAAAAAAAAAATGATCACTTAAGTGCCAACTCCGATCTAAGTCTTCGGAAATCTAATATGACAATATTTATTAATTTCTCAATCCTACATAACTTGTCAGCATGTGCAGTTAGCATATAATCTCCAAACGACGTCGTCTAGCAAGTTAAAAAGTGATCACTCCAATGCTAGTTATTATAAAAAAAATGATCACTTCCAATATCAATCGTTGTAAAAAGTGATCACTCTAATGTTAATCTTAATGAAAATGATCACCTCAGTGCTTAAAAAACCCCTAAACAACGTCCTATAGCAAGTTATAAGTGATTACTTTAGTATCAATCGTTATAAAAAAAAATGATTATTTTAGTGCCAATTATTATTAAAAAGTGATTACTACTTCTTATAAAAGCCACATAATTTTAGTAGATAGAATTTTTTGTCGGAGGCAATTAAGTAATCATTTTTCTTTGATTTTAGTAAGCCAACGAATAATTATGACACTAAAGTGAGTACCATATACAAATAAAGCACTTTTGCCGTCCTTCTCCCTATACTTTAATTTGGGGAAAATCTCAAATAAGGACAAAAAATATGCATACTTTCTCAAATAAGGATCCCAAAGTAATCATTGTTTCAAATAAGGACCCAAAGTGGCTAACAAGTCTCAAATAAGGACCCGAACCTGCAGCCTAGCCAAAATGTTCACTGGCCGGCGAGCATGTGACATTTCTGGTGGCTGGAATATGGGCAATTTTGTCCCAAAAAATTATAGATTGAAATTAACAAACCCTAAAAACAAAACCCCCAAACTCTTCACATTCTTCTTCTTCCGCTTTTCATCTTTTACGTTCTTTGTCCCATCTTGTTTGGAGAACCCAAATTCTCTATTGATGGAGCAAGATCCCTATCTCCCTGAGTTTCAAAGGTACGTGCCCTCCCCCCCCTCTCTCTCTCTCTCTCTCTCTCTCTCTCTCTCAATTTGAACAAAACTGACCTCAGTTGAACGGGAGTGTGAATCAAAGTGTACGGCGAACCTAGGAAAAGATAATAAAGAATTGAGGCCCTCGTGTTACACATGAGTGTCTCAATAACGAAAATGTGGCTTTACTCAAGATTTGTCTTTTTCGTTAGAAAGAAACAAAGACATAAAACAAAAGAAAAAGATGTGAAGAAACAAAGGTAGGGGTTTCTTGTTGTGTTTCAATTCTTGTTCCATTAAGAGAAAATTTCCGTGCTCCAAGCGAGAGAGGACAAAGAATGGAGAAGATGAAGAGCAGAAGAAGAAAAACGTGAGAAGTGTTTTTCTTTTTAGGTCAAAAGAATGTGAAGAGTTTGGGGGGTGATTTTTAGGGTTTGTTAATTTCTATCTATATTTTTTTTTGGACAAAATTGCCCATATTACGGCCACCGAAAATGTCATACTTTCGCTGGTTGGTGAACTTTTTGGCCGGCCGGCAAGTTTAGGTCATTATTTGAGATTTGTTAGTCACTTCGGATCCTTATTTGGGATAACGGCCACTTCGAGTCATTATTTGAGAAAATATATTCATTTTGAGTTCTTATTTGATGTTTTCCCTTTAATTTGAGTACAAATGGATAAGGCACCACGTGTCACGACCTTTCATTGGCCTAAAAGTCAACGAGGCATGGCATATAACGATCCAATATCCATCCATGTTCCGTGAATTCAGAATTTCAACTCGCCTGTCCAGTGGCGTACGGAGGCTCACTTTTGAGGCCTGATTTAAAACCCACAATGATTGCTACGACTATATAGCGGTAATGTAAATTTAATAATGAGGTTTGCTGTCAAACATTTATAATAATTAATCTACTTTGCTTGGTCAATTGTCAACCACACGCATAAATATCTAAACTGAGCTTTATTTTAAATAAGGACATAAAGTATCATACCAATATAAAAGAAGGGCTTGATCTCTCAAGTGCATTTACATCATTTAATTTTTAAAATTTTCTTTCCTTTTTTTCTTTATTTTTTCCTTTTTCAATTTTTTTCTTTTCAAAAAGGAAAAAAAAAACTAAATTTTTAAAAAATGCACGCAGATAGTTGGCAACCCTCCCCCGCTTGTGGCCATGGCTAAGGAGATCCTTTGGGCTACTTAGGGCCTGTTTGTTAATGTTCTTTGTTTCTGTTTATAAACAAAATTTCTGTTTTTTTGTTCCAGAGAACAAAAAAAGAAAAGAAACGCGTTTTTTTGCGTTTTTGTTCCAAATCTATTTTTTTATTCCCAAGAACACATTTGGAACAAAAACAAGAAATAAGAAAAACGTGTTTCTTGTTTTTGGAACAATTTTTAAGAACAAATTTTCTCTCTCCTCTCTTTTTCTTCTCTTTTTTTTTCTTCTTTTCTTTTTCTTTTTTCTTTGGCTGGTCGCCGGCCTCGACCATGACCGGTGACCGGCGAGGGCCGGCCGTCGGCGAGGGGCAAGGCTAGGCGAGCTCGAGCTCGCCCAGATCCGCGAGCCGAGCTCGCCCTGAGCGCCTTGGGGCAAGGCTCGACCTCGGGCGAGGCCGGGCGAGGCCCCGGCCTCGTCGGCCGGTCACCGGCCATGGCCGAGGCTAGCAACCGGCCAAAAGAAGAAAAAAAAAAAAAAGAAAGAAAAAAAAAATATAAAATATAAAAATATAAAAGAATTAAAAGAAACAAAAAAAGAACACAAATTTACTAAACGTGTTTCTGTTCATTTTTTATTCTCGAAACAAGTTTACCAAATGCGTTTTTTTGTTCAAAAATTGTTCAACGGAACAGAAACATTTTTTTCTATTTCTGTTTCCCGAAACAATTTTTAAATAGAAATGTTACAAAACGCGTCCTTAGATTTGAGAGACAATCGCTGGTGATGGCTACCACCCCATTGGCATTGGGTGGCGGCCATAGGCATGAGGTAGTCAATTTTTTTATTAATTTTTTTCTTTCTTTTTTTTAGTTTTTTAATGGAAAGAAAAATTAGACAAAATGAAAAAAAAAAAGGAAAGAAAATAAAAAGGCTAATTGACAAAAATGCCCTTAATGAGCTAGTAAGGTCATATTCTTTTTTGAGACCGACATGACACTTCAAGCCTTTATTTAAAATAAGATTCATTTAGGTCATTATTTGAGAAATTGAAAGCACTTTAAACCCTTATTGGAAATGTTCACTTTAAGTCATTGTTAAAGAAACGAGAACACTTCAAGTCTTTATTTGAAATTTTTCCTATATATATACAAAAGTTCAACCCAAAATAGAAAACTCTTCTATAGGAAACTTCCTTCAATTAAGAAATCGTTCAACGAAAAAATGTAATCAAAATGGGAAACTTTCTTGTATTAATAAAATTTCTATTCATGCTCAAATTCAAGACATATTTTCAACAATTAGAATCTACACCTATCTCTCTCTCTTTTTTGGAATTATGTGATTAAGTTGGTGAGTTATATAGGATCAATTTAGGAGGAACATGCTCATAAAGGCCCCTTGGTGAAGAAAATTGAAGGAAAATTCTCACTAATTTAAATTATATCTCCTCTTTTCAACCCACAAAAATTTAAATTTTCTCAAAAGTTTTCACGTGATTATCACCCCTATTTTCCTCAATCTCCCAAACATGGCATTAATATTAAACTTACTTATTTACTTGATTGATTCTTCTTGTAATGGTTTCATGTCCAAGTTTATCAGGATGTGCTCTTTTGATAAAATTGTAAAATTAGTAAAAGTATTCATTTTTAAATGTTGATTAACTTAAATGCTAAAAAAATTAAATTTGTAGACAAGAAATGAAAATTGACAATTGCATATTATTAATTTCATACCAAACATAGAACAAGGATATTTGTCAATAAGTTCTAGTATCGTCATCAATTATTTTTCTGTTAAATGAATTCAATAACCGCTCCCTTACTTACCACATTACATCAATTGTTGACTTACTGGAGTTTGCTTAGTCAATACTAATTAAAGTTATCAAATAAGTTTTATTTCATCAATTAATGAAATTTGTAATTTTTAGCACATAATTTGGGTTATATAAAAAAATACTCAAAATTGGAATTTTGAATGTGTTATGTCATTATCTTTTAGGAAAAAAGCCACCAAAAACCCCAAATTTTGTCCAAAATAATAAATTTACCTCAAACATTTTTTTTGTGATATGAAAAATCCCAAATATTATAACCGTGATACATTTACCCCAAACTCTATGACCAAGGGCATTTTCGTCTTATTTTTTAAAAAATTTTTTCCTTTCTCTTTTCTTTTTTCCTTTGTTCTTCTTCTCTCTTCCCTCCGCCGGCTTCCCTCCACCATGGCCGATGGAGGGAAGTCAAACTCAAGTGAGGGCGACCCTCGCTGGCATCGGGCGAGGGTGGCCCCCGCCTAGGTGTTGCCCTCACCAACCCAAGCGAGGACAACCCTCGGCAGACGCAAGGTTGCTCTCGCCAGATCTGGCACCCCTCACCCAACGTTGGCGAGGGCCACCTTTGCCTGAGTCTGGCTTCCCTCCACCATGGTTGGCGGAGGGAAGAGAGAAGAAGAAAAAAAAAAATTAAACTGTAAAAGACGAAAATGCCCTATAGTTTAGAGTAAATGTCTCACACGAATATAAGTTTAGGCTTTTTTGTGTCAAGAAAAAAAAAAAGGGTAAATGTGTCACGGTAGCAAAGTTTAGGATTTTTCATGTTACAAAAAAAAGTCTAGAGTAAATTTGTCACTTTGGGCAAAAATTAGGGTTTTTTTTATGGCTTTTTCCCTATCTTTTAATGCTTGTCTTGTCATAACCTATCTTTCTATAATTGAGTTTGGACTTGACTGCATATTTAATTTTACACTTGTATGTAAAAAATCTAATTTTCACTTCCACGTTGTGTTAAGAAACCCTAATTATGTATTAAAGAGGCATTGGATAACCATTTTTCCTAAAGAATAAAGCTAAAAAGTGGATAGGCAAGATTTGTATATCAATAAATAATTGCTATTTCTCAAGATTTGTATATCAAAAGTGAAGGTCATATGCAATTTCTGCAACTTTGTCGCACTATTTTTAATTCGCTGAAGGGCTTGGGCAAAAACTTCTATGCTTGGTACAGTATGCTCGTTAATTAATGTCTGGAATATTAAAATTTCTACTACAATAAGCTATTTCTTATAACAAATAAAAATAAAAGAGAAAACCACGCTACCCCTGAACCAGGTCCGGACTAAAATGAATTACTGTCGTTTGTGGCTATATATGTTTTCCGCCCCTAGATTTCATCAGTCAAATGCCCACGCGATATGCTAATATCCCTCGATTGGAAATGCGTTTTTGTTATAATTAGTCACAAATATGTCTTTGATATTAATTTCACCTTAGGGAAAATTGTCTAAAAAATTTTAAACATATTACACTTTTACCAATTTAATCCTAAATATTTTAATTGTGTTAGTTGAGTTCTAAATCTTTTCATGTATTGTCAATTAAATCCATATGGTCAATTTTAATTAGAAATTACTGAAGCCTAACGACTGGCTAGAAGATGAAGGGAGAAAAAAAAAAAAAGAAAATGTTAAAAAAAAGTTGTCAACATTAGCGCTTGATATGCCATGTAGGACGACATCATCTATGTTAGCGATTTTTAGCCAAAATTTGATTGATTGACTTAATTGACAAAACGTGAGAAGATTTAGAATTCAATTGATATAATTAAAAAGTTTAAGATTAAATTAGCAAAAGTGCAATAGATTTAGGACTTCTTGGACAATTTTCCCTTTCATCTTGCACAATGAAATTCAAGATTGGCTGATTTTTTAGCATTAATAGAAAAAAAAAAACTCTATATTCATGTTAGGATTTAATTTGCATTGAAAATAGAATGTCACAGAAAAATCGATTAACATACACGATGAAGAATAAGCAAGCAAATACTTGCTAAATTTTTTACTGATACTCACATTCACAGAAATATGCATAGAAATTTCATTGTTGAAAATTAGATCTCTAAACAATTTCATTGTAAGGGCCATTTGGGTTTTCTTGATAAAAGTTGTCTTCCTCGATTAATCCCTGTGATTATTTTGAGCTCGATTAATCCCTGTAAGGACCTTTTATTTCAAAAAGTCTTTTTCTTTTTGAAAAAGTTTATGCGGACACCAAAATTTAAGGGTAGGAAGTAGTAAGAGCAAAGTTATCTTAGGATGAAATTGATTCAAGTTATTGCGAGTAATTTGACCTTGGCTTTGTGACTGCTCTTGATTAACTCTTAACTCGTTCAATTTCAAGTAGAGTTTGAGCTCGCGATACTTAACACGATTACATACATAAAAGAGAAAAGGAAGACAGATGGAGCGATCTTTAGACATCAAATACAATAATAAGAAGAATAATAATATCGATAATATTAACAAGAGGAAAATATTTAAAAAGTTCTAAACCAATTATATTTATATTTTTGTCAATTTGGTCATAAATATTTTCAATTCAGAGTCTATTCGATCAAACATGCACTATGTATTATTATTGAAATGTGAAAGTAATTTCTTTTCCTTACATCTTTGGTTAGGTAGCCATTTAATAGCACTAGGGCCGAAGGCATAGCACATTGAGGAACTCTTGTAATTTTCTACATACTACAACATAATTTATACAATTGAAAAAACTATGAAATAAGACTAACTAAAAAGATATGCGTACTATACTTGAAAAAATAAAAGAAATTAATTATATTCAAATTAAGATATTTATGGAAAGCCAAATGACTAAAAAAAATCACTAAGTATTGTAGTTTTACCATTGAGAAATCGCATATTAGGCATGTGCTAACAAAAAAATAAAAATAAAAATAAACGGAGGGATGATGGTTGTAGTAAATCCAAAATTCAGGGGTAGTTTCATATAACGGCTAAAAGTTCAGAGGTAAATGTGTACCACCTTGAAATTGGGTTAAGTGTCCAAAGAGTCCTAAACTTACGGGATTTATGACTTTTTGGACAATTTTTCTTTATGAAATTTTATGAGGTTTTGGTGCCATTTCCCCAAGACAAAATTGCTTGATCTTAAGCCTTGTCAAAGATAAAGTGATTGGTTTAGGAAATTAGATTACAAAAACCTTATCCATATACGGTAACACTAGTCCTCATCCTTTAATATTGATTGCAAATATACCTGATCAACTTGTACTAGGTAAGCCTTCATAACAAAGTGACAAGAGCAATCTCGAAGACTAGCCTCAATAGATACGGTGTGATTTAAATACAAGATTTGTCACATTCAAATTAAATGCTTGAACAATGAATCTGCCTCCAAGGGGTCATACTCTGAGTACGTAATGAAAGTTGGCCATGCCATTTCACAAAAGTTATATAAAGGTCACCCTCAAAAGAAATTTGGTGGGTAGAACCCTCGTGTCACATAGAGGGTGATCGGTTCTAGAGTGAATATGTTCCAGCTGGAACCTAGAACCTATCCTATTAGAACTAGTTCTTGGTTTTTGGACCCTGAAACTTATCATTTTTGCTTGGAATTGGTTTTAGAACCTATCCTATTTTTTTGGCCCAGTTCTAGGGTCTATCTAAGAACTCGTTTTTATTTTTTTGTTCCTTTTGTTTACAGTAAAATCATATGAAGTTATAAGTAATAAAATGATTCAAAGTAAAAGATAAACAACTAATCCACCAGAAACAACAATTCATAAGATGAATACGTAGTCACGTATAATTATAAACGATAAAAAATTTAAACATGTAACATAAAACATAAATTATAAAACTCTATTCCCCATTCATTCATAAAAATTTAGGGAAAGAGGAAAGACTGGAGAGGAGTTTTGAGGAAGGACAAAGGACAAAAGAGTGTTAAGGTTAGAATTTAGGAGAAAAAGAAATTAGGATTTTGGTTTTTGAACTTATAAAATCAGTTCTGAAACCGGTTCCTAAATAATGTTGTTTCGATCCGGTTCTTAGGTGGGTATTTACTTGAAACATGTTCCCATATTGGTTTTGTTGGAAAAAGTATTAGAATACATAAAATAATAATTATTATTGGAAATGCATTACAAAAGATTAGAAAATAAAAGGAAATGTCTGAGGCGTGCAAACACTGTCCTTAAGGATAATTCCGCCCCTCGGAGTACGAAACTCGGTGCAAAAGGCTTCGGCGGCTATCCTCCCAAGATACAACAAACCTTCTTCTATACTCCGCACTGAATATTAGAAGGAAACAGAACAACTTTTGTGTATAACCCAGCTAAAGGAAAAGGAAAGATATGAGAACACATTGTATCTACTCAGATTGTGGTTCGAAGTTTAATTTATATTTAAACAAGGAAAAGAGAGAGCCGTTAGGAGACATCATAAATCAATTGGTAATTAAAAAGATGACCGTTATAAAATAATGAAGATTTATGAAGTAATAAATCAAAAGTTATAAAGCCGTTAGACGACCGTTACACAACCATTATAAAGCCGTTATATGACCGTTAAAAAGCCGTTACAAAAATGATGACTTTCATGACGATCATAATTTCTAACAAATATTTCAAAACTGCTGAAATATCCAACAATCCCCCACATATTTCAGAAAGTTTTGACAAGAAAAATAAAATAATGCTAGGTTATTGGAGAGTAATGCATCGGAATTGGTGCTTGTTAGGCTATGAACCAACCCTAGAAAGAATGAAATATAATTCACGAAATCATTGGTGAAGTTTGAAACTTCTATGAACCAAGAATTTCTTTTTGTGAATTATAATTTTCACCAATCACATTACACTCCCACAAACTTTGTTGTTCAACGCAATTTTGCGCTAATAGGCCATGCGCGTGCTTGGTTTATTTATAAGTGCTTTAGAGATTTTCGCCAAAAATTCTCACAGGAGCGGCCCCACTCCACACTTATATAGGTGATTCCATCAAGTGTATATTGCAGATTAATACACCACCAATAATGGCTATGGAATTTCATTAAGAGCTTAGCTCAACCTCTTTTTCTTGCAATTTTGCACTATTTTCACCTTAGGATGGACAATAATTTTTTAATAGTGCACTAGATCAACAAATGACTTGTTATTACCCATATGAACCTAATTCATGGGATCGCCAATCACATAGGTTGGGTTACCATCATTGTTGATTTTCTTCAGTTGGCTTGTCCATTCCCCTCGATGTATAGTCACAGGATTGGCCAAAATCCATTTCTGACTTCATATAATTAATGGACATAATTCCATCATTGAGCAGCTGCTTTACCACGTCATCCCTCAATCGGATGTATCAATTTTTACCATATCTATGCATGGCTATTGCCTCTTGGCAATCATGATGTATAAATACAAAATGTGTCATTTTCCCAAAGAAATATTTGCTAAGAGTCTCTCAACTACTCAGCCTCATGAGTTTGACAAAAAGTTTTTCTTTGTCTCAAGAACTTGAATAGTTCACAATTTACCAAAGAATAGTAAATATTTTCTTCTCCTTCGCCCATTGGAACTTAGGAGGATAAGGCATTTTGTTTACACATATATGCCCGGTAGCACTTGAGTCTACCACCCATAATTTTGATTAGCCACAATATTGGCATGGGAATGACTCCATCAATTACTTCATCAAATCATCTACTTCAACCAAGTCGACTTTTGGTTTAGTAGGATTGCCATTTCCCCCACGATTTCATTCGATTGCTTTTATGTCAAGCACTTCCACTGGGTGAACACATATTTGTCAGTGGATTTTATCGCATATGAATCCAATATCCAATTAACATCACCGTATCCTTATAATACAGTGGAAAATCCACTATAATAAACTTGACAATAGTCGCCCTTTAACAAAATATTTCACAAAAAGCATCAATCTTATTCAATATAGATCTATGATGGCTATGGATGCAAAGAAATAAAAATAAATTTCATCTCCACAACAATCACTAAAGGAGATTCTCTTTCCCAATGCAATAGCCAATCAAGTCTCTAATGATCATCATGCATGAATGGACATTCAACATAAATTGGTAAAGTAAATATTCTTACAAAGAACATTTTTTTTTTTTTTTATATCATTACTGCTGTCAATAGTACATGTTGTTCCAAAAATATTAACCAAAACTCAGAGGTTAGCAAAAATCCAAAATGAATTAATAATTTCACAAAATAACTGTAAGACTTCCTCTAGGGTTATATATGAATCACCAAAAATGTCTCAACAATGCATACTCAATACAAAACATGTAATCAATTTAATTATGCAATAAAATACTATTTAATAATTCTATCAAAAGTTATGCATGGACGAGAGAAAATTAACATATCTTCATATATTTATCAAACATACACATTGTCATGTAGCAAATACCAACACATGTATGAGCATATACATAGATAAAGGCCCACGCTGCACTCCCAAGCAAGCATGAATAAAGATATGCCATCAAATACAAACTCGTGTCTACACTTATTTGAGCATATTGGCATGGACATCACCAACTGACTAATGATTGTATGCACTCTAGCATATCCCAAGAAAGATGGGACAACACTGTGAGGAATACTGAAGAATTTTGTTCCAAGTCAAATGACACATATTTTCAAAATCTATAAGCACAATAATATAAGGTAAAAAGAGCGTAATTTTAGTGGTAAAACACAGAAATCCCACATTACAGCATCCATTGTTTCACTAAAAACAATTATATATAACCTGGTCCAACATGGGCAAGCTCGATAAGATTCTCAGAGGTGGAGCCAAAGGCAAATTAAATAGCATATAAAAATAGTTATAAACTTGCTTCATGAATGTACATTAAACAAATTTTAGCAGGAGAATAGGAAGAATTAAGGACAAAGGAAACTATTTCGAGTAATAGAGAAGCGCCCCAATTTTCAATCTTAAATGGATGATTATTAAAATCACGAACTTGAGAGAGAAAACACCTACACACGTTCGACTTTCTATTGGAAAAACAAGTATAGGTATTGAAGCCCCAAAATAAAAATAAATAAATATATATATATATATATATATATATATAAAAGAAATATTAGCCCGATTTCTTTCCATTTCTTTTATGATTTTCCTTTTATATTTCTTTTTAGTAGCCACAGTAATCACTATGCCATTTTTAAAGATTTTCTACATAGGTAATTTTGAAAATCTGTAAGCATCTTCCATAAATATATAAGAGCACACATTCATGGAATATGTCTAACAAGATCAAATCAAATCAAATCTAAAGAGAACACACAAGCTCGTGATGCCAAATTTCAAATACTAGAATGAAAGTATCTCGACTGTGTGATGATGATTCCTCAAAATGTGGAAACAGCGCCAAAATGGCAATTACACCATTCAAGCATTAATTTAGAGTTGCCAAAAAATGACTTACTTGAAACTCAATAATCTTACCAAAATGACCGAAAGCTATTTTGTGTTAATGCTTGATATCTTGTCCCATGACAAACCACCCACGAATATGTGATACTTGTCTTTCACCATCTCCAAATCCTTGTTCAATTCCAAGGTCGGTGGAAGCACCAGCAATTCCAATTTTGAAAGCTATGAGGCAATTATCCTTAAGATTGTTGGAAAAAGTATTATAATACATAAAATAATAATTATTATTGGAAATGCATTACAAAAAGATTAGAAAATAAAAGGAAATGTCCGAGGCGTGCAAACACTGCCCCTTAAGGATAATTCCGCCCCTCGAAGTACGAAACTCGGTGCGAAAGGCTTCGGCGGCTATCCTCCCAAGATACAAAGACCTCTTCTATACTCCGCACTGAATATTAGAAGGAAACAGAACAACTTTTGTGTATAACCCAGCAAAAAGAAAAGGAAAGATGTGAGAACACATTGTATCTACTCTTTTGTGGTTCGAAGTTTAACTTATATTTAAACAAGGAAAAGAGAGAGCCGTTAGGAGACATCATAAATCAATTGGTAATTAAAAAGATGACCGTTATAAAATAATGAAGATTTATGAAGTAATAAATCAAAAGTTATAAAGTCGTTAGACGACCGTTACACAACCATTATAAAGCCGTTATATGACCGTTAAAAAGCCGTTACAAAAATGATGACTTTCATGACGATCATAATTTCTAACAAATATTTCAAAACTGCTGAAATATCCAACAACAACTAGTTCCAAAAATTTGGAACATTCCCGGACTTATTTTTTGGCCGATTCGGTCCTACTCCTGGTTAGAACCGATTTTGTTGCACACCCTAATGTCACATGATATCTTTCAAAGAGCAGACCGCGGGAGTATATAGGGAGTACATGTTGTCGTATTAGGAAGAACTTTTCGAGATACTATTCTTAGATGTCCCTTTCATTAAGTCAGACAAGATTGGCCAACGTATTCTCCTAAGGAGTATTAAATAATTACTGTGTGTAATGTGGGAATATACTCCTAGGTATCCTATTGAAACCTGAAGGGTTTTGCATCGTTGACAAAACTATGTTCCCTCACATGAGGAGCCGGAAAGCAGTTTAGGGCCCTTTTTTTTTTTTTTTTTTTTTTTTGGTTCAGAGAAAAGACGGGCGTTTCTGACTATCCTCAGTATGCAATTTTTATGGTGATATGTTCAAGTCCTATTAAGAACACTCCATAAGTAAAATCCCGAATGTACTAAATTAACTCAAATGCCATGACCTTAAGACCGTCACTAGGAGATGGAACAGTCAAGTGCCCGAAGTAGGCGTGGACAGTATTTGATCATCTATACAACAAATAAAAAAGCCCTATACTATTAAAAAGTAACGGATGATATTTTGCAATATAAAGAATACCTCTCAACTTGAAATTGGATTGGGCATAGTGATGAAAGGTCGAAAAATTTGCGTATCAAATAATTAGGGTGAAAGAGTGGTACTGTTTATTTTAAAAAAGGGGTGGGGGGGAAGAACACCAGAGTGCCTTAATTTGTTTACGGTGCTTGATTTAATGTTATAACTTTTCGTCGGCTCACTTAAGCGTCACTTTTTTTTTTTAAAAGAGACAATCACTTAAGTAACAACTCCTGCCAGAAATTTAATGTGGCAATATTTTATTAATTTTTCAATCCTACACAGCATGCCCAATTAGCATATAATCTCTAAACGACATCACGTTGCAAGTTAAGAAGTGATCATTTCAGTACCAATTGTTATATAAAAAATGATCATTTTAGTGCAAAAAAAAAAAAAACGATAAACAACTTGTATAGCAAGTTAAGACGTGATCACTTCAGTGTCAATCATCATAAAAAATGATTATTTCAATGTTAATCATTTTAAAAAGTGATTATTTTACTGCTAAAAAATGCCACCTCATATAAAAATTTTAATTATAAAAGTCACATAATTTCTCTAGTCAGAATTTTTTGCCGACGGCACTTAAGTGATCATTTTTTTCTAATTTTGACATTTAAGTGAGCCGGTGAGCCGGTAAGAAATTATGGCACTAAAAGAAAGTCGTACACAAGTTAAGGCACTTTTTGTGTCCTTCTCCCTAAAAAAATGCTTTGTTGTACTTTGACAATTTAAATTTTTGGAGTAAGTGGCTCCACATGTAATTTAATTTAAGTAGTGAAAGTTTAAAATTTATAAGTAGATCTAACTCCGATATTATATTGAATTATGTTACTATAATTTGTGCTATTAAAATACAGAGTGGATTGAAAGTTAAAATGCAGCGCTGTGGTGTTCGCTTGACATCGTCTTGCGATTAGTGGGATGTTATTTCTTATAAAACCACTAATGAATAAAAAGAATATATATATATATATATATATATATATATTTATGTAAGTCACTATTATTTTTTTGGTATGAATGTGAATGTCATTTAACAATCTAAACAACGACCTAGAAAACGAGTAAAGAAACCGCATATTTTATTCTGGACTAACCATTGTTTCTAGGGCCAGCTCATAGGATCCTAGCGTGTAGCTCAGGCAACCATAGTTAATTACCTTTAGTCTTTGCTGTGATCCGCTTGCACTTTTCCTCAGCGGGCCATATGTATGCATGTTAAAAAGAGAGGCGAATGCATTGCATTATTGGAAAAAGCCCCTTAAATTAAGTTAAAAAAAGGACCTAATAAAAATGGCATTTGTAAATAAATAAGTTCAGAGGGCCGGCTCATGGAAAACCATTACAGAAACGTATCTCAACTACCTTCCGAAGGAAAGCGACAACATCGTATGACTTACCAAATCGACCAAACCTAAGTCACCTTGAAAAGACATTTTATTAAGGGTGATTAGTTCCAGGTAGGTGGTTCCCATCCTGAAATCAAGAACCGCCACTAAGGACTGATTCCGTAAAATGAGGATCAAAAACCGCCCATTATTCCATGAATCCACCCGAAAATCGGACACCGATCCAATCTTGATCTTAGATGGGTCTATGGAAGTTGGAACTGGTCTAGTTAGATAGTACCTCATATATGCTACATAATAAAGTTTGAGATCTGCATCATGCAAGACCAAACGTAAGGTAATAATACACTCAGTGAACTTTCTGATGCCCAACGGTGCTCACCGAGGGCGTTACAAGGACCGTGTTCGTGGAAGGGATGATGAGGGGGCTTTAATTGCGAATTGTGAAAAAGATTCGTGACGTCTCACAAAGCTTGAGTTTTTCGAGTCATTGGTAGATGTTAATGTGATCCCATGCGCTCCTATAAATAAGAGCAAGATGTTGAAGTAGAGCTTCTTGAGTTTTGGTCGCAGCTTGTTTACTGTACATAGTGATCTTATGTATGTATAAACATAAAAGTACCGATTTAATCCGGGTGGTCCGCGTGGACAGTTTTATACTTGAATCAAGAACCAAGCTGCCCATCGCCGATTCCAATTGATTGAAACCGGAACCGGACCGAACCTCTGGGGAGCTGTCCAATTCCGAGCGGACTGAGTAGTTCTTGATTCTTTTGTACACTCTCACGTCTTATATTTAACCCACATACGAAACAAAACGTCAGGCTGATACAATGTGAAATTATCGGAATAAATAAACGTCAATGATCACCCGCATTTTCTAATGGAGCACCCCGCAAGATTGGTGCAGCGGAATATCCAGTTAAAACGTCTCGACTCCCGAGGCCCTATAAAGAGCGGAGTCGTCACTTCACATCGGAGGAAGAAACTGAGCAGATTCCAGCGAGCGGATCGATGGCGGTGGCGACGGGGGCAGAAGAAGGACCGGAGATCTCGACGGAAGCGAGAGAGACGGAGAAGCTGAACATGAAGGAGCGGAAGGGCTCGTGGGCGAGGCTGCGCCGCGTCGACTCTCTCCACCTGGAGGCTGGTCGAGTCTCCATGTCCCACGCCCAATCCTCCAAGGTGCTCTTTGCAAAATTTGCGTCTGTAAATGTTTTTTCATCAGCTAATTAATTCCATTTTCTGAATTTGAAACTGCAGTGAGATAGATCATTTGCATGTTTGTGTCATGGAATCATTTTCCTTATTAATCTTTCCATTATTTTTACCTATTCAAGAAACACGAACGATGGGGTAAATGATTTTTACGGAAACAATTGGCTACATGACATGATAATAATGAGCTAAGCACGATAAATTGATTCTAGTTTTTCCTATTGATGGACTTGGTAAAATCTTTTTTCCCCTCTTTTGTTTTTTCGATTAAATTGCTGATATAAGTTATTTATAGGTGACTTGGCAAAGGACGATAAGTTTAGCATTTCAGAGCATAGGAGTGATATACGGTGATATAGGGACGTCTCCACTCTATGTGTATTCGAGTACATTCACAAAGGGAATTAAGCACCCTCAAGATATTCTTGGGGTTCTCTCGCTAATTATCTACACGATTATCCTCATCCCCATGCTCAAATACATATTCATCGTCCTCTTAGCCAATGACAATGGTGACGGTACGCACATATATCTCTATCATGCTTCACATGCTAGAATTTTCAGCATATGAACATTTTCTGTAGGTTCTCATGCCAATGTTTTTTAGGTATTTCTTCTTCTTTTTTTGCGACCAAGGACTAATTTTCGCAATTCTAACTAGTGGGCCTCATTCTTGCATGCAGGAGGGACGTTCGCATTGTACTCGTTGTTTTGTCGGTACACAAACGTAAGCCTGATCCCAAATCAGCAGCCGGAGGACCGAGAAGTTTCGAACTACAAGCTCGACATTCCATCGAATCAGCTGCAACGGTCTGAGAAGATCAAGGGCATACTCGAGAACAGCAAGAGTGCCAAGATCATGCTTTTTCTCGTGACCATCATGGCCACTTCGATGGTCATTGGCGACGGTGTTCTCACTCCATGTATTTCAAGTTTAGATTGCTATCCTTTCTCACTATTTATGTATTAAAATCCTTTCAAAGAATTCTTTCTCGTCATTTTATGCACAACACAACAGATGTTTGGCAATTTTTCGTTCTCATGTCCTCACACAGTTGAATGAAATTTCAATCGTTATATATGGAAATCATTTGAAAAACGATATCAAGGATTCCTAATAGTGCACAACACGATAGGGACTTTTTTTTGCCAATGTTACGATGGAGACTTCGACATAGTCAAAACCGATAATTTCACAAACGTCGTGTTAAAACAAAAGTCCACAGAATCTGTTTCCTCTTTTTGAAGGAGAAAGTGTCTTTAATTGTTTTTTCTTTGGGTACTGCACATGTACACTTCCGATTAGTCGTGTCGAAGGTTTTGGGAAGAAACATCAACCCTTTATCACAAAATAAACTAGATACTTTGTGCATCTTGAAAGCTAAGATAACCTCTCTGGTCCTTTTGTCTTTGGGTTCCTGCAGTTCTTTCAGTAATGAGCGGGATCAACTCGCTGAACACAGGTAAATATTATTAGCAAATAGAAAATACAAATGTGGTTCTAAAATCAATATACAACTCTCTTCTTTTTGTCACGCATGTACTATTCATGGATGGACGTAAATTTATGTATGGACATGCAGATGCTCAGGTGGGGATAACGGTGGCGATCCTGGTAATCCTTTTCAGCGTCCAGAGGTTTGGGACGGATCGCATCGGGTTCTCCTTCGCGCCCATCATCTTAATTTGGTTCACGTCCCTTATCGGGATAGGGCTCTTCAACCTGATCAAGCATGACCTCGGTGTATTGCGTGCCTTCAACCCTAAGTACATCGGCGACTACTTCAAACGCAATGGCAAGGAAGCCTGGGTCTCGCTCGGCGGCGTCTTCCTCTGCATTACAGGTCCGCGCGTGTTTTTTTTTTTTAAAACATGTAGGTCACAGTTTAAAGCTCATTGATATGGATGGTTGAATTGAATCAGGCACTGAGGCCATGTTTGCTGATCTGGGTCATTTCAATGTTCGAGCAATCCAAGTAAGTAGATACAATTTCCTTTGCCTTAACTTTCAACACAAGGAGGCTCCTTTTGACTTATCTAAGAGCAGTTAATCAATTTTGTTTTGATTATAATTTTTTGTCCTCATGACTCCATCCATTGAAGAAATGATGCCAATAACAAAAGCACAAAATTTCTGAATCATGCTCGCTGAATTCGGGGTCCCAATCCGAACGCACATAATTTAGTTCTCTCCTTTTTCATGAACCACATAATTGAAAGTGTCCACTGAACCTTTTCTTATATAGACTATCATCAGGCGATGTATTTAAGTCCTATGCACTAATTGATGCAGATCAATTAGTGCTAGTACATGTGTTCCCATTGTTGAGGTTGATTGTTGGGGTTTCCAATTGATGCAGATCAGCTCCTCTTTCATCTTATTTCCTACACTTGTGATCGCATATAGCGGACAAGCAGCTTATCTCATGAAGCACTCCGACCAAGTTGCCAACACTTTCTATGCCTCAGTCCCAGGTATGTAAAATTGAAATGCCACAGTTTGCCATGACTGAGAATTAGAAAATCGACCCGAATTAAGCTCCCAAAGGTAAATCGCATGCGATGTCTTAAAATGAGCCCGCAAAAGATAATAAGGCCTCCTGCCGACACTGTAAAGGAGCCCACCTTTGACGATGTTCCGTGACTGCTTTGATCGATGGGCAGGACCGCTGTACTGGCCCATGTTCGCGATTGCGCTTGCCGCGGCGATCATCGCGAGCCAGGCAATGATCTCGGGGGCGTTCGCCATCATCTCACAGTCGCTGAGCTTGGGCTGCTTCCCACGGGTCAAGGTGGTTCACACGTCGGCCAAGTACGAGGGGCAGGTTTACATACCGGAGGTGAACTACATGCTCATGTTAGCTTGCGTCTTGGTCACAGCGTGCTTCCGGTCCACAACCAACATCAGCAACGCTTACGGTAAGTCCAAAACACATGGCTCCATGGAAAAAATTGATTTTGACTCTATTTGTTTCACAAAAAATGAATGGTTTGAAAAATATTTTTCAACAACTAAATGCTTATATCACTTAAAATGATTAGTCAATTAAAAATGTTTCATTACCGACAACAATTCATATCTAAACATTTATATCGATAGCGAAAATATTTTTTGCTCATTCATTTTTATAAGTGTTACAAGTGATTATTTTAAAAGAAAATAATAACTCAATTTCTACGAAACAAATAGAGCTCTCATTTCCATTCAAGATTTCTAGTAAGGTCATATTAATTTGGACCTAATTTGGTGGCTTATATTATTTAGTTTGTCTCATGAATATTTGGTTGTAGGAATTGCTGTGGCGAGTGTCATGTTGATCACGACTTGCTTCGTCACTCTCATCATGCTCGTGATATGGAAGACGAGCATATGGTGGATCGTGCTCTTCGCCACCATCTTCGGCTCAATCGAATTGCTTTAGCTCTCGTCGGTCTACTCCAAATTCATACAGGGTGGTTTCCTGCCGCTTGTGTTAGCCGCCTTCCTCATGATCATCATGAGCACCTGGCACTACGTCCACAGGCAACGGTACATGTACGAGCTCAAGAACAAGGTCTCATCCGAGTTCGTCAGAGATCTTGCTGTGAATCGAAGCATCAACCGGGTTCCCGGGGTCGCCTTCCTCTACTCTGAGCTCGTGCAGGGCATTCCTCCAATATTTTCACATTTTGTGAAAAATATTCCGTCTATCCATTCGGTTCTAGTGCTCGTCTCAATCAAGAACCTCCCGATCAGCAAGGTCGCGCTTGACGAGCGGTTCTTGTTCAAGCAAGTCGAACCAAGGGGCTTCAGGATGTTCCGCTGTGTTGTGCGGTATGGATACAAGGATAAGATCGAGGAGCCGCACGAGTTTGAGCGCCAGATGGCGGAAAACTTGAAGGAATTCATCCGGCATGAGTACTTGCTCGAGGCCGTGAACAATGATCAGAACCGAATGGATGAGACGGCCAACAACAGTGGACCCCATTCGACATTGCTAGCAGAAGTTGGACAGGCCGAGGGATCAACCGTCCAAAAAGAGGAGTCGCAGCCGCAGTCAAACCGGTCCAATCTCTCTTCCAATTCTATCCAATCATTTAATCCGATCCCAGTGGCCGAAGAGGAGATGCAATTCGTGCAGAAAGCAATGGAGAGGGGTGCGGTGTACCTCCTCGGGGAAGCCGAGGTGGTCGCCGAGCCGAAATCATCCGTGTTCAAGAAGATCATTGTCAACTATGCCTACGGTTTTCTCAGGAAAAATTTCAGGCAAGGTGATAAAATTATGGCGATCCCAAAGAATAGGCTTCTAAGGGTTGGCATGACATATGAGATATGAATGAAAAGAGCACATTGCTTCTGGTCAAATATAATGTAGCAACTTTTAATGGGAAAGTCGTTAAATGCATGTTTGGAGCGAGAGCACAAGTTGAGAAAACGTTATGTTCACGTTTCATCACTAATGGCTTTCTTTAATACAAAACATAATTTGTAATGTACATCTTGTGCGTCTATTAATAAATGTTCTCGCCATGTTGTTGTAAATTACCTTTTCTTTGGACGCAACAAGAAGATTCAATTAGTGAATCAATGACATTCACTAATATTTCGGGCCTGTTGATTAAACACGCTTAGTAGGCAGACCGAGCTTGAGTATTGTTAGGAAATGTCTTGATTTTGAACTCAGTGAGTGAGGCCTGATCCGAGTTGAATTATAGGAAAGCCTATCGATTAAGAGAAAGTGTGGACGTTGGATTTTGTGAACGTCCTAATCTCTGCCATTTGAACTCCTGGTTTCCTTTTCAATGTTGGAGTCCAAGTTGGAGAAGGAATACGATGTCTATATATTTCAAGAAGTGGTTCTATAGCTGCACAAAGAAAGAGATCCACAAGCCATTTCAATATTTCAAGTTTCTATTTAATGGATCTCACTCGGCGATTTGTGTAGTACATCCCATTGAGATCACTTCTTTCGCTGAAGGCGTGAGTATTTTGAAAGCTGCAAGGTAATTCTCTATGATTTGTCGAGCAATTACATGAGATGAATGCATCGCATGAAATAATTTACCACTTTCCAGGTTGCAAATAGTGGTATGGTTCTTCTGGGAATTACATAATTTGCAAGGTTGGGGGGATTGGGACAATTCAAATTGGGATGTAGAGTGGAGGTTGTTTGCACTAATAGATGCAAGGCATGGTAATGTTGAGTGAGAGAGGGTTGTTGAATGGTCAAAAGACATGAAAGTTGGAATTGTGTAAGCATTGCATCTAATGGAAAAGGATACTAGATTAAATTTAGTATAGCTTGCATTTGACCAAAAACCGCTAATTACACATCATTGAGACATCTAGGGCCCATATCCACATCCTTCAAAAGAAGGTGCCCGATATATATTGATCTTCATCGACAATTTTTTGCGCAACGTACAACTTTACTTTTTATAGTACAAATTCGAGGTATATGATTGATTTAAGAAGTTTAAATTGAGCTGATCAAGAAGTAGTTAGGTAAGCAGATCAAGTATCAGAACATATAGTGGGATTACTAAATCTTGCCAAAAAGAAGGGAATGCAAATACAACACTATAATTTTAGACACCACAATAAAATAATGCTGTAGAATGAATTGAATTTTACTTGAGCAAGCTCAGTGTATGCTTTCATATGCAAAACTAGGCAAGGAAGTCAAGGATGAATGAAGTGATCTCCATATTTCTGGAAGATTATGTAAAACCTATTAATACTTTGAATTATGAGAATTTGGAAGTCCATACTCATATGAAGTAAAGTTCAGTCAATGAAGAAGTCTAATTATGCACGTGGGATCAATTGTAGTTTTTTAGTCAAGTCAATAGAGACATGAACTATGACAAGACTGTTATGCTTCAATAGAGGTGTCATGAGACACAACTGTAGAGCCAATGAATTACGGTCTCAATAGTGAGATGAACCTGTAGATGTAGATTCCGAAGACTTCAAAGATAACAAAGGTTGAGAATGTAGATGAGGAGCAATTTCTAAAGCCAACCATAATATTGACATCCAAATATGCTTGCAAGTTTGTCATGCTTATTTAAAGAAATTTTCTTAGGGATCAAATTCACTAATAATGGCGGAATTTAACCCTGATAAAAACCAATTAATTTATGCAACACTCTATCTATTTCCTTCTGCATGTAAAAGCTAAAGGCACGATAGATCATTAGTAGTGAGGTTTCCATTCTAATGGATCATTTGTTCATCCCATAACGATTGAGGATAGAATTCACCATTAACGACGCAATCTAACTCCTGAATGAAAATGCTGTGTCGCATTCATTTTTCCCGTTGGACTTTTTTTGCACTTTTAAACTAGGGACATCATAGATCAAATTTTTTATAGACGGAGGCTCCAGAATCGACCAATGTTGCCGGCCCAATCTATTTTTTATGGTAAACCCCATTTGGGCTTGTTAGCTCAATACGAGCTCATTAAGCCTTATTAATTGGCCTACCAAGTACCCTAAACCGACCTAGGCCCAACTAGAATAAACTTGGAAGACAAGGAGAGCTCAGGCCCACCAAGCTCAGCCCGATAACCAATTAGGCCCGGCCCATCAAGCCTACGTCAAAACCTCGATAACCTTCCAGCATCCCTCACGAAACCTAGTACTTGGTGTGCTTTTGGGGACAAAAGGGATATTAGTGATGTCAATTGAGAGTACAAGTGGAGGACCTCCTCTTTTCCATCTCCCTTGCTTTACGGGAGAAAATATTGGGTGGTCCGGGAGCGCCACGTCAGCGTTGCCCAATATTTTCTCGCTTCACGGTCGGCGCCCTCTCTCTCCCCTCTCTCCCAATTCTGGGTTCCCTCTTTTTTTTTTTTTTTTGTTCAAGGCTCCCACTCATTTCCAAGAGGACTCTCCATTATTCACTTAGCTCACTCTTGAGCACACATAGCTCACTTTAATCTCTCTCTATCTCTCCACCTTGGCCAACCTCTTCGTTAAGTCCTCTCTCTCTCTCTCTCTCTCTCATTTTCCTTTTTCATTCATACACACACTCAAAAAAGACTCTCTCACCATTCTCTCTTCCTCTCACCCTGCCAGCACCACCCTCTCTTGGCCTCACACTCTCATCTCGTCGATGCCACCCTGAAGTCACCTTGTTATCCTTGCTCAAGGTAGAAAGTTATGCACACTTTTATGTACTTTGTCAATGATACCCGGTCTCAAATGGGAGTTGAAAGCCGGAATACAATGGTTCCCCTCGCCCTAGCAAGTGATGCAAATTCAATATCTCAATCTATTACAATATGTTGATCTTGTGCTTTTCCTTGAAACCTATCATCATTTTTCATTAGCCAAGAGCCCTTAAGTTTATTTGCGTTGTTCGCATCTTCCCTTATTTAAGTTAAAGTTAAACTGTATGCTGTAATAAAGCTTTTGTCATTATTGTACATTGAACCACTCTGGATGTTTATTACGTGTTAATGGCTTGATTTCAAGTCTCATTAGCGCCATTCACATAATTTCACATGCTATTAGGCAAGTTACCTCGGGATTTTTCCATGACCATCCTGCCCAGTTGAACAAAAAATGAGCACCGAACGCTCACTGTCCAGCACCTTTAGCATGTTGAATAGCGGACTCTGGGACTCATTACGATCAATTTGACGGCTCTAGGCAGACACGGGGAATCCCTTTCACCGTAATATGTCATTTAAGAAATTTCCCGGCATGATCACATGTATTAAGAGTTCAAATAAGCGACTCAAGCCCGTCGTCCAGTGCCTTAGCATGCTGAAAAGTAGGTCTAGGGTTCTTAAATAAGGGTCCCAGGACGTCCCTTTTTACATTAGTATGCATTTTGGGTCAAAATCGCATGTTTAGGCTTTACCGTGGTTTTATTCATGTAATCACAAGTTATATGTGGTAAATTGATGTGTTTAGTGTGGCTTAAATGTTTGATCATTGTGTCTTTAGAATCTATGTCCATAAAATAGATGAGATCTACCATAAAATTAGAATTTTTACATTGTATTTGTCCTAACACTTTGATATATGATTGTGAAAATACCGGTACATTGGACCTATCAAGCGTATCTACTACATTCTCTAAAGATTTTTGTCTATTGCACTACATGCAAACTAAATATGTCTAATTCACAAGGATAAATACACTAGGAATGTTATAATTTTTGTATAACGCTTACTTAAGTATTATAACTTTTTTCTTGCTCACTTAAGTGCTATCAATTTAAAAATCAATCACTTAATTGCCAAAAATGAGTTGCCTTGCCGGAAAATTCAACGTGGAAGTTAGTTGTCCTACATGGTATCATCGGTGTTTACTTGGACAATTTATAAAAAAATAAAAAAAAAAAATCAATTGAAATGGAAAATTAATAAAAAAAATCTAAGATGATTTGTTGGAAATGGCATTCAAATGATTGATTTTACTCCGATATGATACTTAAGTGAGCGAAAAAAAAGTTCTAATACTTAAGTGAACTCCATATAAAAATTATGACATTTCTACGGCTTTTATTCCAACATTTTTATTTATAAGTGAAGATGTTGGAGAAGGCCAATGCAACTATCCCCATGAACTTTACCGATAAGGGTCCCACATAAACAAATTCCTTGTATAATTAATTTTTTATAAGACATATTAATAGAAGGTGGTACCATATATATCAAATTAGGTACTTCTCATGAATGAGGCTCATTGCATATAAACTCCAAAATATTTTAAATTTAATTTTCAACAAAGATCAAAATTAAAATATCATCAAAACAATTATTAAGTATTAATACATATTATTAATTATAAATTACTTCCTTTGCCCCTCCTTTTTCCCAACCACCATATACCCTTGACTCTAGAAATCCATCATACTCTCTCCTTATTTTACTGGCATAAACTCAAATATAAATAAGTTAAATTTAACATTTAAATGAGCAATTATGTGAAAAGAATAAATGCACAAAAAGGCTCACTTTTTCCATTCATTTTTTGACTTCCAATAACCCCTTTTTCCTTAAATTGACAACAATATCTCTTACGAGTGCTATAATGTAATTACAATTGTCATAATTTTCTTGTCAACAATCAATTATTCCACTTAATCAGCCCTATTTTTCAGTTTCATCAATGTGGTCCTAAACTTTTGGGCCATATTTCAATGTAATCTTTCATGGCAATAGTCACAGAAAATTACTAATGTGGTGTTTAGTCTTTGCGAGCCATCCTAATTGTCATGCCGACTTGGGCAATTTGTTAATTTCTACATCACAATTTGTGATGACAATTGTCGGGAAAGATTACATTAGAACTATGTTGACAAAATTGCAAAGTAAAAAAAAAAAAAAAAAAAATTGGCCATTTGTATTATAGGTATAATACTAAATTGATAATTTTCCCAAATATTTAAATAATCACTTCTTCAACAAACCCACTTATAGGCATTTCTGGGATAAGCATATTAATAGTACCATAACTTTTGTGTAACGCTCACCTGAGTGCCATAAATTTGAAAAATCGATCATTTAAGTATCATTGGCAATTCACCTTGCTTGAAAATCAAACGTGGATGTTGGTCATCCTACATAGTATCGCCGATGCTAACGTAGACAATTAATAAAAAAAAAAATTGACATTTAAAAAAAAAATCCAAGTCTTAATGGGAAATTAATAAAAAAAAATTACGTAGGATGATTTGCTGGAAGTGACATTAAAATGATTGATTTTACACTGTTGTGGCACTTAAGTGAGTAAAAAAAAGTTATGGCACTCAAATAAGCGCCGTATGAAAATTATGGCACTCTTACTGTTCTTACCCCCAATTCATTATTTCTACATTTTTAAAGCTCCGGATAGATGGTAAAACTTGATGAGCTTAATTATTTCAACAATATAGAAGTATTTCCGTCTTTTGAACTCATCAAAACTTCATAGTATATTAGACTCATCTTCAAAATACTTTGGTTTTTGATGTTGTGGATAATATTTTTCGAATATGAGCCCATAAAGGAATCCGATCCAAATTGAACTTGCAGTTTGACACCTCAACGAGTAATTATGTGCAATACTTTCCACATTGGAGTTGGATCCTCATTTGAGCAGGATAAAGGGTTTCCTATTTTGGATATAGATATGTATCCCATAAGCAAGTAGAAAGCTTTTGGCTATAATGTAAAAATGGTCTGAATGTGTTTTCATCTTATATCCTTTCATAAGATTGAAAATTATTTCATAGGAATTGTGAGGAGATGTGGACACTCCATGGGCTAAAATTTCCAAAAGATACACTTAAGTGCTACTTTTTTTTTTCAAAATTGGATACTTAAGTGCCAACTCCGATGAGACTTGTCGAAAGCCCAATGTAGGCGTTATTTTATTAATAAAACCGTTCTATGTGGCTTGCCAAAATGTCCACTTAGCATCCTTATCCCAAAACAATGTTGTTTTGCCCCCAAATTTTATTTTGAATATAAATATTAATTCAATTCAATTTTAAAAAACTAAATTTAAAAAAAAAAAAAAAAGAGCGGATCAAACATGGAGCTGTGGAGGCCCCATTGCCATAACCCCACCATCCACAAAAAGGGCCGAGAATGATCGGGCGAGGGTCACCGGGGTCACCGGGCCTTGGCTGGTGACCAGCAACCTTAGCCGCAGGTCCTTGCCAGATTGGGCCAAGGGTGCCACTCACTGAGGCAGGGCTGCCCATTCGAGTGTCAACTTAATCCTCAATTTTCTATAATAAATTAATAATCAGGTCACCAAAATTAAGGTCTCAACATAATTCATCCATGGTGATGAGTTAAATTCTCACAGTATCTCACATCAAGGTCTTCATGTAGCTCCACTCTTTTGGAAGTGCTCTCAGCAACTTGTTCACTTTTTCTTCATTAATGAAAGTCTTTCCTTGGTTTGCTAGCCCATTCATTATTTGAGTGAATCTTTTGAATATTTGTGTTATTGTTTCATCGATTTCATTTTGAATAGCTCATAACTTCACTGAGAATGTTCATCTTTATCTCCTTCACCCTATTGGTTACTTCAAATGTGAGTTGGACTCAATCCCATATCTCTTTAGATGTTACACAAGAGGAAATTCTATTAAAGTCAAATGGAGATAAGGCACAATATAAAAAATGTTTAGCTTTAGCACTTTATGCAGCTCTTCTCTGAGCTTATTCTAGATGAGCAATAGCAACTTCGGGAGTTTAGCATTTTCTTCTTCTTTTTGAGTAGGAGCTTGAGTTGACATTACTATTGTAACATCCTCAATTTTGATCCTTATTTTGGTCTCGACTAGTAGGCCAAGGATCGGTGTGCCAATGTCGGGAATAGGCCATAAAGTTGACCCGAGGGTCTTATGAACCGATTAGCCCATTTAGAATAGGCGACCAAAGGATCCATTATACTCGGATAGAGTGTTTAACAATGGATAGATTATTCAACCATAGGGATCGGTCTTGGGCACCATCACGGATCGATCAATGGACGGTTATGGATCATTTCCACATGGTTGTGTAGCGGTCGCGGATGATTCCGCACGGTCATTGTACTGGTCATGGATGAGTCACGATGTAATAAATGTCACGTTGATGAGTCATGTTGTATTAAAATGTCAAGTTGATGAGTCGAGATCATGAGTCATGGTATTGTAATAACTAATAAGTGTTTTGGGATGAGTCATAGTGCATTGTATTAATTATAAATCATAGGTGTAAACCAATGTTGTTATTAGGCATTAATATGCCTACATTACCAATGATATAATCTTGTTTATCTTTTCTTTCCCTTATACCTATAAAAGGCATGGTTTGTAATATGTAGAGGCAGACTAGCCTTTTTGTTAATAAAAATTGTGTATTCGTGTGCTTAAACCATGCAAAGTTAATTTTCCCTTTTTCTCTTCAAAATTCTAGTATTGGAGATCTTAAAATGGTAAGATAACACATTATCCTAGTAATATGCTCTACACTCACCTTCATGAGGATCTTGTGCATCGGAAAATAAGGCCGAAAAGCCTTATGTTTGAAATGAGAGTTTAATTGGATGCTAAAAGTCAATCCCGACATGATAGGCTTGAGAGAGGCACCATAAGGGGACTGAATATCGGCATTTGCTAAATTCTTGTTTTGAAAATAGCCCAGTTCATAAGATTTCTCAATATGATACCCACTAAAGGCATAATTTGGAGCTAGGTAGCTGCACTAGGTAGACTTACATCGACAAAAGATGATATAACCAATATATTTAGAGAGAAAATAAATAAACTTAACCATCATTGGTGTTGAGAATATCTCTCGAGTTTGAACCCATAAAGGAAACCCAACCAAGGTGGATTTTTTAGTTTAAATAAATTTTCTATTATAAGTAAGTTTTCTAATTTCATTTGATTGAAAGAGATTCTCTACTTTGGATATATATATATATAAAAGAGGTAAGTTTTTGGGTTTTACCACATAGTAGAAGAGATTTTAAAAGAGTGTAAAAAGGTAAGTTTTTGGGTTTTACCACACTACAGTAGAAGAGATTTTGGCTGTGATAATCAATTATGGGGTATGCTTACAAATTACATCCTCAATAAATTGCAAGTATCGTGAAACCAATAAATCTTATTCATTTAAATTGTAGATTCCTTTGATTGTATGTATATTCCTTTGATTGGAGCAAACTAAGACATCAAAAATAGTGTTTCCCCCCTTTTTTGGCTCAAATAAAGTGATAACCCCTAACTTTTCTTTGTATGTGGCGCAAAATCACCAATTAGAGCACATAATTATGTCTAGGGGAAGAAACACTCATTCTCATATTGAAACAAAGGTTTCTCAACTAGGCAATGTACCTATATTATTGGTAGACGGTGTCATACAAAATGACAAACATAAGCAGCAGCACAAGCAATTATCCGAGTCATTTCCTTCATATTCATAGTCCTTGTTTAGTTTTGGATCAATAGTGGCATCAAATTTTTTATATTCTCATGCTTGTATGAGCAAAAGTCTTGCTTAGAATTTAATTAGAGAAGTCAATTCTATAACAACATTCGTGATGGAGAGAGGGAAAAGATAAATAACATGAAAGGAGGGAAGCATAGATGCTCAAAGTCCTAAAATCAGTTCTTTTTCCTGTTAAATAATATCACCATCAATGATAAGCCACAAAAAAAATATATTGTTGATAGACACTGACCCAATCAACGTACCAATTTAGGGGTGAGCGGTTCCAGGTTCCTTATAGGTTCCGTCTAGAACCTAGAACCTACCCTCGGGTACAAGTTCCTCAATTTTTGGAACCTGGAACCTACCCATCGAAACCTGGAACCTGGAACCTACCCTGTCACAGGTTCCAGGGTCCAACAGGTTCTTTTTTTAAGTTTTGTTTCATTTTTAGTTAAACAAAATGAAAATGAACACAACAATAATAAACAAGCTTGTCATTCATCAAAGAGAATACAAAATGAACAAAATTGAACAGCAACGGCATCATCGACATGCGGGCTACTCATTGTTGAAGTCTAAACAGTATCGGCGTCGTCGACGACAAAACAACGATGGCAAAACAACAATGTCCAGAAAGAGCACTAACAAAAATTTGACATTCAAAAACACTACTAACCTCAAGTTCAAAGCATTTATGTGGAATAATATCAAGGCACACTCTAAAATCAGCCAATCCATAATCGGCATACTTTGGAAATTTGTGACAAAATTTATTAAAAAGTTTCCACAAAGAGACATCAATCTATGGAGAAACTAAATACAGACATGGCATTCACATTTCTAGAAATTGCGGATCCACACTATACAATAGACATCCTAAGAATCCAGCTCTACAGAAGCAATGGCAACAAAAATAAAAGTAGGTAACCTGCAATGCTCAATATCAAATAGGTAAAATGACCAATGTGCGTAGATAACGGGAGTGCCGTTCTTTGAGTTTTTATTTGCATCAAAGAATGCCTCGAGAGGGTTTTGTCCCGTCCCAGATGTAGCTGCAGAAGCAGCAACAGCGGTCTTAGCAAAAGACTTTGTTCTAGCAGCATCCAAAAGTACTCGCCAAAAAATGTTGACAATAACATTGATCTTGACCAAATGGCTGCATAAGAGAACACATAAAAAAAAAAATAAAAAAAAAAGTAGTTATGTGACTATAATAAACCAATTGGCTGCAAACCAGAAACTAAAATATCAATATCTATCTAGAAGATGCACCTATTGAACCCAACTGGCAATAGTAAGACAGCACTCAACTTATCCAGACATTAATATAGACACCATGCATTTTCCTTTCTTCCCACCGGTTTTACATTTTATCTTCACATAGCTCTCATATCAAACTACAATGTAAGCTTCTTGTAATCTCAAAGTCTGAAAGTCCACACATGAAGATTTTGATTTCATCCTGCGCTTCCTTCTAGGCTATTGTCAGCACAAAGACAACATCAATGAGGAGATTCTTTCAGAGCACTGGAAATTTTGCATACATAAGTAACACTGCCATCATGCTGCACCAACTCATTGGCAAGCATAGCAGAACCCAAAAAGACAAAGTGACAATAGACTTATGCCATGGGAGAGGTGCAAGACCTTGGTCCAAGGTCATTAGATTTCACAAGATAGAGATAGTCACAACACAAGCAACCACAATGAGGAAAAACGCATAACCACACAATGATCAAAGCGAGAGGTACCTAGTATAAAGCAAAACAGAAACAAAGCGAAACATTTTCAAATAATTTTATAATGAAAGAACTCAAAGAGACAACTACAAGACTACAATTTTGCGAAATCGACGAATGTGTTCTTTTTTTCCTTCAAACTTTAACTCTTCAAGGAAGGTACTTCATGAGAACATGGCAAGATCTTGCCCTACTCCATCACGCATTGTGGGGGCTTGCGTTGACGTGCCTTCGACGAGGGAGTTGGTTTTCTTTGTGCCCTATCAATGGAGGAATGGGACCTTGAAGTTGCTCAATCAAATTTGTGAAGTCACACTGAGGATAGCTTTTTTTGAGTTTACAACCTCTTCCTTACTCTCACTTTGATATCCTTGTTAGACATTCGAAACCAAAAACCAAGCAGAACTTTTACATTCTTCTCAGATTATGCATCGAATTGGTTTTTATGTGTTGGCAGCTCCTTATTTTGCTAATTCTCTGTACTGAGTTAATCTTTTGTGCACATCGGTGCCCACACACTTCAACACCGATTCGACCACATCCCCAAAACCATCGACGCCCATAGACACGAAAACCATCAACCACTTGAGCTCGGCTCAAGCTCGACCTTTTAGCCATAGACACGAAAACCAGACAAAACAAAGAAAACCTAGATAAAGATATCCACAAAACACACACAGAGAGAGAGAGAGAGAGAGAGAGAGAGAGAGAGAGAGAGAGAGAGCTTACAAAGAAGAGGTTGAGGAGGACTTGATCAGGAGGAGGGATAGATCGGAGAAGTGGGCGAGGTTGAGGACTGCCGACGGTGGAACAACAAAGCGGTGTCGCAATGGCGGCCCCCCGCAGCTCGTCGTTGGGACGCAACACGCGTGACGGGGAGAGCCGGTAGCATCGTCAAATGAGGCAGTGGCAGCGTCTAAGGCGGTGTCAAGGGCGGCGAGCAGTGTGGGGTCATCGGTGACTCGAGGGTGGAGCGTTGTAGAGGAAATAGGAAGAAGGGAAAGTGAAGAAGAGAAGAAAAATTAGGGTGGAGCGATGCAGAGGAAATAGAAAGAAGGGAAAGTGGAGGAGAAGAAAAATTAGGTTTCTATGAAGGGTACTCCTAGTCCCGGTTCTAGAAAAAATGGAACCGAGAACCGGAACTGACTTCTCAAGAATCGAGAACCAAACCAAACCCTCCAGTGTGGTTCTCCACGTACCATAGGGTGTAGCCCACTTAGGTCCTATTTTGTTCAACATTTGGAAGAGGTTTTGGGGCTTTTAAAGGGGTTTGACCAAACGCAATGTGTATAGTTCAACATTTGGAAGACTTTGGGGATATGCAATTGTATTTCCAAACCTCTTCAAAGACTTTTGGGGGAATGGAGAGCCGGAAGTGCCTTGAAAAGTAGCATTTTCATTATGCTACTTCACTAGTTTAATGAAAATATGTTAGTTATCCCACCCTCACTTATTAAACGAACATTCCATTTTTGCCATTTTATAAACAAAAAAATCTAAATGCTCCTTTCTCTTGAGTCACCTCTCTCATGTCTCACAACTCCCTCTCTTTTCGTGCTCTCTTGACTGCCTATCTCGTGCCTCACTACGAATCCTCCTCTCTCGTGCCTAAAGTCGCGTTCCCTCATGCTCACCACCCTTGAGCTCTCTTCCTCACCTCGTGTTCATTTGCACCCGCTGCGCTCGAGCTCTCTTTCATCACACATGCCCTTGTGGTCGCCTCTCTCCAGGTAAGATTGCTCTATTTATGTTGAGATTTTTGTAGAAATTTCACTCACCTCTCTTGTGCCTTACTAACAACCCCCTTTCGCGTATGAAGCCATTCCCTCACACTTGCCACCCTTAAGCCCCCTTCCTTACACCGCATTCCTTCATGCCCACCGCCCTCGAGCCCTCCTCATCACACCCACCCTCACACTCACCTCTCTCCAGGTAAGATTTTTCTATCCGTGTTAAGATTTTTGTAGAAATTTGGGTTAGTAATTGTATATCTCGCTTATTTTTTAGCTACATTAACAATCTTCATTCGTGATTTCGCAATGTCACTTTGAATAACCCCGTCATATTTTGCAATGCCCTACTCTGCCGATGCCTTTGTTTTATTAGACTCATGAAATCGTTAGGCTGCGCATGGTAACATTTCTGTTTCTTTGAATTTCTATTCTTTTGTTCCCTGGAACAAAAAAAGAACAGAAACCTGTTTGGTAACACCAAGTTATTTTTCTATTCCCCGGAATAAAAACTTAGCCCAGAAATGGTTTTGGAATAGAAACCAAAAAAAAAAAAAATTGCTTCTGTTCCTAGGAATAAAAATAAGAAACTGAAAGTGCTAGTATGAACACCTAGAGGGGGTGAATAGGTGTAAAAACAGATTCTACAAAATACAGTGAAAACCTTTACTTTTAACCCGAGTCTGAATAACAATAGACTTTTGAAATTGAGTCTGAAGAGTAGCAGATTTTGAGCGAGATCAGACTTTAGTAGTTAAATAGAACTATGAACAAAATAAAGAGATTCAGGGAAGAAAATAAGAACACAAGGTTTATAGTGATTCAGCTTAATCCAAGCCTATGTCCACTCTCCCACGCTAACAACCTCCTTAGCTGGATTCCACTATGCAATCAACAAGAGATTACAACTTTGAGTGCAAACACTTAGTAGTAAATCACATTATTTCACTAAGTCACTCTTTTGGTATTTCTCTCAAGATCACAAACGTTTAAGCTCACCAAAGATAAGTGTATGATCGAAGTTGCTCAAACTTTGGAATTATAAATTCTACGCTCAGCCTCTTACTTGCTCATCGGTCCTTGATCTCCTTAAATACTCCTCCACTTTCAAACTAGCCGTTGGACAGCATCTTGAGGATCGTCTTTCAATCTACCCATTGGACAGATCTATATCTAGAAGATTTAGTAGCCATTGAGTGACAAAAGTAAAATCCCAAATTGATTCCGATCGCCCATACAAACAGAATCTTGATTTCTATAAGTAGAGCTTCTTCATATAGAAAGTTCTTGTCTTCAAGATCCAATTGTCAATCAATTAAATTGAGTCAATCAAATCAATCTTGATGTAGAATCCAAACCAGATCACTAGTCGTTATATCTTCGGGGCTTCTGTTACGTTCTGTCGAATCTGAATGTAAAATCTAAGAGCAATAGACTTTACAATCTGAGTCTGAATGCAATAGACTTTGCAATCTGAGTCTGAACATATTCTGCTTCCGAATATATTTAGCTTTAAGTTCAGCTTCAACATAGAGTCCGTCTTCTGGTTCTTCCAAGCATAGACTTTGATAATATCATTTACATGTTCTATCATCTACATAGTCTATTACTCAACCATTAAACACGTTAGTAGCCTTTGATTTATTTTGTCATCTTCAAAATATCATAAAGGATTTCCCTAAAAGAAACAACTTCTCTTAAACCTAATTTCTCTTTTCCATTCTCAACTCACGCCCCTTCTCAGCTCACCTCTCCCTTCATCCACTTGCCTCTCTCCGATCTCATCACCTCCCGTCGCCGCCGATCCCGTCATCGCCAGTCCCGTCGTCGCCGATCCTTTCATCACCGGTCTCATGGCCTCCATTCCATAGCCTGCAATGCCATCGCCTCCTCTTTCCAACCCGTCGCCAAGTCCTTCTCCTATGCCTTAGACGATGGCGACGGAACAACCTCCTCCTCCTCCTCCGATCTCATGCCCTCCCAGAAGTCCCGCATCGAGCTCAACAAGCTCCTCGCCAAGTCTCGCCGCAACCTCAAAATTTGTTCCGACCGGATCTCTCGCTTCAAAGGTGCGAAACTCCCTCTCCAGAGTTTGACTACTTTCTTCAATCAAAGATTTATTTCGTCTGCGGGTTGTTCTTGGTTTGGGCTCATCTCGCATTGCATCGCCCAAATTGTTTATATCTACCGTGTAACCTGTTTCGGAGGTTCATTCTTAAGGCGATTTCGTTAAGTGCTTCCAAAAAAAGTTGTCAGCTTTCAGGGAATGTGCTTGAAAACGTTCAACTTGACCTACTCTTCTCTTTATTTGGAAGTAACCTGTTTAGTTCGCGTCGCATTTGATGCTTAAACATGCAAATGTAACATTAAAGTTGGATTTTTTTAGAAGATGAAGCTGTTGGTTTTCAAGTAAATGTCTGATCTTTAGAAAATGTGGGGAAAAATTTGCAGCTGAAGGCGCGGGTTATGTGAAGCTGGAGAAGCTGTTCTAGTAGTGATTCTCACTTTTTCTGAAGTTAAATCTACCGCCTGCAGTGCCAGTCGCCTCTGATCGCCTCTGTCCGATCCCGTTGCCTCTAGTCCCGTCACCTCTGGTCACCTTTCTCCGGTCGCATCACCTCGTGGTCGTCTTGCCCTAAATCAGGTTTGTTGCTTTGATTCCTTCTTATTATACCTATTCTAGTGGTGATTCTCACTTTTTCTGAAGTTGAATCATGTCGCCTCCGTCACATTGCCTCTGTTTGTGCTCGCCTCTCTCATGTTGCTTCCCTTGTGCTTGTGTCGCCCTTGATTCTCACATGTATCAGCTAAGCTGACTAAAACAAACCAGAGCTGATATGATGAACAGCACCAAAATTCTGGTGCACTTTTCTTGCTTCTTTGTCTCTCAAAACTAGTGGGAGTATGAAATGAAATGAGATCGTTGTGTATGTGTACGCGTGTGTGTGTGTGTGCGTGAGTAGTTGAAGTTGTCGATGCTCTGTTTTAGCGATAGACTGTGATAAAGGATCTATTTTAGCCAATCCAGGGTTTGTGTATGTGTGCGCGTGTGCATGTGCGTGAGTAGTTAAAGTTGTTGATGCTCTGTTTTAGCGATAGGCTGTGATAAAGGATCTGTTTTAGCCAATCCAGGGGTTGTGTATGTGTGTGTCGATGCTCTGTTTTAGCCAATCCAAGGGTTGTATAGGGCAAGCGTAGTATGTTTGGATGGCAATGTACGTCCTACACAGAAGCTGCAATGACTGAAGGTATAGCGGCATTTACGCATTAAAAGGCAAAAAGTAACTCAAAGTGAAAATTATGACACAAAAGGACAAAGATATTGACATTTTTAGGAACTTTTATGCATTGGGTAGCTATCCAAAGTTTAGAGTTGGATCCATTGATTCTGGTTTGATGCTTGTAGCTGCTATAATGACATTTTTATGCACTAAATAGCTATCCAAGGTTTAGAGATAATATCATCCTATAACTGGATTTGGTACTTGTGTCTTTCTTTAGTTTAAAAAATGGTGATGAGAAAAGAAGGAAGCAGCATGTTGCACTCTCTTTTTAATTGTCTTGAACTCATATGATGCTCAACTAGTGAAGGTTACATGACATCTCAAAAAGAGGCATTCACTACAAAGTTGACTAAGCCTCTAACCAACTTGTACGTCAGTTTGTTGGTAGAAGAGGTCAAAAAGGAAAATCACACCTCTTCTACTTTCAACAAAGCAGGCTGGAATAACATACGAACAGAATTCAATAAACGAGCAGAACTTCAATATACTCGAGTACAATTGAAGAACAAGGTGAACAAATTGAAAAAGTAGTATGCTAGTTTCAAGAAGCTGCTTTCACAATCCGGATTTGGCTGGGATAATGTGAACAAAACAGTTGTTGTTGATGATCCAAGTATATGGGAATCTCATGTTAAGGTATGATTTAACCTTTGATCGTATAGATGTACATGGCAAGATGTTTAATTGTATTGCTGATATATGTCGTCATTGTGAAAATTGTAGGATAATATTAAGTGGGCAAAATTCAAGAATGATGGGTTTCCTCAATATCCCGACTTATGTACTGTATTTGGTGATACATATGCTACTGGGGAGTATGCAGTAGGAAATGCCGAAGATTTGGTGATGTTGGATGAACTTGGCATTGGTGGTGATGATGCAAACAATGGACCAGCAGACTTTAATGAACACCATATTGATGAGGAAGTTTTTATGTCTGACAAAACTCCTACTCCAATTCATGACAAACATAGGATGGATAAAACTCCAAATAGTAAGAGGAGAAGGAGGAGTCAATCATTTGGAGGTGCTAAAGTCTTACAAGAGATGCTCAAAAGTAGGGCTAGTCAATCTGTGAGTGATTCTGTCAACTCAGAAGTCACATCACCACCTATAGACCCATTCTCCGTATCTATTGTGATTGATATCCTATTTGCCATGCCTACATTGGAGCCAGATCTTTACAACAAAGCTATGGAACGAGCCTGCGTTAATGTCACGTGGAGGGAGGCTTTTTATCAAAACCCCAAGTGAAATGAGATGTGGACTTCTCCAATGTCTTTAGTGGATGTTAGGGAATGTATTGTGGATTGCATGGAGTTTTATTAGACTATGTTTTTTATGTTGTTGGTTGTTATTTTGTTGTTCAAGATATTGATGTTGAGACTTTTGCATTTGTGTTGTGGTTTGGATATGATGGATTGTGTTGAATTTTTATATTTGGTTTGCTTTCACTCTATTACTTACGTTATGGGTTTCTTTTTCTTTCTTTTTTTTGTACATATATCTATATTGATTTTCTTGTATTTGTGTGATGACATAGGAACTATGGAAGATGAATCAAATAGTGTGTCTAATGGAGAGGTAGCAGCAATTGAATGGTATTTGGATGAGTATGATATTGACATAATAATAGCATAGTTATCTCTTGTTACTTTGGACATGTCTTTGCATACGAAAGAGCCTATTGGGGACAGTAAATTATCAGGAGCCGAATGGGTAAGGGAAATTGTTTACGGACATTCAGATAGGATATATGAAGCATTCAGGTTAAAGAGACATGTTTTTCTTAACTTATGTGATCTAATGAAGGCAAGAGGCTAGCTGAAAGATACTCGATATGTAAGGGTAGATGAACAAGTTGGGATTTTCTTATTTAAGGTTGGTCACAAAAAGTCCAAAAGAGATTTATGTGAGAGATTTCAACGTTCGGGACAAACAATCAGTAAGTTTTTTACTCTAGTGTTAAAAGCACTTCTCGAATTATCAAAAGAGATTATCAGGCCGCCTTCTTTTGATATTGTTCCAGAAGAGATTCTTATCGATCCTAACCATAGATGTTACTTCAAGGTGTGATTTTTATATAAATTTTACATTATTAAAATATATATAGCTGATAATATTGTCTAACGCTATATTTTCATAAAATCACAGGGCTGCATTGGAGCTATTGATGGCACCCACATTAATGCATCCGTCCTTATATCGAAACAAATCCCATTTAGAGACAGGAAAAGGACTACCACTCAAAATGTGCTGTGTGCTTGTTTGTTCAATATGAAATTTACTTTCGTATATGCTGGGTGGGAAGGATTTGCCAATGATTGTCGGGTTCTCTCGGTAGCACTCGAGACTCCTCAATTGCAATTTCCTCGACCACCACCAGGTTTTTGCTTTGTCTATATCAAGTGATTTTCTTTATGATTGTATAGCTATTGCATATCATAACAAATTTATGTATATATTCTTGTAGGAAAATACTATGTAGTAGATTCTGGTTACACAGCACTACCAGGATTTTTGACTCCATTTAAAGGTGAATGGTATCATTTGAATGATTATAGGGGTAGAATTAGACAGCCCAGAACAGCAAAAGAATTGTTCAACTATAAGCATTCTTCATTGAGAAATGTTATCGAGAGATCATTTGGGGCATTAAAAAATCGCTTCTCCATTTTGAGACACGTGCCTCCATTTTCAATTCGAAAGCAAGCATATATTGTAATCGCATGTTGTACTCTCCATAATTATATTCGCGACCAAGACAAGATCGACAGGAACTTTGCCCTATATGGAGATCCGAGGTATCCATTTGGACCTACACAAGACGAGGTTGTAGATGATACATCAAGTGATGAGGTGGCTGAGATAAACATGATCAGGAAAAATATTGCAAATATAATGGCAAGGGATCACAATATGCAAGAGATTCCATAACTTTTTATTTCCGACTTTTGCGATGTGTTTTTGTTTTTTGGTGAAAAATTTTGCGATGTGTTTGTAAACTATTATGAATACATTTCTATTAATCGTATTAAGGTCATCAAATTCTATCTCCGTGAGCACAAATGCCATTGAATGTATCATAAATGTGGACAAACAGAAGAGAAGCAAATTGTAAGCTATTGTATAGTTGACACTTCAAGTCCTACAAACCGCCGTCCGAAGCTTGCATCCTAGTCAAGAAAGAAAAAAAGCAAAAGAGGAGAGGAAAAACACCTCCCTTCATCAAAATTAGCCAAAACCTTATAAGCTTACGTAAAACATGAAAATGAAATAGTTTGTAATTTGGAAGAAGCAAGGTAAAAAGTAGCATCAAGATGGGATGCATCGACGGCTCAAAATGCAAGAGACCGAGGTCTTTACTAAGTGTTTTAGGAGCATACTATGAACTAAATGCATAATGACAGCAAAGCCACGCAATGCATGCACCATTCCAATAGTTGGAAATTTCCAACCCCAACCCGACATCCATGTCGAGATTAGAAGACTAAAATCCCAAAGCCACGCATGCACTAGAATTACAATTTTTTTTTTTTAAGAGTAAAAACTTAGTCCCAAGGAAATCACTACAAATTAATTTGGCTGACAATATCCCTTGTGCTTTTTCCACAATATTTGCTATACCAAACATTAAAATTCGCAAAAAGAAAATATATTATTGAGAATTATAGTTCAAAACGCTACCTAAATTCAATAGGCTATAAACGACATGAGTAAAGATCCTCACACACAGATATAAGATAACAGCTCACGTTCCATTACAATACCACCTATGTTATAGGTTCATCTTCGACTATAATTCTTACACCTAAGCAAATGTATTATTAATCTAATAATATTTTGATCTTGTCAATTTTATTTAATATATAATCTATTCCTTTTTCTTATTTTAAATTTTTTAAAAAATTGAAATTTGGAATAGAAATTTTGTGTAATTACTAAACAGTGCTCATTTTTTTCCATTCCGAAATAGAAATTTGGTGCGATTACCAAACGGGTTCTTTTACTCGTAAATTGTCCCCATAATAGAAATGAAAAGAACTACTTAAAAAAAAAAAAAAAAAAAAAAACTCATCCCCAGCCAAGAAGCGTTACCATGCGCACACTTAGCAACCAGGAATTGTGCTTAACGATTCACAATATGGTGGGTTACCTAATTTTGAGCATCGCCTGTTCTCTGGCCTTATTCTTGGGTCCTAGGAGAAGGATTGCTGAGTACCAAAACTGAGGTACTCCCCCATCTGGCGAAGGTCCCTCTATCCTCTGGAAACTTAAGTGCTCTGGCCTTATTCTTGGGTCCTACGAGAGGAATTGCTTAGTACCAAAACTGAGGTTCTTCCCCATCTGGCAATGGTCCCTCTATCCTCTAGAAACTTAAGTGCAAGCTGGAAAAAATCTCAGAGTCTTAGCTGGAAACAATTTTTTTACTTTTCATAGACATTAAAAGCACCTGGGCATTTTGTGCAGATGCGGAGAAATTGCTGTGGTGCTGCCTTATGATTGGTAGTTCTACCAAACTTGGAACTAGGCCTTGTCTTAGAGAGCATCTAATGTTCATAATATTTGTATTACCTCTATGATAGCCCATGGTCTTCAATGTAAAGCTAGAAGCCTTCCACTTATATATTAGTGAAAAACTCATAATTTTTGGATGTGGGATAAGGCACCTCTTTGTTTATTTGCCAAACAAATTATCAACACTCTAGACTTAAAATGACATGCCTAGGTTTTGCCGACGATGTGCCAGTATTGCTAACGGGTGATATTTGCTTATTCATCTTCAGGTTTTTTCCATGTTTTAAGGCATGTTTCGATCGGAGTTAAATCCTGCCAAGACCAAGATATGCAATGCAGGATGTGATGATGATTTTGTGCAGCAAGTTCTTGAAACCTCTGGTTTGAGGAGTGTGCCCTACTATCTGGGACTTCCTATGATTTCTGGAAGATTATCTGCTCACGATTGTTGTAAACTCCTAACAAAATAAGATTGTTGGCAGGTTGCAGAGTTTGGCATCCAAGAAATTATCTTATGTAGACAATTGCTTTCTTCAGTTAATACATAGCATAATTATTAGGCTCCGTTCGTTTCACGGAACACAATTTCCATAAAAACATTTTTCGAATTTTGTGATGTTCGTTTTATGAAAAATGAAGCAGTCGGGGAAAACATTTTCCATTAAAGGAAAAAAGTCTTTGCAAGCCTCCGGCTCACCTATTTGGCAAGGCCCAAGGCCAACGAACTCAAACTCGAACTCGATCTCGCCACTCACCAAATCAGCGAGCCATTTTTAGGCCAACAAATTTGAGGCTTGCCAAAATCTAACAAGTCTTGAGCTCACTTTTGGCTGGTCGCCGACAGTCACCATGGCTAGTCGCCGACGGTCGCCATGGCCAATAAACAACCGGAAAGGAGGAGGAGGAGGAGGAGAAAAATAAAAGGAAAAAATAAAGAAGAAAAAAAAAAATAAAAAATAAAAAGAAAATTAAAACTTTGATTATTTAAAATAAAAATTTATTTAAAGGAGTGCAAAAAAAGACATTAAATCGAATTTTCCATACCAAATGGCAAAAAAAAATTTATAGTTCATTTTGAAGTTTCAGTTAACACCAAAAAATATTGTCACTTCTTGGAAATTATTTTCGTGAAAAACGACTTCCTGAAGATTATTTTCCAAAAACACAATTTTCCACGAAATGAATAAAACATTAATAGAAGCTTTCCTTATAAAGGTAGTCCATCTGGTTTTCATGGGGTGTCGTGTGCAGACCAAAAGGGAGGTCTTGATTCATTCAAAGGGGTTGCATTCCTGGAACCAACCGTGCATCATGGGATAGTTTCTGGCTTTCTTCCTACTCAGTTTGGCCCTATTCGGATAGCGTGAATTCACGGCCATTGACTTAAAAACCCTACATGCAATATAATATCGGCGATGGGCGACGGACTTTCTCGTGGCGTCGTTCTCGGCACCCTTTAGGTGCCTCATGTCTAGCGTTCTCTCTAAAAAATATTTCAAGGAAATCTGGTACGCATCGGCAAGGCCAGGTCGTCGATGTTATGGGAGACGCAAACTCGGATCCGGTCCACTGCAAGAACGCATGAGATGGTTGGTATTCCAGCTACCATCTGCAGGAAAAAGCTTTTCCTAAACCTAGCGCGTCTGGTTTTGTTAGCTGGAAGTCTCTTTCAGCAAGGTCATTCGCTCTTGTCCGATATTCCCCACCATAGTTCGATGTCTGCATATACTTTGCAACGCTGCTGACGAATCTAGGGACCACCTGCTTTTTAGCTGCACTTTGATGAACGTTATCAGGACTCGGCAACTGGATAAACCGACACGGGTCAGGAATACGATCACGACACGATAAAGTGAATCACGGGTCCTTTTCAACTTCGCGCGAGGGTTAACCTCACGAGCGACTGCCGCCGCAGCGGGCGGCGACCCTCGATTTGCTAATGGGATTTTGGAACTTCGATCGGCAAACGCAGAGTGGGGAGGAGGCGGAGGGCCGAGGCTGAAACGGTCCACGCGAGTTATCGGATGCATCCAAGGCCAGCTTGTTGCATCGAAGGTGTATGTCGTAATGCCGGTCCGAGCACGACACCAGGATAAGGCTAAATCCACGTGCTGGACGGTCCAAGGATTTTTTTTTTTAATATTTTATCAAGCCTGAAAATTAGGAAAACAAAGATCAATGGAATTTTTTACCTTCAAAAATCAAGATCATGACGACATGAGAATTTTTTTTATTTTTTCAATAATATCTTTTCTTCCCCATTTTGGATTGGATCGTACCGAACGAATGACTATTTGCGGGTCCCGACAGCTTGGAAAAACAAAATTCACATTTTTTTTCTATTCAATTTGGTGTGATCTATGAAGATTTCGGAAAAGAATTAATTACATGTGTTCCCACTTCAAAATAATTAAGATTGATTTTCTCCCCATGTACAAAGGGAATTTTCATTTTGCCCTATGGAAAAGAAACTAAATATTTATTTTCCCATTCACCTACTTTCGCTTTTGGTTCTATCTCCCTCTCTACCGTTTTGGGATTTCTTGGTGATGCCATTGGGATTTAGAATGGAAAACAATGTCTATAAATATAATCTCAACATTCACTTATTATGATCACATGATTCATAGCGAAGAATTTGTGCCCAACCAAATTGATATTTTTGAGTTTTCCTTATATAAATTTGAATAATCCTATCCCAATTTGAGATCGATACAATCTTTTCGAATCCGATCGAATTAATTCGAGTAGCTTCACAATATGTACAAAAATTCCAATTGCAACTCCAAATCACCTTCTACTTTCAAATCCAAACATCAAGAGAAAATTAAAAAGGAAAAAAATTGGAAAAAGATAAATCATCATTTGCATTTTCAGACAAGAGAAACTAAAGAAGAAGAAAAAGAAGGAAAAATCAGAAGCCAGTAGCAGCAGCATATTTACTATCTACAACGGCGTAGCTTCGGCTCCTCCGGACGCTCTCGTTCTCCTTCTCCCCTGCGACGTCGCACTCCCTCTCCTCCTCGATCCTCCCCATCCCGACGCTGCAGCTCTTCGGCAGCACCCTCGCCCCCGGCCCCGGCCCCGGCCGGCTCTTCCTGATCTGCCGCAGGACGGCCTCCAGCTCCTCGGCGCTGTACCCGAGCGTCCGGGCGGAGGCGGCGCGGACCAGCTCCCTGAAGTCGTCATCCTCTTCCCCGTCGCCGCCGCCGCCGCCGCCGGCGAGGCGGGACGAGCTGACGCTGAAGCTCCGGGGGAGGGGGGCGTGCTGCCCGCCCGGGCAGGCCACGTTGCCATGGCCGACGGCGGAGGCGCAGCTGAGGATGCTGCGGACGTAGAGGTCGCGGGCCCGGGAGAGGGCCCGGAGCGGCGCGGCGAGGAGGTGGCGGAGCGGGGAGGTCTTCCGGTGGTCTGTGGCGGCGGCGGACGCGGCGGGTCTCATGGTCGGGCGGTGGTGGTGGTGGTGCGGAGTCTACTCTGGTGGGCTGTGGCTTGAGAGTGGGGGGAGGGGAGGAGATGGAAGAAGTTGTTGAAGGCGTTTATAAAATGGCGACGAAGCGAGAGAGAGAGAGAGAGAGACTTGTTTTTTGTACGGACTGTCGCTAGGCGAACTGTAGAAATTCGATGATTTTTCTTCTTTTGTGGGTGAACCTGACATGTGCTGGAACCCTTATCTCATCTTAGTGTAGTTTAGCATCATATATTATACATCCCATAAATAATTGGGTTAATATCCCGAAGAATCCTAAATTAGTACATTTATGATAAATTTACTCTAAATTATTTTTTTTACCATGAAATATCCCAAACCGGTACATCTGTGACAAATTTACCCCGACTGACCATAAAAAATCATAAACTTGTACATTAATGATAAATTTACCATAAACTAATTTATTCGACAGCAAAAAACTCCAAACTGATAAATTTGTAACAAATATACCTTCCGCTAAATTGAATTAATACCACAAAAAAATCATAAAAATTGTAAACTATGATAAACGGAAAATAAAATCTCAAATTAGTATATTAATCAACTATCACGTGTCATTTAACTTAATAATTTGACAATAAAATTTAACGAAAACTAATAGAGGGTAAATTTGTCACAAATATACCAATTTATGATAAATTTGTTAAATGTATACCAATTTGGGGTTTTTGGTGGTCAAAAAAATAATTTAGGGTAAATTTTTCACAAGGTGTGCCAGGTTTGAAGTTTTTCAGAATATTAACCCTAAATAATGTTCGAGAGTTAACAAAAATGCTAACGCGATTTTGGGAAAAAATTAGGGGTGAGCAATGATTCTTGTTCAACTCGGTGACTGATCGGAATTGGGGTAGGTTCACAGGTGGAAAATTTTGGAACTAATTGATTCTGGTTCGGTTCTTAGGTTAAGGAATTAAACCAGACAAGAGCCGAGACTAGAATTGGGTTTTGATAGGATCGAAGCTAATTTTTATTTTATTGAATCTTTTCTTCTCAAAGAAATAGAAGACACCCTACCTAATTCACTCTTGCTTTTAGTCTTCTACCAAAACAGAAAGAATCGGTCAATTCGGGTCCCCCGTTTTCAGATTTTTTTGAATCCGTCCTCGAGTTGTTTTCTCGATTCCAACTTTAAAATTGCACATTGAGACTATGTTCACCTAAAAAAACAACGTATGTCTATTGAGCGTTTGAAAAGCCAATTCGAGTGTAATTAATTTTTTGTTAATCCAATGAATTGTCAAGATACATTCATGGGATGCACTCAATGCATGTTGTAACTTCCTTGCTCTACATACGTCAATCGATTGTTTGTAATACAATGAATATCATTAACAATCAAGTCCGAAGAAAATACGTCAAGGCTCAGACTGATTTTCCTTTTTCTTTTTGTAAAATCTGACACGAGCCTTTCTATTTCACATAACGTGCTTAATTAATCTATTAAAACAAGTGAAAGTGGCGATTTCTCATAATTATTGTATATAACAATGTCGATGTACATATAATTTCAAGCTTGGTTGTATCAATCCCGCACTAGGAGATAGTGAGCTAGTGTAGACGCCCTCAAAAGTGATCTGAAGTCGGTTCATATTTAAAATTAATTGATTATATTTTTTATATTTATCATTAACATATTATCATATGAAATTTTCCATGAAAGATGCATCCCCGATTATCACCTATGAGAAAAATTTGCATTCCTTCACTGTTGTCATTAAAATTCACAATCTTATCCATAAGACTCATGATTATAGATTTTGTCGTGGAGGACAAGAATTGACATGAACTTGTTGTTTTGTGTCATTTCAAGAAAATATGGTGGGTGGGACTGCGGGGAAGAGGAAAGTGGTTTTGGACTTTTTTTTCGCAGGAGCCCATTGGAAAGGATTACAGCAAAAATCTAGGGGGGCGACTGCACAAATTCCTGGTGCGGTGGTCCTGGTGGATATGCATGACAGAGGTAAAGGCAAAAAAGATTTTTAAAAAAAAATAAGAAGATTAGAAAATATTTCCTTTGGCTTCTTCAACTTTTCAACACTTGGCTTGCTCGGATTCCCCACCCTTATCTTTATAATTTTTTAAATTATTTCTGTAAGAATCAGGTAGGAATCATTGCAAATCGGCCCATCAATTTTGCTTTTTTTAATTTTTAATTTTTTTTTTTTTTGCGTTGTCTAATTGGACCTAAGTTTCTATTATATTCAACTTACATACCTAACATTTTGCGGTAATGTTCAAGAGAAGGATCCAGAGATGTGGTTGGGGGGCCCATGGTGAAAGGGAAATAAAAGCTCGATAATGGAACCATGGGGTTGGCATTAATTGGACCTTGTCCATTTGATTCACCAGATCAAATTAACTCTAGTATATTCAAAATCACACTATTAATTCATTAATATATTCAAATTATACCGTAATTTATGAGATGATAAACTTAGCTTGTCATTAGTATCTATATTTAGGGTGCATTTGTTTTCAGTGAAAATTTCATGATAAAAAAATATTTAATATGAAAATCATTTTCAAGGGAAATAATTGATTTTCATTTATTTAGTGATTTAGAGAAAATATTTTCCTTCTTACTGGAAAGAGAAGTCAGTAACCCCTTGATTTAAGCTTCTTATTTTCAGTTTATAAAAAATATTTTCCATAAATCGATTAATTTTTCATCGTCTAAATACCGAAAAATCGAAAAATAATTACTGAAAAGTAGTTTTCCTAAAACAACGGGAGAGGCTACGCAGAAAAATCAAATCCGATAGCTGAAGAAAATTCTACCCTCTGACTATAATAGGGTGATTAGGGACTTGTAGTTGTTGCTTGCTTGAAAGTTTTTTCGTTTCTTCTAGAAGCAAATAGACTTGGAAATTACGCAAGCGTTGAGCACTGCCGAGGTGGGTCTACCATTTGATTTTTAGCCTGAGCTCTACTATATGAATGCCGCAGCCGCGCAGCTATATGACTCGAGCTCGTGCAACTTCACACTAAGAAATTGATAGGATTGACCAAACTTTTGGACTCGAAATTGAAGAGCGCAATTAAATTTTTGCACTTAGATGAAAGTGGATGAATAGCAGCACGTAGAGGAGATGAATTAGCTTCATTGCATTTCGAGAGAATGTTTGATTAAGAAAAGTCTCCACAAGGCGTCTTTCGTCGCCTGTCGATAGATCCAATTAAAAATGAATTTGGATCCTATGAAGTCACAAAAAAAGATAAAGTAAATTTTGTCGTGGCATGTGGTCACGGGTTATCGTTTTTCCAAACCTGCAAAAAGCCCAGACCAACCCAATCGAGGCTCGAAAATTTTCTTCTCAAAAAAATTATGGATTTGGTCTTATTTGGAATAATGAACATCACATGATCTTTCGTCACCGAATTTAGCAGAATATCAAATTTTGTATATGTAGAATTTCAAGATGAAAATAAAATTTAAAACTATCAATCTGCTGATGAAAATGAAATGCGTCAAATCCGTCGTTTTCTTGATGATGTTAATATTAATTGTGCTACACGCCCAACGAAGGGCGATATTAATGCCAGTCGAGTCAGTTAATAACGTAGCGCTTTAAATGATCTTGGGATATTTAAGATGAATGAAGAGAAAACAACCAAAGCTCATAAAAGAGATCTCCCAAAGGACCAATCACTTCTCGACGTCTCTTTCAAGCTCAATCCAATGTCGTAAATGGCAAATCCTCCTCCAACCCGTCATTGGATGATGGAAAAAATTGTCTAAAATGTTTTAATTTTTTTACCTTTAAAATTTTAATTTCTAAACATTATGATAGTTTGCCAACTAAATTCATCCGGTCAATTTATTTCCGAAATATGCTTAGGTGTATACTTAACCATCCTATACATGTTGGACTAGTGTTGACGTTGACATCGAAGATCAAAAGAGCGATTTTTTTTTTTTTTGGTATTTCAATGCAGAAGCCCTTCTTGCCCCAAATAAATTGCTTGCCCAGCTCCAAAAGGCCCTAAGCTCAAATCCCAAATCGATTGATCACGCTCAGGACTCATCAATCTTAGGCGATGCTCGACGATGTTTGCTTGACACTCAAGAGGAATGGGGAGATTTTCGCGAGCAGTTCGCAAGAGACCTCGACGTCAATGGCTAGGCGGAGCAAGAGGAAGACGACCCCGGTTGCGCAGTTCATCGAGCCAATATGCAGTATCTACCAACTTCATCTTTGTCCTTGGAACCCAAAGCGACATTGTTGGGCAAAGTCCTCATTCTCAGCAGCACCCACTAATCTCGTCAGTCACGTGCCACTTGTTTAGACGTGAGAAAATGAAATGCATCGGATCCTCAAGAAAAATCCTCCATTTTCTTGAGGATGTTAACATCGACCACGCTCCGCACACGACGAAAGGGCTAATGGTTGTAAATGAACGTCGAAAAAAAAAAAAAAAAAAAAAAAAAAAGCCCCTGAAGAGATCTCTCAGAGGCCCAATTCCGTCACTTCCAGACCTCTCGTTCAAGCCCAGCCCAACGCATTGATGGCGAACCCTCCACCACCCGTCACATTCGTCTCCTCCCATGATAAGCATCCGACCATTATTGGCAATTCTCTCTCTCTCTCTCTCTCTCTCTCTCTCTCTCTCTGCGCATAACGACGACGAAAGCGGCCAAGGCCATCGGAGGATCCACGCATGTCATGATTTTTTAATATATTTTTGAAAAAATATGTTGTAGCCATGCTCCCTAGAAATATCATCGACTTTCAAGCACCTTATCATACGTTGCCGGAAGGACAAAATTATCCTAGTCCAACTAGATCAAGCAATAGTAAACGGGCTCCCTTAATTTCAAACCTAAGCATGCATCATCAAATTACACATCTTTAGTCAATTTGCACGTGTATAAACGTTGCAAATTAGGACTCATGCATATTTTTATAAGACACGACATATTTTCAAAATACAAATACACGTGCCACATGGAGTCGTGTTTGTGTGAAAAAATGATGAAGGAATTTCACTGATTACGTCTCTCAAAGAATCAAAATTACAAGGAAAATTGTCAAAAAAATAATATAATTATTGTACTTTTGTCAATTCATTCCTAAAATTTTTAATTATGTCAATTGAATCCATCTAGTCATTTTCGACTAAAAATCACCAATGTTGATGTCGGGCATCCTACATTGGATAGTTGGCATTGACATGGACAATTTTTAAATATTTTAATTTTTTTTTTCCTTTTTTCTTTTCCTTTTTTTCCCCTTTCTTTAGCTTTTGTTTCCTTTCAACCATCGCCAAGCTTCATCGATGGCTAGCAGAGATCGCCACCCTCAAGTGAGGGCCACCCTTCACATAGGCGTCAAAACCCTCCCTCGCTTGCCCATGCCAAGCCAAGGCACCGTGGCCCTCGCTTGGATCTAGCAAGGACGCAAAAGCCCTCACCCATGACGAGCAAGGGCAATGACACTCTCACTCATGGCTATAGTATCTATGTTAACAATTTCCAGTTAAAATTGATTGTGTTAACTCAATTGGTAAAACATGAAAAGATCTATCACTCTATTAATAAAATTGAAAGGTTAAAAACTAAATTGACAAAAGTGCAATAAGTTAAATACTTTTTGAACAATTTTCTCTAGGAAAGGTCGAGTTACTACACACAATATTTAGTTATAGATCGAAAAATACAATTCCAAAATATGTATGATTATTTAATGCAATCCTGTATTAGGATTTTTATAATTTATATTTTAGATATCGAGAATCATATAATCAAAAGCCTGAAAATGAAAAGAAGAAAATAAGATCTTAAACACTAACACTAGTCTCTGTCTCTCGTTTCTTTTTTTCCTTTTTTTTCTTTTTTGTATATGTCTTTAAGGCCTCAACAAAGAACTTGACCAAGCCTGTCTTTTCTTTTTTAAGTATATGTCTTTATGAGTTATCTTAAGAGCATTGAAGAACTTGATCAAGCCTGTCAAAAACCTGAGTTAAGAATCAAATGTTCAAAGAAAGATTCCTGTCATGATCCTTCTTGTGGTGATCAATACAAGAAACAAAGAAACTTCAAAAGATTCTCCTTAAGTCATATAAGGCGTAAATGATTATTCTTACGGAAAAAACGCACTAGAAAGGGTTCTTTTGGAAAGCGTAAAAAATCTAACAGGTGTTATATCAACAACAAGAAATGACATTTTGCGAAGAATTGTCCAAAAGCCAAGGAAAGAAACTCTCATTTGATTTAGAAAATAGAAACACAAACAGGAATGTTACTCCATAATGATGATGTGGAATCAGTCTTCTCTTTGAAAGATGAACCAACCAAATACGGTGTGTGCGCTATCCAGACGTGGTTACAACCTAGTGACACTAAAAGTTTGTTTGAAGAACTTGAAGAAGAAGTTTTCTTCTTCTTTGAACCTTCTACAACCCAAGATCTTTGTGCATGCACTCATTCTATTCTCTCATATTTTCCTATTAAAATATATCTTATCCAAATATGATAAGCCTATTTCTATTACTGCCCTCATTGACACTGGAGCCAATGCTTCAATCCTTGATACAAAGATACTTCCAAAAAAATATTGGACTTCATATTGCCGGTATTTTAACTCTACTTCTAGATATACCTTTGCTACAATCATTCGAAACAAACCCATCACCATACAATTCTTTCCCTAGTGTTTCAGTCACTACCAATGGTTCTAGTTCATCAGATAAAAATATCATTATTGGTAGAGATATTCTTACACAAATTCCTAAATTCAGAATTATGCCTAATGGACTATGGTCTAATGGACAATTCAAAAATTTATAGACATCTAAAGATTTTTCACTATTTAGATGAGTATTTTAGATCCAATCTTGCAAACCCTTCTTGAAGCATGTGCAACTCTCACTCAGACTTTGTCGAAAAATATTCTAACCCTTTATGGAAAAATCCTGATTTTTTCATCAATATTTCTTTCAAGAAAATGCCAATCCCACCAAAGCCAATCACTATAGAATGAATCCATAACATTTGCTTTTAGCACAAAATAAATATTCATACTTACTTCATCAAAAATTAATTGAGCCATCATATTCTCAATGGGTTTGTGAAGCATTCTATGTTAACAAGCATGCTAAGCAGAACAAAGAATTATTTATCAGCCTCCTAACCAATTCTTGTAAGATGATAAATTTCCTCTGCCACTTTGGAACTAATTATTTTCTAGTCTCATCCAAGCCAAAGTATAGTCCAAGTTTGACCTTAAAACTGAATTTTGGTAGTTGAAGACAAATACAAAACTGGATTTTGTATCCCAAATCAACATTTTCGGTGGACAGTGCTCTCTTTTGGTCTTAAGATAGCTCCTTCACTATTGTAGAAGCCTATGTGCAGAATTTTTCAGCCTATCTCAACAAATCCCCAAATTTATATTGATGATTTCCTCCTTTATAGTCTAGATGAGGATTCTCGTTGTAAATTATTAGCCCAATTTGTCGAGCTAGTACGGAAGCATGGAATCATGTTATCTTAGAAGAAGGTGATCATTGCTCACAAAAAAAAATGAATTTCTTGAGATACATCTTAAAGATGGAACCTATCATCTTGGTTCTCATATCGCGAAGGAATTGTAGAAGTTTTCTTATGAAAATATCTCTTACAAACAAGTCCAACAATTCCTTGGGATAATTATTGATCTCAAGGATTTTGTCCCAAAAATCACAAAGTTTATAAGTCCATTGCAACAAATGCTCAAAAAAGATGCTCCTCCGTGGGGATCACAACAAACTAATTCTGTACACAGACTTAAAGGAATTCAACATCTTCCTCTATTGCAAATTCCTTCCACGAGAAAAAGAATTTTGCAAATAGATGCCAGTGATGAAGACTAGCCTGATGTTCTTTTTAAAGAAATTAATGGAAAGTGACAAGTTTATAGACACAAGAGTAGAAGATTCACACAAGCAAAAATGCATTACTACTCTATGTTCAAAGTAATCTTAGTGGTAAAATGGTATTAAGAAATTTGAATTCCATCTTATAGGACATTATTTCCTTGTGGAGATGCACATGTCCTAATCTTCTCATATGCTAAAGTTTAAGTAGAAGCAAATCCTGCATCCTTAGCTTCTTAAAGGGAAAAATGGTTCTCAAAATATTCCTTTGAAACCATATATATTTCAGGAAAAATGAATATGCTTGCTAACTTTTTGTCTCAACCAAAAGAATTTCCAGCTACTACATTTATAAATATGTATGTAGCGAGGAATTCAAGAGGTGGTTTTAAGGCCCGAGAAATAAAGCCCAAATGGCCTTTATATTCATACCCACTAGAAATCCCTGTGCTCATCCAAAACGGTGTTCTCTTTGAAAATCTTGAAAGACTAATGTAGTAATATCATTTCCATATTTTCAACTATTATGGTAGTCTTCTCCTTCGCCTAGACAAATTGCATCCAAAGTATCCATTTATTCATCTTCTTACTTTCTTCCCAAAAGAGGAATTTCCAAAAAAACTCAAATAGATTTATTGGTATATGTTTGATCTCTATACCATTACCATCGAGTTTCCAACAACGAAGTGGGGACCAGCTGGCCCTCATCAAGGCGCTAGCAACCACGCCAGTCATAGAGAACGCCCCATTAGTGATGGAGCGGCAGCCGCAAGCAGTGGAGGGTTGCCAATCCTCCTACCTCTTTTCTTTTTTTTTTTTTTTTTTATAAGTTTTAGCCTTTTTTTAGTTTTTTAATAGACTAACATGGCTATTTCGGGTTTTTATTTAAGAAAATGAGGGCATTTTCAACCATTTATTTGAGAAATTAAGGGCATTTCCGGTTTTTATTGAAAATTTTCTCTCTAAATAAAAAATGAACTTGGACCCATGGACCCATGAAAGAAAAAAAGAAAAATTTGATGTGGCATGTAGTTGTGGGTTATCGTTTTTCTGAACTCGCAAAAAGCCTAAACCAACTCAACTCGGGCTCGAAAATTTTCTTCTCCAAAATTCACAGGTTCGGTCCAATTTGGAATAATGAAGATCACATGATCTTTCATCACCAAAGACAACAAGCCTAAACCAACCCAACACGCACGACAAAGGACGAATCGCTGCAGATGAATGTCAATCTTCTTATTGTTTTTGGTCGGTAGATGAATGTCAATCTAGTTTGCTGATAACGCGGGGTTTTAACGGACCAAAAAAGGCCCAAGAAGAGATCTCTCGAAGGCCCAAAAGTCCATCGCTTCCAGACCTCTCTTCAAGCGCAAACCCAACGCATCGATGGCGAATCCTCCACCACGCATCACATTCGTCTCCTCCCATGATAAAGATCCGACCATCACTGGCCAGTCTCTTTCTCTCTCTCTTCTCTCTGCGCATAACGACGACGAAGAAAGGGGCCAAGGCCAGAGCAAAAGCGCTGACCCGCCAGATGAAGAACGACCGCGGCTCGCTGCTCCTCGCCGGAGTCGCGACCGGAATCATCTGCGCGGCCGCGATGCTGTGCGCGTGCCACGCGAGGGCCGACCTCCACCCCCTGGTCGTCGTCCCGGGGAGCGGCGGCAACCAGCTGGAGGCCCGGCTGACCAGGGAGTACAAGTCCTCCAGCCTGCTCTGCAGCCGGCTGTTCCCGCCGGTCCGGGACCGGGACGGGTGGTTCCGGCTGTGGTTCGAGCCCAGCGTGCTGCTCGCCCCGTTCACCCAGTGCTTCGCGGACCGGATGTCGCTGTACTACGACCCCGGGTCGGACGACTACTGCAACGCCCCCGGTGTCGAGACCCGGGTGAGCCGGTTCGGGTCCATGGAGTCGCTGCTGCACCTCGACCCCTATCTCAAGTAAGATCGCTCGCCGCCCGCCGTTTCATCAGCTCACATATCTCGACACGATCGACAATAGACGCGATGATTAAATTATCATGAATCAATATTTCTTTTTTTTTTTTTTTTAAATTTCTTACGTCGATAGCTTCTCATTGTTCGTGAAATTATGCGTGACGAGCATTTTAATTAGGTCAGGAAGAATAGTTCAAGATTTTGAGAAGGGAAAATCATCCGTTTAATGATGATTGTGCATTCTTTTTCGGGGGGATTGTGCAAACTATAGTCCGATTAATGTCGTAGTAATCGCCTTTCTCCGCCGGCATTTAGTCCGAAGGTCCGAATTCTTTTTTATTATTTAGCTCCGGTCTTCTGAACGAAGGATGAATTTCGAAATTAGTCTTTTGATAACTTTTTCTTAGAAAAGAATGCACCAAAGGTCCCTACACTAATGTAAATTGTCCAATCGGATTCCTCGACTTTTTTAATTTTGTGCAATTAGATTGCTAAGCTATATATTTTTCAGTTAGTTTTTCCGTTCAAAAAGAAATGAAAATGCCACGTTGGTTCGCACTTTTAGCTTATATCTTTTGTGTCTCTCTTATTTGTTTTTTTTCTAATTGCAAAGTGTTTTTTAGTATTGCAAAGTGTTGACCGCTTGGTAAGGTGTGAACTCTGTAGGGTGGATAATGATATTTGTGAAATAGGGGATGAAAAAGATATTATTGAAGTTGCAGATGTTGTAAGCAAATTTTAAGGGATTGGTGGGGCATGAGATATCGATAAAATGGGAGGTCTTGCGCTCAATTTGTACAAAACCATAATGTTTTTACACCAAAATGATTGAGACGAGATGCGATATGAATATGTTAAATCTGGTGTGAATATTCAGTTTGATTAGACCATGAGATGTAAGCCGACCCATGATATTATCTGATTTCTAAAATAGTGATTTGGGTATGTGATGTGTTAAGTTAAACAACTTATTGAGTATGTTGCAGGCAAGTCACGGCATACATGGCAACTCTAGTTAAATCCCTCGAAAAGGTTGGATATGTCGACGGCGAAACCCTATTCGGAGCTCCTTATGACTTCCGGTACGGCTTAGCCGCCGACGGCCACCCGTCTCGCGTCGGCTCCAAGTTCTTACAAGACCTCAAGGACTTAATCGAGAAGGCTACCACATCCAATGAAGGTAAGCCGGTAATCCTTCTCTCTCATAGCCTCGGAGGCCTCTTCGCCCTCCAACTTCTCAACCGAAACTCTAAATCTTGGCTTCAAAGGTACGTCAAGCACTTCATCGCCCTCTCCGCCCCTTGGGGCGGCGCCGTCGACGAAGTGCTCACCTTCGCCTCCGGCAACGCCCTCAGAGTTCCGCTGGTCGATCCATTGATAGTACGCGGAGAGCAAAGGAGCTCTGAGAGCAATCTATGGCTCCTTCCATCCCCGAAAGTCTTCGCCGATGAAGAGCCACTCGTGATCTCTCCATCTGCAAACTATACGGCTCACGACATTGCGCAGTTTCTAAACGACATCGGGTTTCCGGAAGGAATCCGACCGTATGAGTCGAGGATCTTGCCTCTCGTAGAGGGTTTGGCGGTCCCGGAGGTGCCGGTGACATGCGTGTTCGGCTCGAACGTGGAGACGCCGGAGAAGTTGATTTATCGGAGCGAGGCTAAGGGCTTCGACGAGCAACCAGAGGTGGTGTACGGCGACGGGGACGGCACGGTGAACATGGCGAGCTTGTTGGCGCTCGAGTCTTTGTGGAAGGAGAATCGGAAACAGCCGTTCAAGGTGGTGATGATCCGCGGAGTCTCGCATACGTCGATATTGAAAGAAGAAATCGCGCTTCGGGAAATCGTGCAAGAGATCGTGAATATACATGCGGATCATGTCGGAAGCTCGTATGTGCAGAGATGAGAGTTGGGTGTAAAAAGCTTGTGTATTCTCAATTTGGGATGCCTATTAAGAAGACGTTAGTTGAAATTATTAGGCTCATTTGAAACTCTGTAGAATGAGTAAGTCCAATACATAGAAGTTGGGAGAATTGTCCAAAAAGTCCTAAATCTATTACAATTTTGCCAATTCAGTCCTAAACTTTTTAACTTTGCTAATTGAATCTTAAATCTTTTCACTTCTTGCCGATTCAGTCTATCCGCCACGATTTTGGCCGAGGAAAATGTTGACGTGGACGCCGATGGTCTTGCGCGTAGGGCTGGCGGCCGACGTGAACAATTTTTAATAATATTTTAATATTTTAAAATTTTTAAAATTTTTAAAATTTTTAAAAATTTTAAAATTTCTATTTTTTCCTCTTTTTTTTTTTCTTCTTTTTGGCTTTTTTTCCTTGGTCTTTCCGGTGGCCAGCCACTGGCCCACGAGGTGATGGCCGGCCACCGGCCGGCTGGCCTCGCCTATGGCGGGCAAGGCTGGCTTTGAGCGGGCGGCGACGGCGACGGCGGGCGAGGCCGCCCTCGCCGGGGCTCGCCCTCGCCGGGCAAGTGTCGGCCCCCGCCCCGGCGGGTGGGCGACGGGCTGGCCACCGGCCACAAGCCAACGCCCCCGCTCGGCCAAGGGCAAGGGCCGGCCTCCCAGATCGCAGTGCAGGCGAGGCCGGCCGGGCGGCGTCGGCCTCACCGGACCAAATCCGGCGAGGCCGACACTCACCTAGGCGAGGGCTCCCCTCGCCAGGGCTAGGGCGGCCTCGGCGGCCTCGCTCGGCCGAGCCTCGCCCGTGGCGGGAAAAGCGCCAAAAAAAAAAAAAAAAGGAAAAAAAGAAAATATTAAAAAATTTCACGTTAGCGCCGACAGTCTTACGTGGCACCGCCGGCGTCGTCCATGTCAAAGATTTTCCACCAAAATTGGCCGGATGGACTAAATCGGCGAAAGAAGTGAAAAGGTTTAGGACTCATTGGCAAGAAAGTTAAAAGGTTTATAACTCAATTAGCAAAAACCGCAATAAGTTTAGGACTTTTTGGACAATTTTCCTAACATAAGTTTCCATTATAAATAGTGTTAATATTACGAAAAATCTTAAATTTATGACAAATTTAATTCAAATTTAATTTTTTGAGAACAAAAAATCACAAAATGATATACTTGTAATAGATTTACCTTTTGTTAATTTTCACTGAATTTTAATAACAAATTATTGAGTTAAATGGCACATAACAGTTGAGTAATGTATTAAGTTGGGGTTTTATTATCCGTTTTTCACAAGTGTGTCAATCGGGGGTTTTTTATAAGATTAATCGAAGAAAATTTGTCACGAACATATCGGTTTAGGGTTTTTAATTTATCATAAGTATATAATTTGGGGTAAATTTATCATAGAAATATCAATTTAGAATTTTTTTATAGTGAAAAAATTAGTTTGGGAAAAAATTGTTGCAAGTGTACAAATTTGAAATTTTTGTGGTATTAACCCTAATAAATACTAGTATTAATACCACTGCCTTGGTGGCCGCGATGGTTTGGGCTCTCTCCCCCTCACAAAGAGGAGGAGTTCGAATTCCCTCACGATCACTTGGGATCTTAAGTGGGACACGGTGGCCGCTGGGGTCTTAAGTGGGGCCGGGGGTGGTGGGTCTTGCTACATGTCGAGTTTCTCGTCTGGCCGTCTTTGGCTGTACGAGTTCCTAGGTCACCAAAAAAAAAAATACTAGTATTAATAAATCTTTGAAGGAGATTCGCACGATGAAGGATGAGGGTTCTAAATCCCTAAATAAAACCAATCTTGTTATAATGTTAGAGATATGCTAAAATTGTTATGCAAATAAGTAGTTACTATGTTGGTTTAGGTTTATATGAATAGATAGATGGTCCTAATGCTTAAATTAACCCTTTGAAAAAAATACAAAAATGTGATTTTATTCCGCTAAGACAAGCCTAAGTTATGTGATAATTCATTTAGACCGTTATTCTGCTTGTTTAAATATTTACATTAGAAAGTCTATTGCATGCCATGAATTTTTTATATATTTTTCAAAAAATATATTGTGGCCGTGCTCCCTAGAAATATTATCAACTTTCAAGCACCTCATAATATGACGCCAGAAGGACAAAAATATCCTAGTCTAACTAGATCGAGCAATAATAACGTGGCTCCCTCAATTTCAAATCTAAGCATGTATCATCAAATTACGCATCATTAGTCAATTTGCACGTGTATAAACGTTGCAAATTAGGACTCCCGCATATTTTCATAAGATGCGACATATTGTCAAAATACAAATAGACGTGCCACATGAAGTCATGTTTGAATGAAAAATGATAAAGGAATTTCACTAATTACGTCTCTAAAAGAATCAAAATTATAAGGAAAATTATCCGAAAAAGTTATAGATTTATTGTACTTTTGTCAATTAAGTCATAAAATTTTTAATTATATAAATTGAATTTAGTCAATTTTGACCAGAAATTGCCGATGTCGATATTAGGCATCCTACATAAGACAGTTAGCATTAACATGAACAATTTTTTTTATTATTTCTTAAATTTTATTTTTTTTTTTTTCTTTTTTCTTTTTCCTTTCTTCCCTTCGTCAGCCATAACCAAGCTCCATCGATGGCTACCAAAGGTCGCCACCCTCAAACAAGGGCCGCCCCTCTTGCGAGCATCAAAACCCTCCCTTGCTTGCCTATGCCAAGCGAGGGCATTGCTGCCCTCAAATCTAGTGAGGGCAGGAAAGCCATAAGTGAGGGTAGCCACACCCTCACTTATGGCTATAAAATTTACGTTAGTAATTTTCAATTAAAATTAATCATGTTAATTCGATTGGCAAAACATAAAAAGATCTAGGACTTCATTCATAAAATGGAAATGTTAAAAACTAAATTAACAAAAGTACAATAAGTTTAGCACTTTTTGAATAATTCATCCTAAGGAAGGCCGAGGTGCTACACACAATATTCAGTTATAGATTAAAAAATATAATTCCATAATACGTCTGACTTATAATATCTATTTTAGATATTGAAAAATCATATAATCAAAGGCCTGAAAAGGAAAATAAGAAAATAAGATCTTATACGCTAACGTCAGTATCCGACTTTCAGGCCCCCAAAAAATGCTGAGCCGTAACCGTTCAAACCACGACCGGTAGGAGCGGCGAAATACCGAAAACGCCCCCGGGCCGCCGATACCTGTCCTCCCGCCAAAGCGATTGTACGTTCTCCTCACGCAGCTCCGGCGCACCATATAAAAACCTCCCCGGCATGTCCACCTGCGCTCCTCCACGCCCAGCAGCGAGGTCGAGAAGTCGTCGCCACCGTCGCGGAGCGGATCCGCCGCGCGCGCGCTCTCATCTCGAGCCCCTCGCCGGCCGCGAGCCCTAATTTTCGATTCCGCCATCGATTCGACCGGAGGAAGGCCCCGGAGTCGGAGGTAGAGAGAGAAAGAGAGAGAGAGGGGAGCAAAGGGATTCGAATCTGAGGAGAAATGGTCGGGGACGAGGCCGACACTCCTACTAGGTGCTTACACTTGCGAGCTCAGTGCCGTTATTTCTGTTCGTCTCGATGTTCTCGCGTTTTTCGATGAGTCCTAGGTAGCGTCGGGATCGGGAGATCGCGGATTGAATCGGGAAGTCTTTCGTTTGTTGCTAAAAATTGATGTTGCTTGTGCTTTGCAATTAGTTGATTCTGGCCCTGAAGTTGGAATTCTGAGTTCTTGGGGGGATGGATGGATGCGGCGTGTGGTAGCAGGGGTTTAGTGCGATTCGGGTTCTTGCAATGAGCGGTTTAAGCTTGTGGTGGTATAGACAGTGTGATTGTAGTTCCCCGGGTAGAAACTTCTGCATGCATGCGCGTCCCTGTGTGAGATACAGACCGCGATGCACGAAGATGTGCTCTGTGGCTTAACTTGAGGGTGCAGATGGGCAACAGTGACCTTATGAGTTATGACGCTTTTTTGGCACTATTTTACAGGTATGAACTGTTGAGTATGGTGAAGAAGCACTCCAGTTTAATAGGGAAGACGAATGTCGAGGAGCAAGACCCTTCGGATGTCGAAATGGATCCAAAGTTCTGGCATGATGTTTTCGATTTTTATTTTATCCGTGGGAAGGAGTCGAGGGGGCGGCAGGATGATGACCTTCTTTTTTTTGTCAGAAAAATGGTAACCTTATTTTCTTGTCTCCAGTCAACTGGAATGTGTTTCATCCATATAGTGGATCTTCCATTTGAGCCGATGCCTTTATTCCATGATCTACATATGCTATATGCGTTACCTTTTAATTGCCATCGGTAAATAAAGTGCTCTCCATGGAATTGTCTGCTGTAGAGGACACACGGTGATCCGTCGAATGAGAGTCCAGATGGTGTATCTCCCTACTTCGTACGCAGGTGGGCTTCTGAGGTAAAAGGGAGCATGAGAATACTTTTGAGCTACTATACTTTACTCAATTTTGCTTTCCTCCCTTTTTCTATGCCTCACCCTTTATTTTTAACAGTAATATAACGGTCCCTTATCTCGATGGAATTAGATCTTGTTGATTTGATAAATGATGGTTGAGCTAGGTATGTCATATTTGCACAGTACACATGCAATTGTGCTGTCCTTCTAATCAGATTAGCTCTGCATGAATTGAATGTTGATTTCTGTTGATCAAATATCTATGTCTTCTTTTTGCCGACGTTGATATTATCATTGCAGAATGTAGTTTGACGTAACTCTAGTCCGAGGAACTAGTATAAGCCTGACCATGTTAAGCTATAGTTGTCAGGGTAAACTGAAGATGCAGTAGGTATTACTCTCGCTTGGTGACTTGGTCCCAAAGAGGTTTTAATTTTAATTTTTTGTTGATTTAGGTTTTCTAGAATTTCTTATATAGTGCATGGTCTTAAATTACTGGATTTCATTTAAAACACACAAAGATTCAATTTATTACCATACTTGGAAATGTACTTATCGTAGTTTGCCATTTCTGTGACATATGTCAGCATGACATATTGAGGTCTCAGTGAACAAATGGACATGCCTAGTATCGGAGCATATCTAAGGTTTTATAGGAATTGTAACTTTTCCAAACCTCTTCTGAAAATACTTAACATTTCTCCTATGGTTTGATTGCAATTATAAATCTCAATTTCACCTTATGGACAGTTAGCTAACTAGTTCTGATTATTTTTACATGGCCTAGATCGGGTTGGCTCTTGATTTTGAGGAAAGATTTGAGGCAAGCCACAAGTAAATGGAAACTGAGGAAACTACTGAAAAATTTTGCTTTATCAAGTGATACAGGGTACATTGGTCGTTTTTGTACATCGAAGGAACATAACTTGAGCTGCGTCTGATTCTACTGTCTTCTCTTTCCCTGATTGTGCACTGTCAACTTGGCTGCAACCTACGAATATGTTTTTAGACTCTCTTCTGTGAAGCTTCTCTGTACAAAATATTAGCGTGACCAGATACTAAGTTAAAGAGTGAACTTCGTGAGTGGAGTATCCTCATAGTAAATACAAGTAACTTTGCTAGCTACATACAACAATTTGACTCAACCACTACATGCCTTATTTTTGCTTTATTCTTTCCTGCTCCTAGTGTATTCAAATCAGACGTTTGTTTGTTGTAGTCCTCTCAATATAAGTATCTGGTCTGGTTCATCATCTTTAGATTTCAAAGGAAATTCTGCACAAAAAATATGCCCACTCTGAATCGTTCACTTACCTGTTTTCCAGTATTCTACATGCACTTTGATTTCCAGTTGATATATCTGTTAGTCTCTACTGATATAATAATACTGCTATTTTAATTTTTGAAAACAGTTGGATAAGTTACTCGGTGATAGTTCTGATGAAGTGGACTGGAGGCGCTCCTTTTATTTGAATTTGATTGCGCACACCTCCTTTACTGTGACAGTTGCAATTTGCAGGCAAGTCAACTACATTGAGTTTTCACGCAGACCTACTCCGTTCACTGGAATTTGAGTATTTATAGTTTGATTCATCAATTGTGTTGGCGATTGTCGAAACTTATCTTAATTAATTTAATTTTTCCAAGTATCTGTGAATTTAGAGGTGATGAGAGGCTAGGGTAGGCCTATTTAGATACCACAAGGCAATCCATATTAATTTAAAATGTACCCTTTCTATATCATCTTGGTTTCTTTTCTTCTGCTGTAAGTTTGGAGTTGGGACCTATTACTCCCTTTTGGTTCATATTTTTAAATAATGAGATATTAGTTATCTTAATTGTAGTTTCTTCTTGGAGAGTTTAGTTGCTGCATGTCTCTTTGAAAGATGCATGTTTTTTATTTACTGGCCCACTTGCAGATGGTGGCGGCTGTTGTTGTTGAAGTGAAACTTCCACAAATAAGGAATATATGTAAATACCAATGTTAGCACAGGCTGCTTGGAGCTACATACTTGAGATGTCATGCTTGGTTTTTTCCTTGGTGTTATTTCCCTGTAATGCTCTATTATTTATGTAAGCTGTGTTTCTGTTCGATTGTTATCTGCAGCCATGAAGTCCTCAGGAACCATCAATCAGGACAAGATACACCACTGTCTCCAATATATAAGGTACTCATTGCAACCTTATTTATGCCCTAAAAATTAGAGTTATAAGATGTATCCCTTAATTACATATTTCCATACATCTCCAAGTTGTTTTGAGTCTTTTGACCTTTATAAGGAACTTTCTTGTGCGGAAGATCATGTGTGGATGCTACCTAAGTCTCTGAGAAATTATGGGTTGCATTTGTATTAGATAAGAGTGAAGTTCGCAATATGTATTTATTTGTCTTTGCTTTCATGCCATTTTTAATGAATTGGGAAGACCAACTGAAGAGTAGACACAGGAATCCCTGGAAGGGGATTTTTTTTTTTTTTTTTTTGGGGCGTGGGGGGGGCAGTTGTTGTGGGAAGGTGGGAATTGTTTATGTGGATGTCCAGAGACAAGCAGTCAATTGGGAACCGTCCCAGCCGACCTCCAAAGAACAAGAACCGTCCCAGCCGACTCCAAAGAACAAGAAAATAGCTAAGCTGATTATGCATTTTGTTCTCTGGTTACTCTTAAAAAACCTCTTATATATTGCTCTTGCAGTTCTAACCAAAATGCTAGAAAGATAGTCAGGAAAAGAAAAATAATATTCTTTTTCAGGAGAGTTGTCCTGTCACCTATCAGATATTTGTCGGTATTACTGATACTCCTGTTTCTGGTCTGTGGAGTTGTGACTTGTCATTTCTTTTCAAGTTCAATTCCTGGCCACATGTCTACTTTGAGACTAAAGTGAGAATTGATCTATCTGTGCATTTCAGTGAGAAAATTTTGTTTAGCTATAGATCTCTGCATATCCTGATCCTTTTCCTTGGATTGAGAGAATCTGTTGCCTGTAGCTGCTAGTCTGCTGTAGGCTGTAGTTTTTCCCTAATCAGTCCCTTTCAAACCAATAGGTTCGATATTGATTTCGTTATTCAAGTCATGAGACAAGTACAAGACCATTATGCTGTAGTTATTTGCCGTATGTTAGAGTACTTATTTGTGGTTTTTTTTTTTTTTTTTTTTTTAGGTTTCTCTGTTTTCTAATTTGAAGATCGATATTTTCCGCAGGTTGTGAAAACTGTTTATGCATCTCCTAGTCGTGTCAATTTCCATTTGGACTCAAAAAAGGCAAGCTACTGATTCTTGATCATTGCAGCCTTTTCTCCTTATGGTTCTAGGATATTACAATTCCCTTTTTGTTGTTAATTGAGTTGCTATCTGACGATGTCGTGTCTCATAACTAGGAAGTAGAGACAACACCTGCCTATCCAGATATCTGTTTTGCTGTTGACGACTTTGACTCCACGTTTGATGCAGTGGTAACAATTCCATTTTTTTTTTCTTTGCATTACTTATTACATTGGTGATAATAGCTTCATATTTATTATGCTCTCTTTTGCTAAGAAATGAGATGCTTCCGATTTGATGATAGAATGGTCTACATGGCCGTTGTGATAAGTTAATAGAATTGATTTCTTATAGGAACGTGAAATTTTCTTCATTTATATTTATATCATGTTTTGTGACGTTGCTCATACGAGAGGCCACTTTTCTTATAGCAATAATTTGACTCTCATTCTTGAACAAGTGCATCTAGTTCCATATTCTTGTGTTCAGTTGAAATCATAAATAATGACCTATCAAATCTGTCTTGCTATGTTTAGCATAAGTTGATTGCTACATGATAGGGTTGTACAAGGTTTCATAATGTGGATATTATGTCTATATGTTCCTTGGTGGAAGAGTTCAATGCATGCCTTTATTGTCCTTTACCTATAGTGTTCCAAAGCTTTTGAGAAAAGTTTCTACGAGATCCTAAAAAGTTCTTATCACATCCTTGTATCCTCAAACTTGAGTCATAGGAAGCACATGCTTTTACATTTTGCATCTCTATGGGGTCTTGTATATATTGTTTCATTCTTCCTTCCTCATTTTATAATTTTGTGGTTGTATTATCACCATGCAAGCCTCTGCCTACCTATGTGAAGTGAAAGTAAAGATTGGCCCATGACTCGCATCTAGGCAATTTTCCATTGTCTTTGTTGGTGATATTCCCTTTGCAGCCAACAAAGATACTCTGATTCTTCAAGATCTTGAAGAGAAGATTTGCCCACTAGTTGAAACATAAACAGAGAACATTGTCATATCCTATTTCATTTTGAGTCGGTGGCTATCAGTTGAAGCATCTCAGCATTCATTCGCCTGTGCAGGTCTTGTCATCAACAGACCATTGCTACTGTGTTCTACTAAACGCTCATGATGGAGCAGCATTTCCTACCCAAAAGGAGCAAAATGATTGTATTTCCAGTAGTGATACTCCTCTGCGAACTGAAGCAAGTTCTGGCAACTCCAAGAGCAGTAAGGTCCGTGTACATAATTATGTAGTAGATCTCTGTCAGTTCTTCTCATGCATACTTGTAGGCATGGATGCATTTGCTTGGCTGAGTAAGTCTTTTTGTTTTTCTCACATGCACGTATGCGTGCAACTATGTAGACATAGAGGTTCTTGAGATTAGTGTTTGCACCTTGCCACTTAGGGATCTCACTTATCCTCATTCTCTGTACATCATGCATCCTCACTGTAACAATTGGCTCTATCAGATCATCAACTACAAGAATTTTTGTTTTGGATGAAAGTTTCTACTTGCTTTATGGTATTTCAATTTTTCTTTTTTCTTTTTCACAAAGATATTCTATTATAAGCTCTTTAGGAATTTGACCCAATTATAAATGAGAGTGTTTTCAGTTTTCCTGTTTAGTTTTTATATGCTCAGGGTCTTTCATTATAGAGAAGTATATAAGCATTAAATGCATTTCTTTAGCACTCAAGATGCATAATGATCAGAGAGGAGCTACTTCTCTTTTAACCTTTTAACTTGCTGTTTTGATACTATCAGTGAGAAAGTTTCCAGTTTTTCTTGTTTAATAGTTATATTATTCTAGGTGTTTGTATATGAGAAGTTCGATAGGCATTACATATTCTTCTTTAGCACTCATGACTGCACTCGATATACCTTAGGATTGGGAGAGTTACTAGTTCTTGTGTAACCTTTATTTTACTGTTGAGTTATGCTTAAGAAACCCCCTTTGATTGTCAAACGGTGGTCGAGGTCTAGGATAAGTTAATTTTGAGTTTACCTGATCTGTTAAACTGCTGCCTATCTCAAGATTTTGGTTTTTTTGCATAATTTGCAGACCACTCAACTATCAGCTGTCTACCAATTGTTTGTCACATTATGTTAATGGGAAAGTTTGTTTGCACATGCTAAGAATTATTCACTGATGTGGTGAAGGTTTAATGGTGATTTGTGGTTAATTTATGTGTAGGTTTCATTTGATGAAAAGGTTCCTGTTTTTGGAAACAGCATCTTTTGACTTGTTTTTATGAATTCAGATTACCCTTTTTTCAGGATTTGTCAGCTATCAAATGGTTAGAGAAGCATACAATGGTACGATATTGCATCATTTCATTTATTGTTTCTCACTGGCATAACTCTTAATTTTCTTGGATCATTTTTTCTCATTGTCATAACAGTGTAGGAAAATGCACATGTCAAGTTTGGGATAGTAGTAATTGCTGTCTGGTTACTTGCAGTACATCCCCTCTTCCTTTTCCCTCTCTAATAGCCTCTTTCCAAAATGAGCCTTATCTCAATACCATTTACAGGAGAATTGATCTACTAAGGGGTACGGTCTCATTTAAAGTGTACATTAATCTCTGACAAGAGATTTGGTGCCAACTAATTTACTTCGGGATTAGTGCATTTATATTGAGCTCCATAAGTAAGAATGAAATATTTTAACTTTCCATGAGTTTGGAAGGCAAATATTTCATGCTAACACTGCAGAATCTTGCTGATTTCATTTTTAACCGTAAGCCCCTGAACTAAGCTTGCCCTTTTTAGGATTACATGCTTGGATCACTGTATTCTTCATCAATTGAAGATAATCATTAATGTGGGTGAGGATAATTATTCATCAAACAAAGAACACTTGAGAGGATTTGATAATTTTATTACAATGGCTTTTGTTTCTTGTTAGAAATAATAGTTATGTTTGTTATTACAATGTTGATGACTGTGTGTTTTATGACTCTCTCTCTCTCTCTCTCTCTCTCTCTCTCTCTCTCTTCTCAGCTGGAAAGTCTCAATTTGGGGGCCTCTGGTCACTTGGCCATTCACTTGGCAAACAAGATCGCCTTTTTATGAAAGGACCTGGAGGACGTGGGGAAGTTGAGGTTGCTGTTTCTGGTGTTATCGGTAGGAGTTATACCCTTCACATATATCGGCGCTCTCTGGTCTTCATGAAATTTTATTTGGATACATCTGCTGATTCAGATTTGAGTGTTACGCAAACATCATTCACAAGGAAAAGAACTTTCGATGCTATTTCTTCTTCATTTTGCAATTCATTTTGTTAAAGTATGGTGAACAATTGTCAGCTTTATAACTACGATATCGGTAACTAGAATGATATTTGGTATAATCAATAGAACTGGATATTAGTACTTTTCTCATGTCTTCGGGTGTTGGGTCAGGGTTGGGGGTGGTTGCATATATTGCTCTTTCATCTGATTTTAATGCACCACATTCCGCACAACATTTTATCGACATGGTTGTGACTCATTCAATTGGCTTATCCAGAAAAGGGAAAGCAAAAATCATCGACTGGGAAGAGGAATAGATTGACTAGGTTTGTATTGTTAATCCATTCCTGACTCTCGATGTTGCAATATCAGATCAAAGCAATGAGGATGCGGGCCCCTTTTCACCAGTTTCTGTATCTAACAGAGGATTTGGGATTGGCTCAATCGTTCGGAAAGCGGCATCTGTGGCGTCTGTGGCAGCTAAGCATGCATATGCTGTAGCCTCAGCTACCAGTAGTCATGATGATGAACTGATGATACCCCTAAAATGCTGCTTGATGTCTATATCTCTGCCATGGGAACACATTGCTTACGATCTTCTTTTCAAGGTAATTGCAATGGGAATTTGCTTATAATGAGATTTTTACGGTGAGAAATTTCACTTTCCATTCCCTTACAAGTCATGGTTATGATTATGCCTTAATTTTTCTTTGGTTTTGGACTAATTAATATATTGGCTTTCCTGACACGAAGTAGTTGTGATGGTTTTAGGGAAGTCCTCCAGTGAACTTATAAGCATTCAGGAAAATCGGACAACAATGCCCATCTGCAAAGGAAAGCTTAAGGGGACCTATCTGTAAGAGATGTAGGAGTCGGAAACTGCTAGATGGTGTTTTTAGAATTTAGTTGATCAACTCCCCCCCGCTTTTGTTTTTTTCCCTTGTCCTTTTTTTTTTTTTTTTTTTTGGGTCAAACCCTTTGTCTTAGTTGTTATGTGTTGGAAACAAATGTAAGTGTGGTCATAGATCAGTGGACAATCCATATTTTAAATGTCAACGGGAAAAAGGTAATTTGCAATCCCTATACCCTGATTTGTTGCTCAGTTGAATGGGCTTAATTATTCATTGGGGGCATGGTAAGACAGTTTTTGTACCCCCAAGCGTGAGCTGTCTTTTAAAAATTGAAGACCAAATATTGGTCAAGTAGTATGAATTTTGCCTTGGCTAAATTTCTCTCGATTGGTTTTCTGATCGGTTGTTATAACTTACCTATGTAATGCAAGGCAGGTATCGGTTTACTTATCAAATTTTCCTCTCTTGCCTGCTGCAATACCCAGCAATGGGTGAAGCTTCTCTTGAGCTAAAAGAGAGCAAATATTGCTGTTGTTATTCATTTAATCTGAGCTTCACATGAGGGGCAGATGCTGACTTCAGAGAGTGAAGATGGCGCCTATTCTAAAAGAGAGAAATATTAAGATACTGTGCCTTGATAACGGTCTTCCCCACGAGCTCTTATTTTGATTGTTCGCTGCATAGAAGGGGTGAAGGCTGAGCCGATGGTTTTGGGCAAGCAGCTTGAGCATGGTCATAGTTTTGGGGAGGAAAAGCGACATCTCTTGATGGTTGGATGAGTGGTCCACTCAATTCGGTCCGAATGCAATAGATTTCTTCAACATCTCCATTCAAAGCGAATTTTGAGGGCCATGCCCGATATTGTTTGTGCGGAAATGTACATGGATGGATTGATCTATAAGCATTGGCAGAGACTAGTCAACACGAGTTATGGATAACTCATATTAGTATCTAAGAAGAGATGGCACATGATGCTCTTGATTGCTTGCTGATAAATGGCTAACCCTTTCTTTCCCACTTTCAACTGCGCTTAGCTAGAGAGATAGCTTCTTTTTAATCCTTACTGGAGATTGTTGTTGTTGTGACTCTTCAGCCCTCAGATGTTAATTTTATTCTTGAACACCCCCCTCCCTCATTTATGCAAGGGTTTTCAGTCCTCTCTTCATGCACAGCCAAAGTTCTCTTTCCTTGCCGGCCGAAAAATCTACCAAACCGATGTTACATCTCCATACTTCTTTTGGCATGTCACTAAGACAACAAATGTCAAGGGCTATCCCTTGTAATCCACACCAAGTTCTTAATAAGGAGGACACTTGGAATGCTAAAACTTGGCACGGAAGGACAATTTAGTGCTAAAAGTTTAAATATACACTTAAGTGCCAAAATTAAAGCTAAATAGGTCAATTTAGTGCCAACGGCGAGAAAATCTAATCAAAATGTTAACGTGGTCATTTTTTCAGTGAGGTAAGTGTAAAATGACATCATTTTACACACTGATGTGGCCATATAAGCCAAAAACAATGTCGTTATGCCTCATATTTGAATTTTGATATAACTATTAATAAATTAAATTTACAATAATAATAAAATGTTTAAAAAAAGGGAGAGAAGAGTTTGAGGGCTTGGTGACCTTGGCCGACCCTCCCCCAACTGTCGTCGGGGTTGGTGACGGTGGGGCAACAACAACGAGGGTTTGCATAGCCCTTGCTGTTCTACAACTCCTCCCCCTTCCCCCTTTAATTTAGTTTTAAATTTAATGTAATTAATATTTACATTAAAATTCAAATAAAAGGCAAAACGAAGTTGTTTTGTCTTCCTTTACCAAAAAAAAAAAAGTTGTTTTGTGTTTTATTTGCTTACTCAACTCTCTTGCGAGCCAATTGTCACATAGGATTTCTGGCCAAAGTCGTCATACCTAGCACTCAGGTATCCCATTTTTCAAAAAAAATGGCATGTATGTATACTTTTTGTAACTTTTAACACTTAATTGTTCCCCTATGTCAAAGTTTTGACACTCCAGTCTTTTCCCGTTCTTAATGCCAACAGGGGTCTTCTTTTCCATGGTTTTTTGCAGCCTAAATTTCATGGTTTACGTGCGATCGAACGTCAGTGACATAGTTTGGGCAATTATAAAATAGGGGTTGCAGTCTTTTTTCTGATGAAAACGAGGAGGGAAACCAACAAAAACCCACCTGCAGGGGGCGGTTGCGAGCATCATAGTACTTTTTGAGGGTCTGGGTTTATTAATATCTATACGGCATATAAAAACAAGACAAAAGGGGAAGGGCATCTTATGATCGGACATAATAAGGTTTACAGCACATGAACCCTACTAAGCCTTGTGTTTAAAGCCTGGGTTTCCGGACAGCCCCGGAATCATCAGAGGGGCCAAAGGAAAGCATCAAAAAAGAGCAGCAGCAGCAGCGGCACGAACGAACGTGTGCATGCATTGGCATGTTACCCTCCACTATCACTTTTAGGCTTTAATTGCTTAAAATGCAGCAACTGAAACTAACTGCCAATCCAGGGAAAAGCAAAAATTCTAACTAAGAAAACCGCCAGGGATTGCAGTTTATTGGCTTTTGAGCTATAGTGGGACGCATAGCCATGTGCAAAAAAAAAAAAAATAGACGCGTTCCCTTTCTTTCCCAAGAAGTGGTGAGGCAAATGAAAAGCACAAAGTTGCAGCTTTTGCGCTTCTTGCATTCACACATTGATTTCTCTCTCCCTACTTCGCTACTATATCGGTTAAGGAATAGAGTCGTATCAGATACATTAAGATCAATTTACAAAAATTAATATACTAAAATGAATATAATTATGAGTTGATTATATGCATTGAAATATTATTTCACATCACTTAACAACGAGTCTTAAATACTCTTTATATTTATGCGATCTCCCTCCACCTATCAACTTAAACTTTTGAGTTAGCATTTTCTAATATGGCATCATACAGTGCTATCATTTTTGCAAATATGTATCCGCCACCTGTCGCATAGTCAAATTCGACATCTCTTCTAGTTTAGACTTTCCTAACAATATGCAACCACCGATAAGAATCAGCCACGCAATATATAGATTTTGCCTTTTGGTTTACAGACATATGAGGTTATGGCATTGTGGGTGGGCATTACAACATTTCAATCTCTTAAAGAAGGACTAAAATTACTTTTTGGAGGGGGCTGCATACGTTATTATTTGCTGCTCTTCTCTGATCGGTGGGTTTCTTCATCAAACGCCAACCGCATGTGTCGCTAGTTGCTAACGCTCGAAGGAATACACTTGCCATGCCACCTGATGCCATCACCACGCATCACCGTATCTAGCGCCACCAGAATGACGCCTCCGGCCTCCAAAGTCGCTCAACCCAAATACCCCAAAACCCCTCCTCCTTCCGGTCACTTCTAGAGCCACGCCGCGTCGAGCTCGACCTTGTGCGACCTTTGTCATTGCAGGAACAGAGAGAGAGAGAGAGAGAGAGAGAGAACAATAGCTACTCGCCATGGTGGCAGCAGCAGCAACGGTGACCCTTGAAGTCTTGTGGTGATATGTTCAAGTTACATCCGAGAAGAGAGGAGAGAAAATAAAAAATTAGGTTTCCTAACCAAATTTTTCGTGAGATTTTGTGGAATTACTGTCAATTATTCAAAAAGTTTGAACTGTTAGATGAAAGCGTGATTTAGTATTTAATTATTCTATCACTTTCCTCATGCGTAAGCTAGACTTTGGCTTATATCTATAATATGACTTGCTGCTCTGATACCATATGAGATTTCGTAGAACTAGCATCAACTATTTTGAAAACTTTAAACTGTTAGATAAAGGAAGAATTTAATATCAAATTATTTCATCATCTTTCCGTGTGGGTTTACACTTACCTATACGAATTACTTCGTGGATAAGCGACGAATCACACAATGAGTAGTAGCCATTGGTTTTTGCTTAAAGGCAACAGCAAACTTTAGTTGGCAGATTTATATATATCGTGACATTAGAGTAAAAAATCATAAGTTTGAAAACTACTTCAAGTCATCATTTTCAGCAGCCATCAATAGACGATATATATCCATAGTTGAAAAGTCAAAAAAAATTGCTAGTGGGCTTGAGTGAATATGATTCTTTACTCTTTTTTTTTTATATGGTAGTTTGGCATTACACAAGCGGCGGTCGGTTTTCATATTAAGATGGCTAAACGCCACTTTAAGTTCTCTTTTGACCGGTTATGGTCTATCTAGTATACATGAATTTAAATAAAGCAAAAGCACTATCTTTGCGACGTAATTTAATTTTCCTCCCCCACTTTATCATTATTACTAGAACGTGCCCACTTCAAATTTGCTAGAAAGTGACTTCATTCATATTGTAATCTTTGAACTTTAGTCATTGGAAATATCTTATTTAAGGGAGAACCACCCAATAGTAAATGCAACCGTGTTGAATTTCCCATGGTGCACTCTCTTCCAGATGTGGTCATTGGAACCGCAGACATGCAGAGCAAGAGATCGAATTCGAGATCTCTCTCTATTGCCGAATCAAATCGAATAAAGGTTATATAAAGTATGTAGAGTTTTCTTTTCATTTCACCCTTATCTTCCCATTCTCCTACTTCAATGGAGGAAGTGCACGTGGAGAACCTATGAATTTTATCTTGTTCCTAAAGAAATGCCCTTTCTACTGGTATGCTAAGTCACACGTCGGCTGGGAGAAGTCACATTGAGTGATTCATAAGTCATCATTCAACCCCAAATGGTCGTTCCTTAGAATAGTTCTTCTGGGGGCTTGGCCCATGTGGAACTGATTGAATCGTTATTGACTAAGTCCATCCTCGAACCAATGGGGACGGCGAGTATTTGCTGAAGCGAGAGAGCTCGAATAAGGTGCAACCATCAACAGACCTCTAGGATGGCAAAGGGTGCAAGAATCCACCAAACTCCACATCTAATAGGGGGAGTATCGGTGGATGTCACTTTTTTAAGTGAGGGAGTTTGTGACATCTTGATTTCCAATCAGTTGGGAAAAACCATTTTGAATGGCTCATAAGTCGATGCACACTCATAAATGATCATCCGTCTTGTATGATCACTCAAGGTAGTTTTTTAAAGTCTTAGCCCGTGTGGCATGAACCGGATCATTTCAATCCCGGTGTCAATTATACATTAGTCAAGTCGTTTTCTTGGTGGATATGACGCGCCTAAAGTGGCATTGACGAAAAGTCTTCACCTAGGCACTCACATGGTATTTTCTTTTAGGATGATGTTCAGTATCACGTATCACCTTTATTGGTATATTCAAATTTTGTATGCATGCTTTACTTTTTAGATTAAGTAACATATCCAAGTGTCAATTTTCGCATATACGCCAGCGGATGCCTTGAAGGTGGGAACTGATTGCCCTAAAACAAATGAATTAGTGCCTTCACTACCCCTCGTCACTTTTCTAGTAAATCAAAGTGAACATAGTTAAGTAGATAGATTTCTAGGGCCATTCAAAATTCCATGAACCAATTTCTTTGGGCGTGCTATCGTATAAGACCTTCTCCCAAACACACCCGAGGGGCCAAGCGTTCGGAATCTGGTCTAGATAAGAGGAGCTGGCAAGCAACCTGGTCATCGAGTTTATTGATTACAAGGAAACCCCACATGAGTTTAGTTTCTGCGCGATAGTCTAGACTGAATCGATCATAGTAACACAGAAGACAGAGGAAAATTCAGAAAGAAAAAAAGGAAAAAATGGGTACTGAAACCTGGTCTTGCACATGGGAGCCCTCCTTTTCTCAAATCTTTGTGCTCTAGACAGCAAATAGCACCGACAAGTTCCATGTACCTCCAACTTATTGGCTCTCTCTCTCTCTCTCTCTCTCTCTCTCTCTCTACTTTTTTCACCTGCGTATACCATATGACTTCGGCTGAATCTGTCTGATTATTCTCTAATCTCATCAGCTGGTGTCATGCCTTTGGCCGATTCTTCGTAATTAAGCTAAACTCGAAATCTTTTGTTTTTTTTTTTTTTTTTTTGGGGGGGGAGGAGGTGGGGAGGGGGGGTGTCCCATCTCCCGCCATCTTCTACTTTACAAAAAGCCAAAGGAAATTTGCAAATCCATGCATATGAGGAAGAAAAAGTGATCCCACTACTATTTCTACCTAATACCTCCCAAAAAAAAAAAAGTTGTAATTTAATTAATGCCTTGATCAATCACACCTAATTAGAGAAAAAAAAAAGGAAAAATTTCACCCTAAAGATGAATTTTTTGGACAAATTATTAATCAAAAAGTTTCTCCTTTGGATGGACCCCATGTGTCCCTCCCCTCCCCCCTATAAATACCATGCTCCTACACCACATTCCCTCCCTTTTCCCTCTCCTTCCTCTCTCCGGTCCAATATTCTTCAGCGGTTCAGTGAGCCATGTTCTGCTCGGATGACCCGGTTCACCTCCAGCTCCCGGTTCTCGAGACCGGGTTCACTTATGACGAGCTGGTAGAGATGCTGTCGAGCCTCGAGTCAGAGAGCCCCGTCAGCCCCAATAACTCCTGCTCAGAGGGCTCGAACCGGACCCTCAGTTCCGCAGAGGATGATCGGAAGCGGAGGCGGATGGAATCGAACCGGAAGTCGGCGGCCCGGTCCCGCTGGCGCAAGAAGCAGCACCTTGAGGAGGTCGCGGACGAGGTGAACCAGCTGGGTGTCGTGAACCGGGAACTTAAGAGCCGTCTCGACTCCGCTGTGACCCAGTTCTTCACCGTGCAGACGGAAAACGAGCGGTTGAGATCCGAGTGTGCGTCCCTATCAGCTCGGCTCTCGGATCTACATTGGATTCTACTCGCCATGCAAAATCACATCAACCCTCGTTAATTTTGACTTAATAACCAATAATTCCTCTCTCTCTCTCTCCCCCCTTCTTTAGATAGGCAGGACGAGTGACGAAAGAGGATACGATGGGTAAAGAGTCTTTAATGAAGCAGAGCTACGTAAATACAGAGTTTTTATATGCTCGGCTAGTCGAGTGTTTCCCATGCATAATGTACAAAGCTTCTTTTTTATCCATTTTTCTTGCTGTCGTCAACCCTAGATTGTACTAGGGTTTTGTTCTCCTGTCGCTGTCGCGTTCTCAGTCGGACAAGCAACGAAGGGCTCGTTTCCAATGATGCGTATGACCCATGCGAGAGACATTTCGACACCTAAAAGCCCCAAGAAATGGGGAAAGTAATGTGTGATGAATGGCGTGTGCGTGTGCGTTTTCCAAACTTTCGATGGGTCGTTTTTGGACCGCGGATATCGCCATCCTTTACCTAAAACTTAGGACGCGGTCTGACGAGAAAAGCTAATGGCGACTGGTCTGGATTCCTTTAGTCTCTTGACAGAGAGAATTGGATTCTAAGACAGGAAACATTGCAGCAGGCAATAATTAAATGGACTGTCGTTTTATCATATACGATTCCTTTCGCACGTGACACTTACAATTCCACAAGTGTACGACCCATCGCATCGCGGAACACAGCAAATAAAAAAGTCGATGAAGAATACCGCACAACTTTTACAATATAAAAGCCCGAAATATTTTAGACTGTGTTTGGTAATTCGGATTTGAATTCAAATAGAATTATTTATTATCTTATTTGATATTCAAAAACATGCTCTTAAACAGAAATAAACTTGGATATGTCCAGATAAAATGGCAAATAAGAAATTTTAAACAAATGAGATAAATTCAGATTGGAAAGAAAAATATAAAAAAAGGAAATTAGAAAAAATGAGAAGAACAAGCTGTTGCTTGCTGCTGGGGAAGATTGGTGCCACCATCGACCCCGGTGGACGCCGCCCATAGACTGAACAAATAGAGCATCGACGTGGAGGAGCTGATCAATCCTCCTCATCGACGACCCCGTCATGTCCAGAGTCAGCTTCATCTGCCATTGTTGCTCATGGTGTCTTTTTGAGGGATGATGTTGGAGAGGAGTTTGTTCGGGAACCTCCGGCTGTCGTCTGTGTTTCTCTGCTCCATCCTCGACTCGATTCTGACGTTGATCTCCACTGTTCTTGAGTTAGGTTGGCCCAAATCTCGGGTCAGGACCCCTTTTAGACGAGATAAACGAGTACCAAACTCCTTGTAGTTATCCAATCGTCCATTGCTCTAAGGTGTTTTTCTCACGCAAATATGGTGTTTGGCTTTTTTGAGGCATTTGGTGGAAACTTTACGGCCGCAGCTTCTTCATAGCTCCAGCATTTCACTGCCGATTCCACCAAGATCTTTAAAAGATGTGCTGCCAAACACATGCTTTGGCACAACACCGCACAAAGCAACTATAGCACAGTTACAGCACATCTGCAAGACTGCAACTATACTACGGAGGCATCTAAGATCGGTCGACTAATTTAGTTTTCAAGTAATGTGACGGTCTGTAAGTGATTATTTATGTTAGTAGTCCTTTAAGGGCACATTAGGTAACGATTATTACGGAAACAAATTATGATCGAAATGATTATTTTTTATTACGTTCGGAAATTGATTCGAATAAAAAAGAACGCGTTTGATAAGCGTCCAAAATTTTTTATTCTGAATAGAATTGCGTTTGTCTTGTGTTCATTGATTCTCGTTCCAAATCAATTTCTTTTAATTTTTAAATAATTTTTTTTTTTTTACTTTTTTCCTTTTTTTATTTTCTTTTTTCATTTTTTTTTTAAATTTTTTTTCCTTTTTTTTCCTATTATTTTCTTCTTCTTCTTCTTCTTCTAGCCGATCGCTGGACCGGCGACCGGCCAGACGAGGGCCGACGAAATCACCAGAGCCTCGCCGGCAGCTAGGCTTGCCTCCAGCGAGCTCGCCGGATCTCACCCTGGCTTGGCGAGCCTCCGGCGAGCTCACCTAGGACAAGCGGTGGTGGGCCGCGATCGTGGGATGGCAAAAGGGAAGAAGAAGAATAGTTAGTTTTTTATTATCAAATTTGTTCGGAACAAGAATCAACTTTTTTTTTTTTATTCTTCGATTCCACTCCAAATCTGTTCTCGAGAACAAAAATTTTACCAAACGCGATTTTGTTCCCAAATTACTCCCAGGAAACAAAGAATCAAAATTTGGCCCTGTTTGGATGGTTACCAAACAAGGCCTAAGCACCTGACAATTTTTCATGATAAAAAAATTTCAGAGACGAATCTTAGTATGTCTATGAAATTCAAATAATTTTTTATCAGCCTATTTAAAATAAGGAAATGTTAGCAATTATATACTTTTTTGAGATATTATCCATATCATGACTAACAAGACTGGATATCGTGTAACTTTGACTATTTGAAATTTTCAATTATGATTTAAAAAAAAAAAAAAAAGGGATAACGACGCTTATTTTCTTGCCAGGCCATCTGGTGACCCGACTCAACCCGAAATTATATGGGTAAGGGTCAGTTGACCTTGTCTTTTGTGAGTTAAAAAAAGTCCAACCATACCCTGTTTTTGAGAAAATTGATCAAAAAGTCTTAAACCTATTGTAAGGTGCTCAATTCAATCATAAATATTTCAATTGTGCCAATTTAATCATAACATTTTGACAATTTGCTAATTTAATCCTTTCGATGAATTTTGACATGGATGACATTCAACATACAGTGGTTGGTCACCAATCTAGCAAGGCCAGCCCTCAACCAAGCGAGGTTATGTAGGTTTATAGGCATTCACGTCAGCGATTTCTAATCAAAATTAATCGGAAAGCCTAAATTGATATATCATTAAAAGATTTAAAACTAAATTGATATAATTAAAAGGTTTAGGATGAATAGCCATACAATTAGTTTTTGACTTTTTGAATAATCATCCCTCCTATTTGTTAGGCAGGTTTGGCACACATTATCCCGAGTTCGTTTTTGCCAAGTCCACTTTTGAACTAACTTCAACCCCATCTTGACAATTGCGCAATATACCCCGAAAGATTGTTTTTTTTTTTTTTTTCACTTTGCTTCCTAATTTTGGGGAAGATTTCTCCGACAAGCGGTGTTGGATAACTTTAATTAATGAATCACCATGTGGGGGTTTTTGGCAAAGCCAATGAGTCGTCGGCCTTTTATGCCCTCCTCAAATGGTCAGGAGAAGAACACATGCCGTCCTTACCTGTGCCGATTGCGACGGGTAAATCCCTCACGGGGCTACCAGGGAGGTCCTCAACCCTTGCACCAGATAAGTCCGAACTGTGTGCATGTGGGATTATTCGAACTCAGCATCCAAAGGTGAGGTTGGAATGGTGCCAACACGCATGCCTCAGCTTGTGGGACATATTTCGCTGCCAAAGTTGTTAAAACTCGAATGAACTATTCTAAAAAAATCATAGAACCTAAGATGATCCATCGTTAAGTTGTGGAATGAAAAATACACATAGTACAATAGCATTAAACAGTTCTTATACCGCCAAGTCACTTGATAGCACCAAGTTAGCAATAAATTCATCAAGTCTACATTGGCTTGAGAATCAGACGCCGACAAGATAAAGTGAGATAAGAAATTAGTGTTTTCATATGATTTTTCCATTCACATCGATAGCACCAAGTAAGGAATAAATTCATCAAGTCTACATTGGTTTGAGAATCAAACGCCGACATGATAAAGTGATATAAGAAATTAATGTTTTCGTATGATTTTTCCATTCATGAGAAGAACATCTATACGGCACATTTTTCCTCACTACAAGTAATGTTTACGAACAATTTTCACGTTCGAGTTTAGATTAATAACGAGTAACACCTTTGTTGTTCTACTTGGCAATTTTGTTTCTAATTAATCAGAAACTGAAAATCTCATGTAGAAATAAGAATTCCATTCCAATGAGTAGGGCTATTAGAAAAAGTCATGTTCTTTCTTACCAATCAAATGATAAAATAGGAATTTCTCTTATGAATATGCCAAGAATTAATGGAATCACATTCCCTCAAACTGAACATATTCTTAGAATATATTATCCATTTTTTAAAGCATAGTGATTTGATTGAAAAGTGAGTGATTCGTTTCACTCAATAGACGACATATCATGTCCCCATGTCATTCATTATATTTTTTCCATGAAGTGAGTGCTACATTTTGAATAAAACCGGTACATCGTTTTTGACCCTGAAAGGCCTAAAAGAATGGAAGATTTTGGTGAAGAGATCGTCCGACATCCAAAAGCGGAGTACTACGCTCGGTAGGCTAACTCAGAAACGTTGCTGCTTTCCCCATTGATTTGCGTGTTCGGGTTTGGTGGTTTTTCAACCGAAAGTCTAGATGCCTCCGAACAAGAACAATAACAAGAATTCCAGAAAGCAAAAAAAAAAAAAAACAAATGATTCCTTACAAGATTCTGTCCCGTCGAACCCTTTACAGCTCATCTTCTTTCCACGAGCTTCAGTACAATCCACCGGTGACACAACGTCGGCCGCAAGTCATCTGTACCTTCAAACTTCGCTTCCTTCTACAGAAGAGAGCGTGTTGGAATTGTTCTGTGGCCAGAATGGCTCGATAATGATTTATGTGGTACAGACCCTATCTACCCTTTTCCGCACAGGTTATCTATCCTTTTTCCCTTACTATTGTCTGGTAAAATGGACGAGAAGCTGATTGAGTTGAAGTATTTTGTCGATGCAGCACTTATCTTGTCAACCATTGCCACCAACACATACTTCAATTTGTGCCTCTCTCCTTGGGTTAATTTAGTACTAATAAGTAGTATTTTACCCGGCACGAGCTACTTAATTCTTGTGATTGGCTATAGAAAAACAAAATTTGATATGTGATATGTTAAGAAACTTGTCATTTCTCTGCCCCCTCAATAAAGTTAAAGGCAAGTCATCCGCGTAATTGCCACGAGGTTTCGCTGTGAATTCTTTCTATGACTTGGTCCCATGATTGCGTCGACTGAAAATGGACCTTAGTTGAAAGCGACGACTCTCATTAGGGTTTGCTACATACTATTGAGTCTAGACTCTTTTACTTTTTCATCAAGTTCCCAAGCCGTGATGCTTTGTACCATTGCTAAAGGTCCCGAATTAATATCTATCCTGGATTTAGAATCTTGCAGAATATACTTCTGCGTGCTCTCACCCCATCTAATACGTGTTCACAAAAGCGCAGCTCTACACACATTCACAAGAGGAATCTGTCCCACTTCACTTGACATTATCATCTCATCATCTTCACTATCTGATCGTAAATAAACTGAAGAAGAGAAGAAAAAGGGAAAAGATTCAGGGCTGATCGCAAACAAAAGAAGCCATAAACTTTGTCCGGTAGGAGTTATGATTGATAGCTAGAAAAATCAGAACGCCCCCACCTAACATCGATCTTTGTGGGTTTTGTCTTTGTTGAAGCGCGCACAGACTCAAAAAAGATGCACGCACACTTAAAATCCATGCATGAATTCACATGTGATAAGTTTCTAATATGAATCTCAAGGAAAGATCTTGGAAGATGCCGATATCCATCAACTTTGCTCCAGATGCAGAGAATGGATGGGGATTTTGTAGCCCCCATCAAATCAACAAGAGCATCATTCCAGGAAAGAAGAAAAAGAAAGAAAGCATCAGAAAAGAAAATCGGATTGTGATCCTAGTTATAAAAGACGAGGGACAAAGACCAAACACAGAGAGAGAGAGAGAGAGAGAGAGAGAGAGAGAGAGAGAGGGTCTTCAAATCACTATCTCATTTCACTGGCAAAACCCTAAAGTAGTCCTAGCTTTCTCCATCAAGTAATGGATTGTGTGGTCACTAGCGATAGGTCTTTTTCTTCCTAAATTGTCAACCATCTATCCCTTCAAGCAAACCGCTTTGGCCTCGACTTCTCTTTCTTCGAGGGCAAGTTATTAGGAGACACTTATCGGGAAAAAAGGAAAGTTCTTGAGAGACTTAACCCTACCAGTTAAAAAACTCCCAAAAAGGTCGTAATTTTAGAAAACTCCCAAAAAGGTCGTAATTTTATTTGCGAAGAAAATTTGAATAAATAGAAAATTGAATTATAAATTTTTGGGAGAGAGTTAGATTTGCACATGTGTGGGCTTGACAAGATATAAAGTTTTGCATATAACCTAGAGCTGAGAAACACTTCAACTATTGAGAAATTTTAGAATATGTATTCTTGGAACTTACGGTGGATGTCTTGAACTCTCCTCGTGAAGTAAGTGCTGACATACAAATTAAACCATGTGAATATCTTGTGTTGTTTATCATTTTTTTGTTGATTTTTCTAGTAATTTCTTGCTAAGACACTTATTAATAAAAGGAAAGTTCTTAATAGACTTAAATAACCATTTAAAATTCAAAAGCTCCAAAAAGGTAGTACTTTCAGTTTCTTTTTGGGGGAGATGGGATTGCCAAGTGTAGTATTGTAATTGATGTGACCATCATATGATTTTGTCTGCTACCTTTGTTAAATTAAATCATATCTTAAGTTTGAATCCACGAAGAAAACTAGTTCCTAAATGGAAATTTCAAATCCAAATAAAATTTGTGGTTTGACGTGTGAACAAGCAAAATAATTATTTGGAATACAATCCAAGTTGAAAGTGGATTCCTAGTTCAAATAAATTTTTTTAATTTAAATTGGTAAGTCAACTAAGAACATATAAAAACGAATTCTACTCAATTATTACACATTATAGTAAATAAGGCGAGTGTTAGGATTTTTCTCTATGAATTTGCTAAGTCAGTTCTTTGTGAGAGATTATGAGATAATATATGTGGATTTTGCTTTGAGTACAGCAATTTGAGAAATTGTAAACTCTATATTCTCTAGATTTACAATCAATTTCTTAGTGTCAAACTCTTCCAAAGAAGTAGATGCTGACACCTCAAATGGAACCACTTATACCTCTAGTACTATGTATCTTTCCTTGTTGATAACTCTAGTAGTTTCTTCTCCACGTGCTAATCTTTAATTATATGGCCCGTTAGTTTCCCTTTTATTTCACTGCAACCTCTATATTAGAACTTGAAATTTCCACCCTTCTATAATTAAAGACCGAAAAAAGGGCCTAGTCACCTCTTGCACTAGCAAGTCACTTTTTTTAACCTTCCAAAAGGTTAAAAGTGAGTTAGGTCGGAGAGGCCAAAGTGCAGCCCTCGTTTTGACCTTGACTCTCTAAACTTGAGATTAGTCGGTGGGAGCATTGACGGAACTTATCAGAATACAGAGAACTCTTAGCTCCACCTCGCTTTTTAGGCAATCTCATTTGTTGTTATTTAGAACGTGTGAAAAGAGCGAGGGGGACAATCTCATGCGACAAGGTCCAATCTTTTTGGGCCAAGAACATAGGTCCAACTTCCAATTTATAAAAGCCTCCGCGACCACTCAAATCTTAAAGTTTACTTTTGCTGTCCCTAGTGAAGTTCACTTTCGGCCATTGTTGCTATCATAATTGGCAAAAGAAATAATCATAAAAATGATCTGTGGAGTTTGGTCCAACATGCAATGTTGTCTCTAAACTTTGTAATTTATTCAATGCAATCCTTAAACTTTTTATATATGTTCAACTTAATCCTTAAAATATATGAAGGTGTTTAATGATACACTTACATTAATTCGAGTTAATGAGCTTAGTTGATTAGGCTTTTAATTTGGTGAGTTTGAATATTAGACAAAAAAAAATAACATTGCAGTTTAATTATTCAAGTAAGATATTCAACTTAAATTAAGATGTAAATTGTGCTTTCCGTGAATTATTGTACAATTTGTAAGTAAATGCCATAAGAAAACTTCACATTAATATATTTATATCAAAAGATTCTAATGTAGACATTACGTTAGTCATTTTGAACAATTGTTATGATAGAATAGCTAACACAGTATTTTGACCTACCATATTTTGTTTTGTTATTTACTATGCTTCAAGTACACATAATTAGGTTGTTATTTTAGGGTACGTCTTTGTAAATAACTATGAAATAGGGTATTGCTACGAGCGTCCTTAGGACATTAATTGAGTTTATTTTGTTTGGAACTATTCACTTTTCAAGACACTGATTATATATAACACGGGGGTATAGTACACAGTATTTTAACTAGTGCCCTCGCGACATTCTTTACTATGTTGATATCAAGGTAGAAATTTCTTTACTATAGAGGAGCCACACATAGAAATTATAGAACAAGGACATAATGAAGAGAGGGAAGGGAGGGGGACAAGGGTAATAAATAGGTAACGAAATGAATAGAGAGTGGAAGAAAAGCACTTCCTTGGAGACTGATCAATCTCTCATAAATCACAGTCTTGTGCCTCAAACTTAGAGACAATCCTTAAGCAAGACACTACTATTCATTTATATAAATTCACTTTTGCTGTTCTTAATAAATTTCGTTCATATGCGGCCACCTTTTTCAATAGTGATGAGATTGGGATGGACGATCGGCACTAGTGACCTCCCAATCGGCGTTACCAGTTTTTATTGTTGTAATTTACAATGTATTTGATTTTTAAAATTATGCCTTATTCGATTAAATTATGATAGAGAAAAATAGAGAGTCCTGACTACATGAATTGGAACCGAAGGTGGAATGCCCATTTCCGGACTTTCATATCCGTTGGAGGGGTGAAAAGAACAACTTATATCCAAAGGGGGTAAGGAAGTTTTAATCAAAACAATAGTTCAAGCACTCCCGCAATTTGCAATGTCTACTTTTAAAATATCCGTGTCAATATGGCAATCAATAGAACAGAAAATTGCAAGATTCTGGTGGCAAACCACCAACAGCAAGTCCGACATCCACTGGAAGAATTGGGAAACTCTCAAGAGTCGGAAAGATAATGGGGGTCTGGGTTTTCGTGACCTTATTGTGTTTAATAAGGCTTTACTAGGTAAACAGGCATGGCGACTATTACATCATTCTTCCTCCTTATGGAGCAGACTTTTCAAAGGATTGTACTTTCATTCTCAAGATTTCTGGCACGCAGCAAAAGGAACAAGGCCCTCCTGGGGATGGCAGAGTATATTGATAGGCCGGAAATCAATTGAAGATAAGATCCAATGATCTGTTGGTGATGGGAAAAGGATAAAAATCCGAGAGGATCGATGGCTTGCAAAGGGCGTTATTGGTGGACTTGCACCTAGAGGTGAACCAGAGAAAGTGGCTAATTTTATTGTCCCGAACCAAAATGCTTGGAATATTTCCCTTCTTTGCCAGAGTTTTAATAATCAAACTGTGAAAGAAATTCTCTCTATTCCAATTCGACCACAGTGTACTGATGATAAACTAATGTGGAGGGGAAAGCTAAATGGCATGTTTACGGTGAAGAGTTGCTACAATTCTATCAGATCACAACACAACAGCAATAGCCATAACCATGCTTCTTCATATTTCCAAGTCCCCCGCAAACTGTGGAACGGAATTTGGAATATGAATACTACCCCTAAATTACGATCCTTCCTGTGGTCTATATGCAATAATGCATTGGCAACAAAAGAAAATCTCCACAACAGACACATTTTATTGGATTCGGTATGCTGTCTGTGCAATGATCAGGTCTCGGAATCAATAGAACATCTCTTTTCGTTATGTCCTTGGACATAGGCTGCTTGGTCTCATACGCTAGTTAACATCACAATACATTTTCGTGGAGTGCATAGAATAGAAGCCTGGCTAGCAGACTTGTTAGTAAACAGAGACGGCTTACCAAATTTGGAGACTACTACATCCATTCTTTGGCAGATCTGGAAGGCCCGCAATAATTTCGTCTTCCGCCAGCAGAGGCCAAACTCCGAGCAGGTGGTGTAGGTGGCACTAGCAAATGTCAAGTCCAGTTGGTGCTACAAAGGGATGAAGTCGAAACAGGGCTCACGACATTTAGAACTAGATCAGCGATGGCGTCCACCAGATCCGGGAGTGTTAAAAGTTAACATAGATGTTGCTTACCCATCAGCCCTCAATGAAGGTTCGGTGGCGTGCGTGTGCCAGGACTCCTCCGGCATTCTGATCGACGGGTTCACAAGCACCATTATTGCCTTCTCAGCCCTGCAAGCAAAGGTGCTTGCACTTTATCTTTCTCTTCAATTTCTGCTGCAGCAAGGGAAATCCACAAATCACGTGGTGTTGGAATTTGACTGCTCAGTTCTTGTGAAAACCCTCCATAACCCAAACTTGACACTTTGGGAGAACAAAGTTCTATTCGATGACTGCACGGCGCTTTTGCCATGTTTCCCTAATTTGCAGGTTCAACACTGCAGAAGAGAAGCGAACGTTGTTGCTGACTGGGCCACCAAAGCCCATGGGGCCTCTTTACTTCCTCCTAACTGGCCTATTTCTCCTCCTCTTTATTTGCTAGATCTTATTTATTCGGACATTCTGTTGAACAGTTCCTCTTCTTTGCGTTATTAATATAACTACCATTTTAGACCAAAAATAAAAAATAAAAAAATATCCGTTGGACCGTTTTCTGTTTTCTTTTATATTTTCTTTCCATAGAGTAGCCTAAGAAAAGGTGAATTTGAGGTGTAATTTAACATAGGCAATATACAATAAAGTGGAACACATTTTCCTAGGGAGAAGCCCCTCGAAATTTATTTTCTTCTTTTTCTTTGCTTGAAAATAAATATGAGGGAGGGCAATCAGGGTGATTGCCGTTCCCATGAGTATAATTACAGGAAGAACTCAGCAGCTGCTTTCGTTATAAGTTTGTCGAGTCCGTCACCGTGACCCTCAAACCGTAGTGGATTCAGATCAAAGTAATATGAGGGTAGTTCGCAGTCAATTTTAGATCGCGAATGTTTTAGGGTTTCCGGGAAAGTCAACACTTCCGTTTGAGCAGCGGACGACGCCCCTCGACCAGACGCGTGAAGCCTTTAGTAAGAAAATCCAAGCTATCTCGGCACACACAAGCTATGGCTCCTTCCTCTGTCCCTACCGGGTAACATCCATCAATATTTAGCCTCAATATGCCCTGCTTTGGTGGCGTCCAAGTTTGATCTGGGTTTGACTGTAACGCTGCTCTTTGTTTGGGTCTTGCTGTCCAAAGAGCTATACTCTCGTCCATGGCCAAAGCGAATTCCACTTCCACCGAGGCAGATCAGTCTACGTGGTAGGTGAGTCCCCTCGTCATAAAAGCCCAAGCCCAGTTAAGAGTCTATTCAAATTTTAAAGTGGCCAATTGCAACCGAAAAGCAAATAAAGTAACGGATTAGATTGTCAAAATCCGACATAAGAAAACCTACCTTCCAATTGGACCTTTTACCCCCACTCATGTCCTTTGGTCCCTTATTTGTTCTGAAGCTGCGTCTATGTATGCTTAAACACCTTTTTAATGAATGTAAATTATCATTCTGACCAGACAAAAAAAACCGTGGCGATTAGGTTCGGCAATTTCATATTGCTTATACCCTGTTTCTTAGCTGAATTGTATCTCTTGGCTTTTGTACATGTGATAGATTGGATATATCTCCAAATTCAGATCTCTCATACCATTCAATATTCACCACATCCTACCTCATTGTCCATGATGGACTAAAATGATATCGTTTCTTCCCCTTTCACCCTTAAAAATGGCGTCAAATTGTAATTATATCTCCAAAGCAACGCCTGGCTCTTCTTCTTCATGCATACGAGCCCTAATCTAATTGCAAAGAGAGAATCCACCTTTGGATCGAAATTTCAAAGGCATTGCAATCCTAATCTCACCCTAAGCAACCTTAAGTTGCCAATTGAAGAATGGTTACTAGAAGGATGATGGCACCTATGGAATCAAGTGGCGTAACTCCTAATAAGGTCGACTTGGAGCTAACATGCTATTCTAGTCTTCAATCATCAATTCTCATGGCAAAGACAAGAAAAAATGCAGGAAGAAGGTTCCATGGTTATTGTAAGTTCGATGGTCTAAGTTCCTATGATTTATTTATATGGGTTGATCCAAAGATACAAGATCGTGCAAGTGTCATAATGATCGACCGATCGACTTCCTTGAAAGGAATCGAGCACTATACAAATCAAGTTAGACGAGGTCGACATGAGCTCTCTAGGAGCTGAAATCAAGACACAAAGGGTGAAGCATAGACATTTATAGGAGGAGTTTGCACAAGTGCAGAAAGAAGAGATGATATATCTATTGGCATTATTTAGTGCACGTGTTGTGTTTTGTGTAGATTGTGAGTAATGTTAAAGATGGTAGGAAATTTATCGTTTTGTTTTTTACACAAAAAATGAATGATTTTATAGAATATTTTGCTAAAGATGATCACTTAAAAAAATGATAAGTATTTTCATTGTCTACAGAAACATTGACACATAAATTATTGGCAATTATTAAGATTTTTTATTGGATAATTATTTTAACCTATATAAGCAATCATTTTTATACAAATATTGTTAAAATTATTTGCGAAAAAAAAAATGTAGCCTAAGTCTTTGATAATTCTATGTGTCGGAGATGTTTGAGGAGCAAGATTGAGGGTGCATTTGGCAACCACTTTCCTAAGTGACTTTGGGCTTTAAAGTTCCTTAGGAAAATGCAAGTACATTTTGGTGAATTTTTTGAAGAGTTTTAGGGACATATGATTGCATTTTCAAATACTAAAATATTTTTTCCTTTCTACTTTGCCTCGCTAAACTTTCATAATCCTAGCAATGTCCTCCTCGTGCAACATTGTGGGCAAAGGGCTACAACAGTTGGTGCCAAATTGCATGACTTAAGCGACAATTGCGCAACCCTAGGCAACCATCACTTGGGTTGCATGACCTCACTGAGAGCCGTCGGCAAAATCTAATTCAACGCAGTCCACCAACAATTAGGCCCTTTGCCGACTTTAAGTTTTTTTTTTTTTTTTTTTTAATTAGTGAAAATCCTTTACAAAATACTTTCTAAACACTAGGTAAACCAAAGTTGCTTTCAATACACACTTATATTGTAATTTATGATACACTACTTTGCATTTATCAAAACCCCTTTAACCTAAAGTTCTTTGCATTTTTCAAAAGACTTCCTCCAAAATCCGAAACAAACACACTTTGAGATATATACATATACATATATGTGTGTGTCTCTCTCTATATATATTAAAGGTGTAGGTGAATTAGGGATGTTTTGATATGAATGTGAGAGGTTCATTATGGGTTCAAGTCCAATGAAGCTTCTCTAATTTACTTCTCAACATATAATGTCCAGTTCTTCGAGATGAGATCCAACATTTGAGCTAAACAAAATCATCTTAGGAACAGCACATGAGTTATTAATATTTCCCCATTTTCCTCTTTTTCTTCATTATTCAATGGAAAATCAAGGTAAAAAAGGGATTTTCTTCAAAATAAAACGAAATAAAAGTACGCTTTTGCCTCTTAAAGGTTACAAGCATTGCACGGGATTAGCGGAAATATACGACCGTTCGAGGCTTACGTACAGACGTTCGAATTCAAAAGAGCTTTTAGTAATTTCCCGAAGAGTCACAAAGGCCAACGTTGAAAAAGCGGGCCTGGCCCACTAAAATTTGGGCTTTGTCCAACAACAAAAAGCCCATTTACATCATCATCTGAATGGGCATTTAGGTAAAATCACGCTCTGCAACCAAATAATCAGACCGAAGCGCGCCCAAATCCCCCATTCAAAAACTCCACGCGAGAAGCTCTCTCTTTTTCTCTCACATCTCCATCTCGAGCTTCCTCCAGATTTCTTACAGATTCAAGAGGAGGAGAAGAAGAAGAAGAAGAAGACGATTGGCACGAAGCAGAGCAGACCGGTCCTCTCTCGTACGTTCGCCGCACTCGCGCTCTTCGTGGCCGTGCTAGAGAGAGAGAGAGAGAGAGAGAGAGAGAGAGAGAGAGAGAGAGAGAGAGAGAGGGATGGAGAAGATATGCGTGGCGGTGAGAGTGCGGCCGTTCGCGGCGGAGGAGCCCTTCAACGGCACCTTCTGGAAGATCGAGGACAACCGCATCTCCCTCCACCGCCCTCACGGCACCCCGTCTCCGGCCTCTCTTTCGCTTTCGGTAACCCCGGAAAATTTATTCCCAATCTCGTTCTTTTCCTCTTCTTTTTCCCCCTTTTTTGGGGTTCGATTTGGTCGCGAAAATTTCCAATCTTTTCGCCCTTTTTTTCGGTTCGGGTTCCGCGCCGGCCAGATCACATCTTCGGCGAGGGCTGCACGAACGCCACGGTTTACGACCGCCTCACCAAGGACGTGATTCGCGCCGCGGTCGAGGGTTTCAACGGTACGTTTTGGGCTTTTCTGAGATTTTGCTGTGGGATGTGTGTTTCTTTTGGGTTGAAGTGAGATTGTACAGTTTGAAATGGATGAGGTTGATTTCGCGAGGTCAGCTTGATTTTCACAAAGTGGTAATTTTTTATAGAATTGAGCTGGAGCTTGTTGTTTGTCTTGGATACAATCTCAGGGACGGCGTTTGCATATGGACAGACCAGCAGCGGGAAGACTTTCACGATGAATGGCTCAGATGCTGACCCTGGAATTATCCGCCTCGCTGTCAGAGATGTATTTGAGAAGATAAACATGGTAATGCCCATATAGCGACCTCGTTAGCTGATAATTGGCTGCTTGTGTCCTGCTCATGAGCTTGTCATAAGTCTCTCGACATGTTTTTGAATGTGGTTCCGGATGGGCCTTTTGTTACCAGATGTCAGACCGCGAGTTTCTTATCCGTGTGTCCTACATGGAGATATACAATGAAGAGATAAATGACCTTCTTGCTGTGGAGAACCAGAAACTGCAAATACATGAAAGCTTAGAGGTGTGGACCATTTCAAGTTTTGGATTAGTCTAGATAAGTTCTGCGAACAAATTGAATAACCTGTTTTTCCTGGTTTTATTGTCTTGTAGAGAGGCATTTTTGTTGCCGGCCTTAAAGTGGAAATTGTTAACAATGAGGATCAAGTGCTTCAGCTTATAGAGTCAGGAGAAGGTTTGTCTAAAAGCACTTAAAAGACCAGGCCCTTCACTTCATTTCCTATTTGCTGGCATTAGAAACTGAGTATAATTACTTACAGTCAATAGACACTTTGGCGAAACAAACATGAATGCTCGGAGCAGTCGATCTCACACGATATTTAGAATGGTAACTAATCAAAGCTTTGTGGCCATTTTTACTTTCCTTGAATTTATTCATACGGCTACTAATGGAAACTTTGCATTTCAGGTCATTGAAAGTAGAGTGAAAGACATTAGTTGCGATAACTCAACCTCTGATACCATTCGAGTCTCAGTCCTGGTTTGTATTTCTTTCCAGAGTGAAGCTAAGATGCACCCGTCTATGTTGTTCTATCACCAGTCCTGCTAATTTTCTTTGTTTGAATCTAGAACTTGGTGGATTTAGCTGGCTCTGAGCGTATTGCAAAAACTGGAGCTGGTGGTGTACGTCTAAAAGAAGGGAAGCACATAAACAAAAGCTTAATGGTTCTGGGTAATGTCATCAACAAGCTAAGTGAAGGTGCCAAGCAAAGGTACTTACTCTTGTGTTTCTTCCAGTATAATATTAAGGGCTCTCTTGCTGAACTGTGCAATCTTTAATGCAGAGGACATATTCCTTATCGTGATAGTAAGCTTACTCGCATTCTTCAACCTGCTCTTGGTGGTAACGCAAAGACTTCGATTATCTGCACTATAGCTCCAGAAGAGGTACCATGAGGCAATTATAGACGTTGCTTATGTCTTTTTCCTCTCTTGATTGGTTGCAAAGCTTGAATGCTGTTGTCTGACCCAGCTGATAAACTGTGCAACTTTGTCAGGTTCACATTGAAGAAACAAAAGGTACTCTTCAGTTTGCTAGCAGAGCCAAGCGCATTATAAACTGCGCTCAAGTAAATGAGGTACTAATTTTTTTGCAGAAACACCCTTTTGTCACCTCAAATATATGCATTTCTTGGAAAACCATTCTTCGAAATCATGACACTAGAAGTTTCTAGGATAATTCAGTGTCTCTGACAATTTTGTACAAGGTTCGTTAGGTTCAAAGTGATTCTAGTAATTTGGAAGATTGGACAGCTCATATTTCTTGTTTGGATCCTTGAGTTTCCTGTGCAAGAACGAATTAATTTAACAGGTGCTGCACCTGCTAGAAATCTTTCTGTCAAGGATTCTGAGGTTCTTATCCAATGTAAAGTCATGAAACAACAATGTACAGCAGAAGACTAGTTCAAATTTTCGAGGCCATCAAGAAGAAATTACATATGCTTGTCTTGTTGGATTGTTCAGATGAAGTTTTACTTTTCAGGAAATCTGTATCTGGAAATTAAGGTTATTAATTCAGCTAAGCTTAATGTGGCAACATTCAAGTTACATGATTTTTTGTGTACTACGCTATCTCTCTTGTAATACCCTCGTCATTGATCATGCAAGTTCCCATCCTTTTTCTTTCCCTTGATTGGTTCATTTCAGCTAATTATGGGTGATATTGTCTTAGATTTTGACAGATGCTGCCTTATTGAAGAGACAAAAGTTAGAGATAGAGGAGTTGCGTGAGAAACTTCAGGTTAGGGGCATTACTGCTTGTACTTCAATTAATTAGGCTTTGCAAAATTTGACTCGAAGAGTTCTCTAGGGATCTCGGGCTGAAGTGCTGGAGCAAGAAATTCTTAAATTGCGGAATGAAATGCTTAAGGTAGGTTTTTCCTCTTTTGAAGTTTTGGCTGTTGTCCAAAAAAGGCGGATATGTTAATTTTAGCATTCACTTGTTAGCATACCTGTTTTTCTCTAGTATGAAGTTGAGCATGAGAAACTCGAAATGGAGCTAGAAGAGGAGAGGAAGTCGCATAAATTACGTGAAGAATGCATCAAGGAGCAACAGATGAAGATTGACAACCTTAGTACTCTTCTCACCTGCTCCGACTGCGATAGGAACTCTAGCCAGGTATAGTTATATTCGACCAACAGCAAATCTTCAAATTCACTATAGATGCCCTTCTGGCTCCGTATTTCTTTACTTAACTGCCTTATTGTATCACTATGCTACTTTGTTCTATTCTCTCTATCACAGTTGAGTTCTGATGCAACGATTCAGATGATCTATCTCCAAATATCAAAGGATGCGATTCCACATAGGGCAATCCCATAATACAAAATAATGCTTTCATTCTGTGAATGTACCAACGTGAATTCATTTTATTAAATGTATTGCTTTGCCAATATAACATTTAGGTAGGATAATCCACTTTGTTGCAGAAAGGATGGTGGCTGTAAAACGTGTAAGCTTATCATTATGTGACATTGGAGATTTTCAGGAGCATTGCTTCTGGTACTTTTGAGAATCCAATCAAAAGTTGGTAATACAATTTGTAAAGTACAGCGACTCCTGCTTATGTAACTACCTCTGTGGACTAATACGCTTCTCCAAAGTTACTAGTTCATACTTGAACTTTTTCTTGATCACTAATATCCTTCGAGGAACTTGTCTGGTATCTTACTATTGCTGCAACAACATAATAACAGTTTTTCCGCGTTTTGGGACAGGATTCTGCAAAAGAGAGCCTCACGGATGAATTTAATGACAGTAACAGTATTAGTCAAAGCGACTTCAGAACACCTTGCCAAAAGACAATTCCTGGTAATTATGTTGTCAAGCGATCAAACTACTCACATCTGGTTGAATGCAGCCCACTTCCAGATCCACTAGACAATGTTGCTGATGAAGAAACATGGTTCCAAATGAACAAAGGTTTCATAGCTGACCTGGACTCAATCCAGATGACTCCTGCTAGAAAAGTTCAATCCTTCCCTCCAGCTAATGAGACTCCAGTGAGTTACTCTCATTCTTTTATCTTCACTCAGTTTTCATCCTCCGGAATGCTCCAGTTATTTGGTTTATGAGAACACTTCTTTTTAATTTTTTAGAAGTTTTCTCTTTATTCAATATTCCATTAGCTTTCAAAATTATATCGTTGATAGTATGATACTGTATGATGAGACTGGACTATGACCTTTTAAATTTACTTTGCTTTGATGAAACCTTATATCACATTTACCGCACCCTAACTTCTGTAGGGCACAGATGAGAGCTACAGAAAAGAGCTTGAAGACCTCAGGAGACAGCTAGAACTTGCTGTTGAAGAGAAAAATGATCTTAAGGTTTGTATGGACCAGGAAACAGTTCTCATTCAGCTATTTTGGGAATCTTAAAGGCAATCTTAGCTATTCTCTCCAAAGACCAAAATTATTTCTCTAAAGATGAGTCAAATTGGCTTCAGCCCATCCAATAATTTCATTCACCAATTCCGCTTTTCATACATGGCATCCCTGAAAGAATCATTCCTCTTATTACAAGCAACTTTACCACTTAACCAAGATTCATCAACAAGAATCTTGAGTTGTACATCTGCTGATGTGATAGCACAGTTCTTTGAATTTTCTGCTCCTTTATTACAGATCAGAATCAAAACATTTAGCATCTGGCCTGAATTATCTGCTACTTGCTCTCTTTTTTTTTTCCCTGAAATCAGAAGGAAAATTGTTCAGTCTCTTTGGGGTGATTGATATGATAATACTCATCAATTGCCCATGATAGCAATGGTAGAGAGATGTGGATACTATGGCATGGTAACTCTATATTTTCTTTGCTTTCACCTTGAAAAACTCTAATATGGTACCTCACTAAAGTCATTACAGAGATATCAGTTCGATTAATCAGTGTTGTTTGCTTTCCTTCTTGTGAACTATCTGATACGTCTTATTTGAATCTTAAATCTTCCTCTATTTAAGCTTGAGTTTACACTGATTCTCCTGCTCTACAGAGAAAACACATGGAACAAGTCCGACTGAATAAGCAATTGATTCAGGAGATTTCCGAACTGCAAAAAGAAGCTCATCTTATTCAAGAGATTCCTAAAAGACTGACTGAGTCAGTTGTAAACTGCAAAGATGTACATTCAGATGCTGTATCAATTCTGCAGGTGAAACATACGACATCAAATTTATAACCCCCCTCCCCCAAACAAAACAAAAAAAAAACACGTGCGTGTGCGCACCCCAAAAAAGGAGTTACAAGCTTAGGCTATTTAGCCCGGCATCATATTTATTCTGTCATTTACTCTTGCGGATGATTAATTCTGACATTCATTATGTTGCTTTTTTTTTTTCCTTTGTGTGTTGGTGTTGCATCCGCAGAGTTTTGTTGGTGACAGGAAATCTTCAGCTGGAAGTTTGCTTTCCAACACTGGTGATATTGGCAACATTCTTTTTTCTACTCTGGAAGCCCATTTCTCAATGTTTTTGGAGGACCATGGATTATGCTCCAGGGACGATTCATCATTGCAAGAACATTGCAGAAAGCTCTGTGAAAAATTAAATGATACAGTTTTATTACTGGCATCAAAGCCACCATCAACTGAAAGTGAACATGGGAGGAGCTTTTCATGCAACTTGGCATACAAGGTAGATGTCAAGTCAACGCTATTGAGATATCACTTGTTACTGGTTGTTTTATTTTCCATCTTGATGCTAGGAAATTATTTCCTTTGACGTGATAGTGCGTCCCTATGTGCTGCTGAATAATGATTTACTGGAAAAATAGGCCAATCCTGAACTCATAGCTGAGTTATTTATGAATTTGGCAAAACCTATGTGCTTTTTTACCTCTTTGCAGTGTTATCTGATCAACTTCTCATTGCAAAAAGAAGACACAAAAATACTGAAATAAAAATGGAAATTTTTAATGTAAATTGCAAGTAGAACTTGAAATGTTTAGTGATAACCCTGATCATTCTTATTTAAAAACATACGTGCACATTATTGCACGTATATTAAGTAATTAAGAAATCGGCAACAGTGGAAAGTAATCTTGCGAATGTCTTCTTTAATTGGAAAGGAAATTAATTGGCATAACTTTTGTGATGTTTGAAAGCCTCCTTCAAATGGTTTGAGTGTTTCATGATTGGAAGGTAAATGAAAATCAGGAGTTTATTTTCTGAATGGATCAAATTGTATGAACTATTAGTTTTAACGTAGGTAGAAGTACTCTATGCGTCTGTGTTTATTTGCATAAAACTCCTGAGGGTGTCGATTTGGTTTTGAGTTTTGACGAAAAGGAAATGGACATAGCTTTATTTCTTTTATTTGAAAGTGCCATTCCAAAAGGTGCAACTATTTCTTGGTTGGGAGGTTGAAGAAACTTAGGAAATTATTATCCTACTGGATCAAATTCGCTATGAAGTATTAGTTCTAACATTAGTAGGGATACATTTGCATGGTCATATATATTTTGTTTTGAAGCCGAGGCTGTCCTCTCGGTTACTTTCATTTTTTTTTTGGCCTCTGGTTACTAGTTTGCTTTAGAGAGCACAGGCTTTTTCACCAGAGTCAATCTTTCCATGAAATTTGTTTTTCAAGAGAGAAAAAGCTAGGAGTGCTATTCTTGCTTTTCGTGAAACTTTCGAAGGCAGTGTATTAGAACTTCAACTGAGCAAGTAACAGGATGTTTTGGTTGAATTTTGTTAAGATTCTAGTTTTGTTATTTGATAAGGACGGTGACCTGGGAGGAGAGATGGCCGTCTGCAAGGAAAATCTAATCGCTGGAATCAGTGCAATCAAGGATAAATACAATGGCATTCAGAAAGAATTAGATGAAAGTAACCAGCTTTTGGGGGTATCCAGGGAAAAGTATTGTAGGTTGGAAAGAGATTTCCACTTGCTGAAAGAAGAAAGAGATTTATTGCTCCAATCAGTCTCTGAGTCTACTAGTAAAGTTTCATTGGCTACTGATCGGAGAGAAAATGTTCTGAAGGACTTGAATTCTGAAGTGCAGAGAAGAAAGAATCTCGAAGGAGAGATTAAGAAGTTCCGTATGGCTTTTGTTGGACGGCAGAATTCCTTAGCTTCTTTCCAGAGTGAAGTAAGATTGAAGCTAGAGAAGATGAGGGATGGTAGTACAGTTTCAGTTCCCAAATCTCTTGTGGACTTGTGATCATGAGTTGATGCTAACAGAATGTGCAGTGCAGTTCCTCGCAATATCAATGTGATTTGTATTTTTACATTATTGTTGACCCCCTCAATTTACTGAATGAGTATGCCATCTTAATTTACAAAGTCTCGACTCAATATTTTCTACCTCTTTATGGTGCTACTTTGGGCACCAGAGGAAGTAGTCAAGTGATACTGTCATCATTCCTCCGAGCTTTCCTTTTGAAAACAAGCTTGCAGCTGTTAGACCATTTTTCATCCTCTATAGCTCAGATTTTCTACTATGGTCAAAATTCTAGCTGAAATGACGCAGTTTTGAAGGCAAATTGGTTATCTATGAAAGAAAGCAGTGTGGAAAGTGGAAACTAACGTCAATCTTTCATTTAGTGGGAAACATTTCTCACACGATGTCATAGGTCTTTAGCTGTCCATTATTCTGCAGTTCCCAGATCACATCCTGAATTTGCAGTTCTAGTCTAATATATCTCGGATCCTGTATTTTTACGGGGGTGGTTTTCACAAAATGAGAATAACCTAATAGCAGTATCAATCCCATGATGATTGATGGGCAGGTCAGACTCATCTTTCATCTTTTGAGGATACATGCTTATATGTGCTTCGGTCATAGGATACTCTGTTTCTTGTGTGTGGAATATGCACGTAGGCAGAAAATCACCATCGTCACAAATGAATCATGCATCTTATGTCGTCCGGTGTCTCCAATGACAGCGTTTCTTTTTCGACAGTCACATCTTGACAAATACGATGACGAACAGTTTTGGCTTACTTGGCCTCCCGCATCACTCATGTTAAGACAAAGTCCTCTTCAAGACAAGAATGCTTAAACCAGCTGAAACCCTAACCAACTTCCCTCCTTTTTCTTATGGGTGATCAGGACCACATGTGGTCCCTGCTTTCGATAAGCACAACATTAGTCGTTATTAACCCAAAGAACCAGACAAAAAGAAGTGTTCATTTTCATGAAGGGACGTGCGAATGCGGTCACTCAAAAAGTGGAACGTATTTTAGCCCCATTTTGCTTTTCTTGAGGTCATTAAGATGTGTTTGAAATAAGATTGATGGTGATTGAGATAAGGTCATCAGATTCCCCTCGCTCATTACTAAGCGCAGAAAGCCCCACGTCAATTAATAGCAGCAAAAGGAAATTAGCGTGTGTATGCCTACGGTAACGTTTCTACTCCCGAAAACAATTTCTTTTTAGAAATACTTTTTTCTTTTATTTCAGTTTTTAGAAACAGTTTTTAAGCATTTTAAGGCGTTTGGTAATTATAAAAAATTTCTATTCTGGGAACAAAAATATGTTTAGTACAACTCCAAATATTTTTGTGACTTAGAATTTCTTTTAATATATTAATAATTTTATTACTTTTCTTTTTTCTTTTCTTTTTTCTTTTTCTTCTCTTTTCTCTTAGCCAATCGTCGGCCTTGGCCATGGCCGGCTGGCCGACGAGGTCCCCCCAAGCCTTGCCCAGCCACCGCGAGGTCGGCCTCACGGTGGTCGAGCGAGGCCAAGCCTTGATGTGGCGGCGAGGCTCGGCCTCGTTGTGGGGGCGAGGCTCGACCTCGCCAAGATCTAGTGAGGCCGAGCGAGCTGCGGGGAGGCCTTGGCAACGGGCCTCGTTTGGCCGTCGCCAGCCATCACCAAGGCCGACGACCAGCTAGAAAGAAGAGAGGAAAAGAAAAGAAAATGAAAAAAAAAACTTATTTTTTGAGTTGTTTTTTAGAACAAGAAATAACTTCTTCTTTTTTTATTTCTTATTTCTATTCTAAATCTATTCCCTGGAACAAATTGCTTAGGGAATAAAAAAATTACCAAATGCGTTTTTTATTTATGTTCAAGGAATAAAAGAACAGAAATGGGTGCACCTAAAGTGCCAATTCAAGATCAGTACCACTCATTCTTGGGCATCTAAATTCCCTCCATTTCTTTTATACATCTCTCGAAAGACGTATTTGATACTTCCCTTCATTGTTCCCTTTCTCCTTTTCTTTCGGCCCCATTTCTTGGTGCTTTTTTTTTTCTTCTCTTGAGAAAGGGCCAATTGAATATACATGATTATCACATAAAAATTAGGAAAAGTACCAAAAAAGTCATACCTATTGCACTGATATCAATTCAGTTCTGAACTTTTCAATTGAATCAATTCAGTTATAAACATTTTCACATTAGTATCAATTCAATCCATCCGCCCAATTTTGGTCAACTAAGATCGACGTAGATGCCAGGCGTAAGCAGCCGGGGACATTTGGTGTAGCAATTATTTATTTATTTCTTTTCCTTTTCTCCCTTTTTCTTTTTTCTTTTTCCTTTTTCTCTTCTCTCTTCTTCCTCCTTGGACTGTTCGAAGGCTCGGCGGCCAATGGATGAAGGCCACCAAGCCCTCATTAGCCACCAATGAGGATCGCGGGCGAGGCGGCTTCACCCCAAATCTGGGTGAGGCCAGCTTCGCCCTAGCCTTGCCACAGGTTAAGGTAGCCTCCCTTGCGATTGGGCCAGCAAGGCCATCGCAGCTCTTGCCCAATGGCCGGCGAGCCTTCGGCTTGGCAATGGCCGCCAGGCCTCACCAACCGCGGGCAAGGCCACCTTCGCTCGCGACAAGGCCAAGGCGAGGCTAGCCTCGCCCGCGGCCCTAGGTGAGGCCAAGTGAGGGCCGCAACCCTCCATCGCGGCCACCGCAAGGAAAGTCCAAGGAGGAAGAAAAAGGAAAAAGAAAAGGAAAAACAAGAAATAGAAAAGAAAAATTAATAAAAAAATCATTAAAAAATGTCACGTCAATGTTCTTCGATATCCACGTTAGCATCGGCCGGCCAAAATTGGCCGATGAACTGAATTGGTATAAACTTAAAAAGGTTTAGAACTAAATTGATACCAATGTAATAGATTTAAGACTTTTTTGGTACTTTTACCCATAAAAATCACATGAAATATGTATCATGGTTAATTGAGGATTAACGAAGTCCCACACACTGGCAAAACGAATTAAGAAAAGCTCCTTCCTTGTAGGTATGACATACATGTTGATGTTTTCATGTTAAAATCAACGGAAGAACAAGTGAATCCCACGTTTTTCTATCAATGCCATTTAAGTACTTCCATCCCTTTTGGTGGTGAACATTGGTGAGACTTTAAGCGCATACCAGGTTTTCAACTTATGTAAATGTTTGTGCCCATTAAAAGAAGAGAAATGGCGAGACTTGTTTTGTTGTTTCCTCTCTCTCTCTAAAGATGGAAAATAACCTATTAAAAGACTTTTTCTAATTCATAGAGCCCTTGGACTTAAGTATGTCTTTAAGTTACTTCGTCTAAACTCTGAGATGTAAGATTCAGGAGCCCTTGGACTTAAGTATGTCTTTAAGTTACTTCGTCTAAACTCTGAGATATAAGATTCAGGAGTATTCCCACTTGAGTGGGGAAGACAAAGATTCACCAAGGAACATGGGAGGCGAGGGAAAAGGTAGACTTCTTGTTTTCTCTATCGTTGGGTAGACAGATATAGTAATCTCCCACGCTTAAAAGTGAAGTAGTGGCACCTACTAGGGTTGTTAGTAGATTAACATGTGCTATCATTGGTGAAACTTTATGTGCATGCCAAATATTCAAATTATGTAAATGTTGGTGCACATTAAAAGAAGAGAACTGATGACACTTGTTTTGTCGTTTCCTCCTCTCCGTAATGATGGAAATTGACCTATTAAAACACTTCTGCTAACTCATAGAGCCCGGTTCCTTTATCACAATCTGGGTCATGGGGACCCACCCATGTGATGATTACATTCTCATTGAACCTAGATACTGTTTTCCTTCTGTCTTCATGTCTCATGTTCTGCTAACCAGGGGCATGAAAAATTGATTTGGGGCCATAAATAGAAGCGGACAACCATGTTCACATAGATATGCATGAATGAAACGCAAGCATTCTGAAATTTTGTCAATCCAATCAGTTGTTAAGCACCATTTTTATATCCAGATTGACATTTCAGTTGGAACAGTACCAAGTCTAAAAAAAACACGAGAAGGCATACGTGTACTCATTTGTGGGACTAATCTCAAACATTCACTCTTTTAAAAAAAAAAAAAAAAAACAGCTCTCCCTAGATTGAAAAATTGTCCTCTCTGCTCAACCCTTGTCCATGAGCACCTTCCACGTAAGGACAAAACATTATTGGACCACCTAACTTTGAGAGAGAAGAAACAAGACAAGAGACAGTGATTTCTTTGAAAATTGAATAGGAGAAGCTAGATTATAAAAACAATAAAACGCACCCCTAGACAAGTTTCTGAGTTCACGCAATCTTGGGGAGACATGGGTTGCCCCAATGCCCGCAAATGCTATAAAACCTCAAGATTGGTTGGACCATGCCTCCCTCCCACTCCTTGAAGTCTCAAATTTCTCAAAATCCTTCTGCCTTGGCTTATGTTGTGTCCCAAACTGATAGATATGCCTCGTCCATAAAACATTTAATGCCACCTGATGGTTGAACCCGCTTTGGTTTCTTGTCTCTCTCTTTCAGCATCCTCAAACCTAGTCCCTAGCTAGTCCCTCATCCTCACTGCCCACGCTAGTCCTATGGAATCCAGAGCCAAAACTGATCAAGTCAAACAGCTTGGAGAGCTTCTCCAAGAAGAACAAGAGCCTTTTGTTCTTGAAGTGTATCTTTCGGAGAGATGGTATGCGAACAGGAGTGGGTCTTTGAGGAGGTCGAGCAGCAGCGGTCAACAGACGAGTCGAAAGAGCATTGTTCGGCTTTCGAAGTTGCTGAGAACTGTCTACAACAAGGTTGCCTCTTTAAATGAGAAGAAGCATAGAGTGAAGAACGGGGAAAGAAGTGAAGAGACCGGTATTGCTGATCCTAGTACTAAACAGGAAGCCGCCGATGCTGACAGATTTTCCTTGTCCAGCGATGTGACGACTTACTTTTCTTGCTCCGAGAGCGATAAAGAAGGAAAACACGCTTCTTCAGAAAACGAGCATGCATCATATGACTCAGTCTGTCTTCAGAATTTGAACAACGCAAAGAAGGAACAGGTATAGACATTATCATTTTTCAGTCTGATGAATCTTTTTCTACGCTTGACACCAAGACACTTACCACTCCCTTGAGAACGCAAATTCATTAGTGAAGCTACTTAAATCATCATATGCACATATAAATTTTCAAAACAATGTGACACATGAATCGGTCAGGGTGCGAAGGATTCAACGATCCAATGGAGCATAGAGAAGGACAAGGAGCAGTTCGACAATGCCTCAGTGACGGAGCAAGCGAATTACCTCGCGCCCCTTCATGATTGTTAGTACCTTGGTCTGCTGTTCCTTTTTACGTTATGGGGAATTATCTTGCTTTTGCAACTAAATATCCCTTCGCATTGGACAGGGCAGCAGGATTTGCAGCATCCTCCTGCAAGGCAAGAGGCCAGTGCGCCAACTTGCAAAATTGTCCTGCCAATGAAGATGATTGAAGACTCCATATTTTCTGCTTCCATGTTGGAAATACTATTCCACCGCTCGAAAGACAAGCAAAGCTTCACCAGAACAGTAGAAGCCAGCCAGGCCTCAGACTCGGACGCTTCGTACAGTTACTTGAACTCGAAAATGATATTGCAGCAGACAAAGCAGCTTCTGTTCGATTGTGTGAAGGAAATTATAGAGACCCATGAGCGGAAGGAGAAAGCGAAACGACACAACCTAGTTAACTTGGGGCCCGAGGAGATCGGGAAGCTCATATGCGACAAGATCGTGGCGTGGGGCAGAACATCCAGAGACGAAACGAGCACGACCGAGCTGCTCTATTCGGATTACTCGGATACAGTAGAAGAATGGGAGGATTGTGCTCCACAAAAGAGGCAAATAAGTAGGCAAGTTGGAGATGCTATCGTAGAAGATATCACAAACGAAATTGTTCTAGACATGATTGATTTGCAGTTACCAAGGATGTGATTACTTGCAACAGCAAAATATTAATAGATCCTCAAACATTTGCTTAGACATCTCATCCATTCTGAGAATTTAATGAGCTGCTCTGAATCCCTAGGGAAAACGCCGCTGTCTTTCTACCACAGATCCTAATAGAATATTTGAAAGAAAGATTTCCTATCTTAGTACGCTCTGTCAAAAATAATGGTTGGACGTGGAAGATGAGCCTCTATGCACTTCCCGGCATACGGGCCACCAAGTTTTACGCGGTCATGATGGATGATTGGACTGATTAATCATTTGATAACGACCACTAAACTACTGT